>OY998242.1:64628867-65228867 GCA_963922005.1 Cornus suecica | reverse complement strand
GACCAACACCCAAGAATAGGACCTATGCCCAAGCGTAGGTCCCAATGCTTGGTCACGTGATCACTCATTATGCAAGATTTGTTTCGGGGTGCTTTCGGATTTTTCCAGTTTGGTCCCTACTTCAGACCTCTATGTATAGGTTTATACATATATTTACATCATATTTTAGAGGATTTATCAATGTATTGTGAAATTACGCAAAAGGGCAAGGTTGGGGTTTCTCCTTAGCATGGTCTATAAATACCAAGTTCTACAAGAGAGGAGGCTACGTCTTTGAGAGATCTCTGCAGTATTTTATTGTTTATATTCTTCTACAAAGATATTGATATAGGGAGAGAAAATATCATTGAGTGATTCTTCTGGTTCTCTCTTATTTTTGAGTTGATTCTATCGTGCTTCTACATCGACGATCTTATGCACGATTGAATCATATAGATTCTGAAAAATATACACACCACTGATTACAATGAGGTTGCTTTGATCCGTTGAAGAAAGGAGTCGTCTGAGTGCGGATATTGAAGCAAGAAGCTTTGTGGTTATTTGATCTATTAAGAAACAGAGTCGTTAGTGTCCGGAGCAAAGCTAGAGCTTCATGGAACGCGAGTGAATCTAAACTTTTAGATGTCGAATGAAGAACAACAAATTACATTGGTTGTAAGTACTATTTTCATAGTCAGTACAAATTTTTTGATTCATAGTGCATCGATACCTCAGCGTATCCGTGGTTTTTACTTAGAGTCTTTCCAAGGTTTTTGACGTAAAAATATCGTTTGTCTATCTTGCTTTATTTTCTGCACTACATTGATGTTTTCTTGATATTGCTTGAATGATGTGGTTTAAGAATTAAGGTTTTGTGATTGCATTAAAATTGACTTTTCCGTAATTAAATATTAATTTGTCAATAAATCCATAAAAACCCTATTCACGCCCCCTCTAGGTTGTTTTCACCACCGTCTAGGTAATTTCAATTGGTATCAAAGTGTGGTTGCTCCATTTTAGGTTAACTACCTAGGGTTAGATCTTGAACTTAGACGATAGATGTACCTCGTGAAGGAGGTTCCATATCTAGGTCCCCTTGGTTTGATGGCTCAATTTACACGTATTGGAAAGCGAGAATGAGGACATTTTTGAAATTGCTAGATAAGAGAGCTTGGCTAGCCGTAGAGGTAGGATATTTACCACTCACTATGAAAGATGTTGTTACTAATGAATCTAAGGTAAAACCGTCAAGTGAGTGGACTACTGCTAAAACTAATAGTGCTAGTTGGAATTCAAAAGCCTTGAATGCGTTGTATAATGTTGTGATAGAAAATGTGTTTAAAAGAATAACCACATGTGAAATTGCAAAAGAAGTTTGGGACATTCTCCGAGTAACTCATGAGGGAAGTTCAAAAGTTAAGCAATCTAAACTACAAATTCTAAATTCAAATTTTGAATAGCTTAGGATGGAGGAGGATGAAGTTTTTGGTGAATTTGAGGCTAGGTTAACTGACATAGTAACTAGTTGTCACAATCTAGGAGAGCCTATTTCTGAGGAGACCATTGTAAAGAAAATCCTTAGGTTTTTGCCTGAACAATTTTGGTCTAAGCTTACCGTCATATCTGAAATCATGAGTTTCAAGGAAATTAAACTTGAAGAGTTGGCTGGTAATTTGAAATTGTAAGAGAAGGAGATGTGTGCTCAATCCTCTAAAAAGTCAAGCAGCACAAAAGCGAAGGACATAGCTTTGAAAATCACTAAGAAGGGCCCTAGTGAGTCGAATGAAGAAGGTGAGAGTAAACCAACTCAGTTTAACGTGATCATGAAGCAGTTTCATAAGTTTTTAAAATCGTTTTGTGGTCAAGAATTGATTAAAGAATAAAATTTTTGAGATAAATCACATGATTCTAAAAATAGAAAAATCTAAAATAGGAATGATAAGTTTGTTCATAAAAAGAAGAAACCTCAATATTTTGAGTGTCAAGGGTTCGGTCACATAGCTGTTGAGTGTGCTAATAAGTCGAAAAACAAAAAAGGTTTGGCTGCTACTTGGAATGATGGATCATCTAGTAATTTGACGGATTCAGAGGTAGGAGATGAGATTGAGAATTTCATCGTGTTTGCTGCACAAAGTAAGGAGGTTGGTGAAGTTGCTGCAAGTTGGACAATATCTGAGAATGATGATTCTGAGGATAATGAAGAAAATGGGGATTTATATGAAGATGTATACAATAGATTGCATGAAAAGTCCATGTAGATTAGCAAAGTGTACTCAAAATTTTTGGTTTAATACAACAATGTTGATAAGGAGAGACAGTCCTTAAGAGAAGAATTGACCAAGTCTGAACAAGAAAGGACACAGGCTTTGAAGAGGGTAGATGGTCTCAATGAGGAATTAGAAACTCTAAGATTGAAATTGAGTGAGAAATCTACAAGGATTGAGAGTTTGGAAAAGGAATTGAAGGATGCAAACTCAACTATTCATAGATGGTCTAGTGGAACTAATAAGCTTGATCACATGTTGAGTGTAGGAAAGACAATAGGAAATACTAAGGGGTTGGGGTTCAAAGGAATGAATGATCCTGACATTGTTTCCAAAACAACCTTTGTTAAGGCTTCCCAAGTAGCATCTAGTTATTCTCAAGGTAAGTCTGAGAAGAATCTTAATACTCGATCTTATGTCCGAAAACCTATTGAGAGTGAGCCTTCCTTTACATGTAGAGTCAATAAGGGTTCAAATAATGTTTTTCAAAGGTTTATTCCAGTCCGTCATCACTGTGGAGTGAAAGGTCACATTCGACCCGTATGTTCAAAGTTAAGAGGAGAAGCTTTGAAATCTGAGTGGAAGCATAGAATTCAGAAAAGACCCAATGTTGAAAGCCAAATTCGGGTGTTGAGTGAAGAGGTGAAGAGGTTAACTAGACTAGCAAATAGAACATCGAAAATTAAACAAATGGAGGTTAGAAAAGATGAATTGCTTTGTTTGGTTGCTCATACTGTATGTCTAGCACATGACTCTAATTCTGAGAAAGGTCTCAAGTATATATCCACAGATTCTCAGTCAACAGACATCTCTACAAAACCATTAGATTTTCAAAAGCATGTGCATTTTAGAAAATCTAGTGGCATGTTCTCTTTAGAATAGATGTTTTCATATATATCATTTTAGGAATATCTTGTATTATATTTTTATCCTATAATTGATACATTATCATGCATTTTGTTTTATTTGCATGTTTATTTGTTTTGTTTTGTTATTTTATTATTATGCATGCATCATGTTTTGTTACTATTAGGATTATTCATGCATGCATCCCTATGAAAAAAATTCCATAAAAATTAAAAATATATATTTATTAGTATGTTGAGTTTGGCTAAGGGTACAAATGATTATCATATTTCACTTTATTCTCATATTTACTTTTCTTATTATGCTTCTTAGAGTTGGAGTTGTTAGTCCTACGCTGTGGTTTTCGAGATGGGAGGGGACCCTACACCCTAGACCTATGCCCAAGCGTAGGTTCTACGCCCTAGACCTACGCCCAAGTGTAGGTCCCAATGGTTGGTCACGTGATCACTTGTTATGCAGGATTTGTTTCGGGGTGCTTTCGGATTTTTCCAATTTGGTCCCTACTTCGAGTCTTTAAGTGATCGATAACTTCAGACCTCTACGTATAGGCGTATACACATATTTACATCATATTTTAGAGGATTTATCAATGTATTGTGAAATTACGCAAAAGGGCAAGGTTAGGGTTTCTCCTCAGCATGGTTTATAAATACCAAGTTCTACAAGAGAGGAGGGTACATCTTTGAGAGATCTCTGTTCATATTCTTCTATAGAGATATTGATATAGACAGATAAAATATCATTGAGTGATTATTCTAGTTCTCTCTTGTTTTGGAGCTGATTTTATCGTGTTTCTACATCGACGATCTTATGCACGATTGAATCATATAGATTCTGAAAAATCTACACACCACTGATTGCAACAAGGTTGTTTTGATCCATTGAAGAACGAATCCATCTGAGTGCGGAGATCGGAGTAAGAAGCTTCATGGTTATTTGATCTGTTGAGAATAAGAGCCGTCAGTGTACGGAGCGGGGCGAGAGCTTCGTGGAGAGCGAGTGAATCTAGACTTTCAGACGTCGAGTGAAGAACAACATATTAGATTGGTTGTAAGTACTGTTTTCATAGAGTGTGTACAAATTCCCTAATTCATAGTGCATCAATACCCGAGCGTCTCCATAGTTCTTATTTGAAGTATTTCCAAGGTTTTCCACGTAAAAATATCATGTGTCTATCTTGCTTTATTTTCTGCACTACATTGATGTTTTATTGATATTGCTTGAATGATGTGGTTTGAGAATTAGGGTTTTGTGATTGGATTAAAATTGACTTTTCCGCAATTAAATATTAATTTGTCAATAAATCCACAAAAAGCCTATTCACCACCCCCCCCCCCCCCCCCTCTAGGAAGTTTTCACCACCGTGTAGGTAATTTCAGTAACTAAATAAAAAAACATGTCCGGGTATTTTCCCCGAACTTCACGCTCACATTCTCGAGTCACTCCCTTGACACCGTGATGGAGCAATAAGACCTTTACTAACAGAAAGGTTTTGCCTCGCAAAACCCGCTCTCGAGCATCAAAGATCCTCACGGGTCGCTCCTCGTAGGACACGTCCTCAACAACATTGACATCCACACACTCGAGACATGAGATGGATCCGGCTCGCATATGCGAAAGATGGAAACATGGGATGAACATTACGAACCCTAGTGAGCTCCTATGATAACACATACGGTAAACAGCTATACCATAACAACCTAAAAGCACGAAAGGGCTAATCCCATGTCCAAAACTCAAGGTAAGACTAAAGGTCTAGACAATCACTACTAATACTCTTATGACCATATTGATCAAACCACAAGTCCGTGCGCTATACTAATCGGTTTGAAGAAGTTCAAATCTTCAACCACAAGAGTACTAGTAATATACACTACCTAGCAAAACATATGCCAAGGTTATAAATCAAAGACATAAAATGCTCAAGTATCAATGGTTATCCTTGGCTCCTTAACTACACCATTTAGTTCACGATTGTAACCACTAAAGTACTACACGCATAATCACGATCACAGTCCATAAAACATATATAATGACCTCTAACAATTTATTTACAAGACGAATTCTATGATCATTATATCATTGTTTTCCTAAATCAGTCATCCTAAACCCCGAATTCTCAATTGATTCAGTTAACACACGCTATATCATAATGCTAGGGTTACACTTTGAATCTCCAAGGTCCAATCACAATTTAAACCTCGATCACGATCCACAGCCTTGTGGATAAGCTACGATCAAACCTCAATTACTCAAGAAACCAATATATATATAAAAATATAGTAGTCTCCCAAGAAGGCATCTCAATCCAATCCTTTAATTAACAGTTCGATGACAATTATACCTCAACACAATTCATTAATTTACATACCGCATGCAAACTTTCCTCTAAGATTCTAAACCACTTAGATGTTACCACAGACCATAGTACATCATATCTTACAACTCATTATCTCATGTCAATAAACCTCATTGCTCAGTGAAATCCGATTATTTCAAAGTCAAGCCCCCAACTCTAAAATTGAATGGTACAACTAATCCTACCATTAACCACACAACAAATGGAGACATAAATCATATGTCATTAAAGATCCCCTATTATATCCAAGATAGCTAAAACGTACACCGACAAAGTCTTAAGTCTTAATGAGAATTAACGCCAACTCTTCTCAAATCCAAGGGTTGTGAACAAAGCAAGGAAAATGAGAGAATGATCCAAGGTTGGAAATGAAGTCTTGCACATATAAGACCAAGAATAATGCATTCATGCATTTGTGTGTCATCCAAAAAAGGCCCATTGATCCAAGGGTTGAGAATAGAGGTGGAAGAAGACTTGAAATCAATGGTGGAGAATTAGACAACACACCAAAGTGTGAAAAGACCAAATCCCTCTCAACTTAGGATTAATTACAAGAGTACCATCAAGACTCTCAATTACCCTTTTATCCCATGTCTTCCTCTCTATTTACCACCATACCACTCTTACACCAACACTTAGCTAAATCTCTACAATTTCCACTGAGTCTTCAAAATATGAAAATACCAATTTACTATTTGGTCATTTATTTCCCAAAATTCATTTTCAACACTTTTCATTATTCACAAAATGAAAATACAACATGCAACTTACAAATTTAATCTCAAATAAATCATGCAAGTCATGCTAAGCACATAATCACATGAGCACTTAATTGTTAACAAATATTTTAATTAAGACATAAAAATTGCAGATGCTACAATTACTTGATTCGAGTTTTTCGTCATGCCCTCTAAAGCCTTGACGTTGAAAAGTAAGCCATTGGACAACATAAATTAAGGTCTTCAATCTCAGTCGATTATTTGAAATGTGTTCCAATGTCTTTCTTTCTATCACTTTATTAATATGACAAGGTTAATTCATCAAATCCTTACAACATCTCTCATCAATGTTATGGGATGAACAAGGATCTTCACCCATATGAGTTAAAAAAGAAAAATCTTTCCATTTTTAACATTTTTCCAAACATCGAAATCATTCACTAATAAATGTATTGCTTCCTGAATGCACATGTAGTTTCTTTGCCCAAAAAAAAAAACAAGGTAAGCAATATGCAGCATTCTTGAGGGAGAATACTCTAGCCAAAAAGGAAATGAATTGAACCAAGATGATTGAAAACGTCGGGGATGCATTTCAGATCTAGAACAAGGATATTCTCACAAAAGAAATTGGTTTGGACCCACTTTAATTTTAGCTCATCGAATTTCATCACGTTGGTCGGGAGGATATTTCCATATTTGATGATGCAATCCTGGATCATGTTCTATAAAAGAAGGATCTACTTTCGCATGTTCAACTCTTGGAGATTTTGGAAGATATTGGTAATCATGAACCGAAACATCAAGATTAGAAACGGAAGGCACATCATCTACTAACTTATCAAATTTTATTTTAAAGAATGAGTCAATAGTTTTTGGTAAAAAGTTTTTTAAATTTATGACATCTGCAAGCTTATGGTATTAAAGGGTATAGTAAGCCTTGCATGACCTAGTTTATTTAGCTTGCACACTAACTGGTTTTGACCTACCTTGGTCCCATCAGGGGAACGACTCCAGCTCCCGACCAGTTTCTGTAGGGATGGCTAACTTATTTCTTCATAATCAAGTCCGAGATTACTGGAAAGCACCTTGGACTAAACCAAGTCAATATGCCTGAACTCTAAAGGAGGTTTCATCTTGCCTCCCACACGCACCTTCCTTGGAACTATTACCCAGTCATTTTAGCACATAAGCCAACCAGTAAGCCTCTTTGATAATTAGGCTTTGTCATGATGGTTCAAGAATTAGTCTGTGACATTCTCCCCTACCTAAATCTATAAACATCCTCGTCGTATGCCTGAAGTATATCGTAATGCCAAATTATATCTCCCGCTTAATGGATGCAGCCCCTCGTTAATGCGATCAAGGTCAATATAGTGTAATTCAAGCTTAGTGATAGGTGTTAAATGTTAACTATTTTAGGCCCCTTTTTGCTATTGTTACATCTTTACATTCCATTATTTGATATTTTTATGTGATTTGTGTGTTTAAGCGTGGATCATGAGCTTATTAATGAAAACAAGTTAACTCTAGTGAATTAACTAAAGAAGTGTTTGTGTCTATCCAAAGAGAGAGTAAAAGAGGTGTTTACAAGCAAAAAGTATCTCCCGGAGGGCAGAAACGTCATTTTTTGGAGCCACAACTTCAAGAACATACTAAAGAAGTTGAAGGGGTTCAAATGGAGCCATTATCAAGAAAAGTAGTTTCCAAGAATTTTGCTACGCTTATAATAGCTAAAAGTGGCTATAAAGTGCTAAAATTACGCTTATGGATTGATGCTCAAAAAGTGTCTACGCAGAGCTATGCTTAAGAGTAGCAACCCCTACACTTAAGCGTAGAGGGTAATGCATGGAGCAATGGTGAAATTCCAATTTTGACCCAACATAAATTCTTTCGGCCCGACTTCGAATCAAACACTTCTATACAAGTGATTTATACATATTATATATCAGATTGAAGGGTTTTGATCAGTTTGGAAGCGAATCATACAAAAGGAGAATCCTACTCTCAATATGAGAAGTCTAATGCAAATTAGGGTTTCCCTCGGCTTTGTTTATAAATACCAAGGTCTGCTACAGATCTAAGGAGCTTCATAATTTACAGATTTTTTAGAGTCATATCTCTAGAGATTTATATCATTCAAATGAAGGAGCCATTCAAGACCTAGAGATTCGGCAAAAAAGAACATGGAGGTCGTTTCTACATCAATGATGCAGTCACCGTCTACCTTGATCAACTAACTCGGTATCTAGGGTTTTCTAGCAAAACCCTAGCCAAGTAATGTAGTTATATATTTGTTTTTAATTGTAATGAGGGGAAACTGTGACCACACTGTGATGATTGTGTATATGAGTGATCAAACTTATTCTTGACACAAGGTTTTATATTTATTCTAAATTATTGTCTTAGATTGAATGAATATATTATCTTAACCAATCATGTTATATTAAACATTGTGTGATTTTATACACAATGATGCTTAACACTTGAAAACCTAGGTTTACACAGGCCATGCCTCGGCGAGGTAATATAGACATGCTTTAGTTTAATTTTATGTTGTAGGAGTAGATTAAAGTAAAGTAGATGGCATGTACTAGTTACATTCTGTCCGGAGATGGGTTGTAGCGAATCCGGTTGAGAGTATCTATTTTGGGACGTATTTGACTATTTGCGGTACGTCTGATTCACAGTGATGGATCACCCTCTTGCAATTGAGCAATTAGAGGACTATATTATGCGGTTAGTGGTGGAGTGATGAAAACCTTAGTTTTTCTCTATCTTGATCAAAATCACAATTTAGTTTTTGTTTTAGTTATAGATCTCAATCAGAATCAAGCAACTCTTTTTCAAACATAACTCATTACTTTTAAATTTCTAGAGTGAATAATCCAAGTCTCTGTGTGTTCGATATTCCCTTTCTCAAGCCGATTGTACTACAATACGATTCATGCGCTTCCGATAGGTAAAACCTAAGTTGTCGAAAGGGGCTGTTTTTAATCATTATTTTTACCAACCCTGACGGCACATCAAGTTTTTGGCATCGCTGCCCAGGACTTGGCATTATTCTTAGCTTTAGTAGTTTAGTTGCATTGCATTATTGTAATGTATCTAAAAGTTGGAATTCTTGTATGATTACATGTACTCTGAAAAGCATAAAGGGATTTAGCGGAACAATGAAAGTTGCATCATCGGACCTCTTGTGAGTTTTAGTTTAGCTTAATTTCACACATAATTTTAGCTTTATTTCTATTAATAGTTAGAATAATTTAGAAGTAATTTAGTTTTATTTACAAAAGAAAAAAAAGAACAAACAAAAAAAATTTTGTTTGGTGTATGAGCGATAGGCAATCACTTTTTGATCCCAACACTTCATTAGTATCTTTTGATCCTGAGATCGAAAAGACTTTTCGTCGAAATCATCGAGCTAGGGAATTAGAGCGTCAACAATAGTTGGATCTTGAAAGGATGACCAATTGTAATGCCGATGTGTGAAAGGCACCAACTACGTCCTTGTAGGGGTATTATGCACCCTCGGTTCATGAATCATATGCTAAATTTCCAAAAGAATATGGAGTAAAACACTATGAGATCAAATCTAGTGTCATTAATATGTTGCCAAAGTTTTGCGGACTCAGGAATGAGGACCCATATCAACATATTAATGAGTTCTTATAGATGGCCTCGACAGTCAAAATTGAGTATCTGAGCCTTAATACGTTCCGTGTGCGCTTCTTTCCTTTTTTCGTAAGAAAAAAAGCTAAAAGATGGTATGTCATCTTAGAGAGGGAGGTAAAAATCGATTGGGAGACCCTAAAAGCTAAATTCTTAGAGAAGTATTATCCCATTGGTCGAACCTACGAACCACAAGAGGCAATTACCCACTTCGGAGAATTGCCTGGTGAGCAATTCCATGATGCTTGGGATCAGTTCAATAAAATTTTGCGAATGTGTCATCATCACAAATTGGTTGACCAAGATATAGTGCGTAACTTCTATCTTGGAATTAGTGCCACATATAAAAATCTGATTGATGCAGTAGTGGGACGTCAGTTTACACTGAAGCCAACAGACGTATTCTTGAAGTTGTACGACAACGTGAGCGACAACTCAATTCAGCATGAATCTAAGATGCGTGCTAGAGATGGATTCGAAAGAAGATCTAACAAAGCATTTAGCATAGATAGAAATAATGATGATGTTAGAGAAAAAGTAGTCGCATTAGGAGAGAAGCTCGACAAATTCATAAATTTGAGTCAGTCAGCCCCAAGAGAAGTCTTAGCGATATAACCTGATCTTTCCCAAAATGAGTATCAGGATAATGAAATAGTTATCGCTGATGTAAATGCAACATGGACCAATTCGAATAATGCTCTTTTTCTAATACATACAATTCGACATCTTTCATATCGTTCTCAAAATGTGAAAAATCCTCAACCAAATCTCCCTCAAAACCAACAATCATTCAATTCTCAACCAATAATCATGACTCATAATTTTCAGCCTAATTCTCAAGTCATTCGACCTTTCAATTACCAGTCTCAACCTCAAAGAAGTCAAACCCCGCCAGCTATACCACCAGGCTTTGACAATGATCTGGCACATACCTTAAAGGACTTGCAAAACATGATGGATTCTCACTCCCAAGCTATCGCAAAGCTAGAAATCCAGATGGATCAAGTAGTTAATGCACTGAATAAAGGAGAGGAAGGGATATTTCCTAGCTAGCCGATGGCCAATCCAAAGAATAAATAGGTGATGGAGCATGGATCTTTCACTGAAAATACCTATAAGACAATTCAAGCCATCACGACGTTTAGAAGTCGAAAGGAGGTGGAAAACAGGGTTGAGCAACAACATGAAGAGAGGACGAACAAGTATAAGGCGGCTGAAAAAGTTTAGAAGGATCAACCTTAGGTGGAGGAAGATATTGATCAGAGATTACCAAAAGAGCTAGAAAGGGCAAGTTGTGAGGAAGCAGTGCCATTTCCTCAACGTCTTAGAGAGTTGACCAAGTATGGTAAGCATAAAGAGACTGACATATTGGATACGTTTCGACAAGTCAAGATGAATCTACCTCTCTTAAACATCATAACCCAAATTCCAGCATATGCTAAGTTTCTAAAGGATCTCTGTACTCAAAAGCAAAAAAGTAGATCAAAGGTCCTGATGAAAATCATGTTGACTAAACAAGTGAGTTCATTATTGTTAAGAAACACACCACCTAAGATGAAAGATCCCGGTGCTCCCACTATTCCTTGTGTTATTGGTAACCAGGAAATTGGTAGATCTCTTCTTAATCTAGGTGCGAGTGTTAACTTACTTCCATATTCAATTTATCAACATTTAGGGTTGGGAGAGCTAAATCCTACCTCGGTAGTGCTTCAACTTGTGAACAGATCAATTAAGCAAGCGAAAGGGATTCTGGAAGAAGTCATCATTCAGGTGGACAAGTTCTACTTTCTAGTAGATTTCATAATCCTTGATACAGAACTTGTCCAAGACTCGAAGAAACATATCCCTGTGATATTGGAAAGACTGTTCTTGCCTACGGCCAATGTATGTATCAATTGCAGAACAGGGGTTATGGATCTATCATTTGGAAACCTGAAGCTATGAATGAATGGTTTCGATACTAATCATCAACTCCCTAAGTCAGTAGAATGCTTCTGTATTGATGATATTTGATGAAATTATGGAAGATTTCGCACCACGAATCTTAGAGAAAGATGAGTTGGAGTCTTTAATGACTAAAGTAAGGTTGGAGAATGAACCTGATGACTGGGATGAGAAGATGAGAATAAATCTTTCTAGAATATGGCTGCCTCCACCCATGTTGAAATAAAATTATATGAGGATATAGCTACTATAGAGACTGCATTTTATGGCCAACCATGGAAAGCGCCGATTGAGCCACTTCCCTCAATCTCGAGTACACCACCAATTCCATCCCTGATAACTCCTCCTACCTTGAAACTCAAGGAATTGCCTAATAAGCTGAAATATGTCTTTTTAGGACTAGATAAGACACTTCCTATAATCATATCATCTAATCTAACGGAAGAACAGGAATTGAGTATGGTCGAGGTCTTAAGTGAGAATAAAGAGGCGATAGGGTGGAGAGTTGTTGATCTTAAAGGAATAGATCCCTCAATTTACATGCATCGCATACATTTAGAGGAGACTGCAAAACCGTCAAGGGAGATGCAACGGAGATTGAACCCAAATATAAAAGAAGTGGTGATGAAAGAGGTCATGAAGTTGCTACATGCAAGTATCATTTACTCCATATCTGATAGTATATGGGTGAGCCCTACACATATGGTACCGAAGAAATCAGGTACCACAGTTGTGCCAAACTTGAAGGGTGAGTTGATTCCACAGCGCATGACCACTGGGTGGCGTGTGTGCTGATAGGTGCCAAATATTGTCCATTTTAGACCCCAATCTTGCTAATGTTATGTCCTTACATTCCATTATTTGGTATTTTTATGCCGTTTAAGCATAAGGAGCTTAACGAAGAAAAATACCTAACTTTGTTGAATTAACTAGAGAAGTGCTCATTTTTATTCAAGAAGAGAGCTAAAGAGGTGTTTTAAAGAGAAAAGTGTCTCCCGAATGGTGAAAATGTTATTTTTTGGAGCCGCAACTTCAAGAATCATTATAATGTAGTCAAAGGGGTTCAAACGTAGCAACTATCAAGAAACGTTGTTTCCATGAAAAATGTTATGATCCATCTACGGACCCAGTAGCTAAAAATGGCTAGAAAGTGCCAAAATGACGCCCCATCTACGCCCATCAAAATAGGTCTGTGTCACCCGTAGGAAGGCCTATGCGCCGCACGTAGCCTATGCCTACGCGCCATGCATAGCGCCTCTACGCGCCAAGTGTAGTTAAGGTTGCGAACTTAAAGTGTGAAATTTCAAAATTAGCCCCAGCTTGAGTTTCTCTGATTTGGCTATGACTCCAACATTTTAACACACGTGATATACACATATTATACACCAGAGTATAGGGTTTTGATTAGTTTGGTGTGAAATTATGAAAAAGGGTAATCTTAGGGTTTCCTTCGGCTTTGTCTATAAATACCAAGGTCTGCTACAGATTTTGAGGACTTCTCTTCACCTAATTTTAGAGCTTCGTTCATATAATTCTCAGTGCAGCCTTTGGATATTCATGACAAAGATAATCCATACAAGACCTAGAGTGCCAGAGAAGACAACCATGGTGGCCAATTCTACATCAATGATGCGGTCTCCATCAGCCATGAGCAACTAAACCGGTATCTAGGGTTTTCTAGCAAACCACTAGCCAAGTAATGTAGCTTTTATATTTGTTTTCAATTGTAACAAAGGGGAAGTTGTGACTATACCGTGATGATTGTTATAGATGAGTCATCAGTTTTATTCTTGATACAAGATTATATATTTATTCATAAATTCTTGTCTTAGATTGAATGAGTATATTTTCTTACACAATCACGTTATCGTAAACATAGTATAATTTTCTACATCAATGGTTCTTAACACTGGAAACCATAGGTTTACACAGGTCATGCCTCGGCAAGGTATCATAGACATGCTTTAGTTTAATTTGATGCAGTAGGAGTAGATTAGAGTAAAGTAAATAGCATGCACTTGATACACTATGTCCAGAGATAGGTTGTAGCAAACCCGGTTGATAGTATCCTTATGGTACATTCTAATTCACGGGAATAGATCACCTTTTTTACAATTATGCAAATTGAAAACTATGTTATGAGGTTAGTGGTGGAGTGATCAAAATCCTAGTTTTCTCTCACTTGATCAAACTCTCAATTTACTTTCTGTGCTTAGTTAATTTAGTCAGAATTCTCAAAATCAAATCAAACACTTTTTCAACTATAATTCAATATTTTTGAACTGCTGAAGTGAATAACCAAGTCTCTATAGGTTCAATATTCCCTTTCACAAGTCGTTTATATACTATAATTAACTTGTGCGTTTGCAATAGGTAAAACCTAAGTCGTCTTAAGGGTGTGTTTTTAATACATATTTTTAACCACCCTGAGTGGACATCAAGTTTTTGGCGTCACTGTCGGGGGCTTGGCATTATTCATTGTTTTAGTAGTTTAGTTATATTGCGTTATTGTAGTGTGTCTAAAGTTGAAATTTTGTGTGATTAACAGGTACTCTGAAAAGCATAAAGGGAGACAACGGAGCAGTGAAAGTTGCGTCGTTGGACCTCTTGTGAGTTTTAGTTTAGCTTAATTTTGCTCATAATTTTAGCTTTGCTTTCTGTTAATATTTAGAATAATTTAGAAGTAGTTGAATTTGTTTTCATAAAAAAATTCGTCTAGTGTATGACCGATAGGCAAGTCCTTTTTTACCCCAACACCACTTTAGTACCTTTTGATCTTGAAATCGAATGAACGTTTCGTCGAAATCGTTGATCTAGGGAATTAGAGCGTCATCAACAGTTGGAGCAAGAAAGGATGGTCGATCGTAATGCTGAGACATGAAAGGCACCAGCCATATCCTTAAAGGGATACTATACGCCTACTGCTCATGAAACATATGCGGAATGTTTGGAGGAATAAGGGGTCAAGCACTATGAGATCAAATATAGTGTCATCAATATGTTGCCTAAGTTCTTCGGACTAGTTAGTTGACGTGGTCGTTCATCTTCTCTTTTATTTAAAGCACTAGTTAGTTGCCCTACTAGGGTTTCTAACTTACAAAGGGATTGCGAATGAGAATAGAGTAGTTGTGATTTGGCGTCTAACGTGCTCAAGGCAGTCAAAACACTATCTTCAAAATTGTTTGACTGGGGAGGTGAATTTAGAATTAGATCCAAAACAAAATCTTCATAATGAGGTTGGTTTAAATCATATGAATAAAATTCTTGATTATCTAATTGTAAGTACGAATTGTCTACTTTATGTGTAATCTCCTCACACTCACGAATGGTTGCTTCAATATTCCCTAAGGCTGTTAAAACTTTATCTTCAAAACTCAATGGCTCTTGGGGAAAATATTGATTTGACTCCTTAATTTGAAATTTACTAGATGGTTGAGGGTAGTACTCTTGATTATATGATAAAAAACCTAATCCTTGATTATATAATTGAGAGTTCGATGATTGATTGAAATATCGTGGATCTTCATTTGAGCTTTGATATTGACTTCCCATGTATGGTTGGTGATATGAAAAACTGGGATTGTCTAACCAATCCGGATTATATGCATTATAATATGGAATATTGCTCGAATTGGTGTAGGCGTTATACATTTTTTTTTTATAAAATTAAACTAATCTAAATAATAAACTGAAGATAAATAAACAAAATAAAAGAGATATTAAATAAGAAAATTCAAGATAAGATTGAACAATAATTTTAGATAAAATAAAACTCGCAAATGATCCAGTAAAGCAATCGTCACCGCTTTTCTGGTTCATTCTGCTAACTTTAATGCACCTGTCAAAAATCACACAATCTTGTCTCTTAAAAGAAGAAAATAAATATAAATCAAATAAATAATCTAGCTATAATAAATATTTAGAAGTACAGAAAATCGTTAGTCCCCGGTGATAGATGCTCAATATTGTCCATTTTAAGCCCCTATCTTGCATTTGTTACGTCTCTACATTCCATTATTTGGTATTTTTATGTCGTTTGTGTGTTTAAGCATGTTTCAGGAGCTTAATGAAGAAACATATCTAGCTTCGATGAATTAACCAAGTTCATGTTCGTTCATATTGAAGAGGAGAGTCAAAGAGGTGTTTTCGAGCAAAACTGGCTCTCGGAGGGCAAAAATGTCATTTCCCGAAGCCGTCACCTCAAGCGAAAAGTATCATGGGTTCAAGATGGTCATTCTGGCTCAGTTGCAGAGAAAAGTGGTTTTCACCATGTTGACCCAAGGTTTCCACCATGGGTAAACATGACATTTTTATGATAACAAACCATTGAATATGGTGAATTTAATGTCTACTTGAGTTATGCTTCATAGGTTATTGATTCAAGATAAATTCAAGAGAGCTAGTGGATCCATGAGAAGATCAAGCAAAGGTGCTTAGAGCTCAAAAGACATTGGAGACAAGGATGGAGACATCAACCCAAAGATTAAATAAATTGAAGATCAAATAAATGGGTAAAATAGTCTTAGGTGAGTGCTAGATTAAATGTAAATTTATTTTTGAAATAAATTATTTGAAAGCTCAACCCTTGACCATATATAATATAGGATCATGCATATCATACATGAGTCCTTGCATCATTAGCATTAGACTATGAACATCATTTCGTCTTTGCTAAAGTTGAGTTAGTTCAAGCTTTCATAAGCTATGGAAGAACTCAACAAAGATGTTGTCCTAGAACCACTAACTTAACTCATATCACTTGAAATGGATTCTAGATGCATATTAAAGCTTTGAACAAAATTGTTAAACCATGAAAAGCTTTTGTCTAATATTGAGAATTTGTTTAAATTGGAAAACCATTTTATGATCTCAATATTGACTTTAGGCATGTCAAGGACCTGAATAAGTTTCTAAGCCATCCTAGGAGTGTGTCTAATTCATTTCGGAAAAATCCCAAAAGATTTCACGAAAAACCATCAAGTGGGTTAGAAGTTCGAAATGAAGTGTCACATTCAAACGACCATATCGTACTCAAACATGGGCCAAATAGAGTGATTCAAAACCTTAAAATCAATATCTATAAGTCGTCTTTCTAAAAAGATAAAGAAAGCCTTTATCCGAGTTACGGAACTCTAGTTATGACCAAAAGAGTGAACTGTGTCGAAACTGGGCTGAACAGCCCAGTCGACTGGGTAACCACCCAGTCGACATCCTGTTGACCTAGTGGACTGGGCCAAGAAGACCAGTCGACTGGCTGAGTCAGAGAGTTACAAATAAATTTCAGAATGAATTTTTGAAGACCCAGCTGACTGCCCCAAAACACCCAGTCGACTGCCTCATCCGGAATTTGAATTCTAACGGCTAGTTTCGGATCCAAAGTGTTCCAAAACTTCCCCAAACACCCCCAAACAGCTATATTGTGTTCCTATACTATATATATGCCTTATATGAGCCAAAAATGGTTAAGAGAAGAGAGGGAGATAGGAGTATGAAAGATCTATCATTTGTGCTTCAATTTTGAAATTATTTTTGGGTAGAAAACCCCTACATGAATCACCACGTGAGCATCATTCATATTTTTTTCTTGTCATTCATTCTTCATACTTGAGTTGAGCTTTTCAATTGAGTATTTCATTTATGACTCTAAGTATGTGAGGAAGTGAGTTTTGAATTTCTATATCCATCTATTAAGAGATATGTTGTATACACTCAAATTCAATTCCTATTCTTTGTAAGTGAAAGACCAAGAAGTTGTCTTGGCATGGGTTGGGCTTGTTGAAGCTATGTAAAGGTTTTTCTCTACCTTGAAAAGAGAGGATTAGGTTGGCTCTCCACCCGCAAGAGTGAGCAAAGGTCGGCTCTTCACCCGAAAGCAAGAGTGTTCGAAGGTTGGCTCTCCACCCGCAAGAGTGAGCAAGGTTGGCTCTTCACCCGGAAGAAGGAGCGTGTAAGGGTTTGCTATTCACCCGGAAGAATGAGGCATGTAAGGGTTTGCTTATCCCCGTAAATAGAAGCACGATAGTGGAATCCTTGAGAGGTTATCTCAAGGCATGGAGTAGACCAAAGATTTGGTTGAACTATGTAAAAATCTCGGTGTCTATGGTGTTCATTTTCTCTAACCCTTATCTCTTTATTTTAAAAGCAATTTCCATTTATAATCTTGAGCTTTATATATATCAATGCTATTGAATTGTTTGTGGTTGTGTATCAATGAAGAGGTTAGGAAAAGACATAGTTGAAATGAATTAAATTGTGAACATGATTGGATTATAGCTTAGACTGTTATCTCATTTAGATATAATCCATGTGCACACCAAGTGCTTGATAAAATTCATATTCAACACACCTTAGCATAAAATGTTCATATACACCCCAAGTGTTTGACTAAATGCATATTCAATATAAGATTATAATTGAAAGTTTATGTATGAACTCAATGCTTGATAAATTGTCATAAACTCTACAAGACATTCCTCATGACTAATAGCACTTTGCATTATGTCTTTATAAATGAGAAAAGTGCTATAACATGCTTAGTTGAATTGCATACTTGGGTGCATGTATTATTTCATATTCTACTTGATTACATTATGCATATAATTGGTAATGCAATTCATTGTTCATAATTCAAAGTATGAATTAAGGTAGACACTTAAGATATCATCTTATTCACTATGTGTTTGACTCGAGCTCTACAAAGATTATTTTTGATAAAACAAAGTCAAACCGAAAAAGTCTCAAAGTTTGTAATTGACCCTATTCACCCCCCCCCCCCCCCCCTCTAGGTGTTAATATGTGGCCAACACACCAAAATCCCTACGCTTGATCCTACACTTTTAGACTCAAAAAGTGGCCAGAAACTACAAAATTACGCTTCATCTTACGCTTGGAGAAAACCAAGCTATGCTTGGTACCTATGCTTGGAGCGTAGGACCCTGCGCTTGGAGCGTTGCTGCGGAAATTTTGGAGATTTTCTTTAGGGTTTTGCTTGTTTAGTCCTTGTTTTAAGTCCACAATACATCTGCGATTTCAAACCTCTACATACATGTATATACATACATGTATATACACACATATATATCAGAACTTAGGGTTTGTATTAGTTTTAGTGTGAAATTACCAAAAAAGGGCAACCATTAAGGTTTCCCTCAGCTTGTCTATAAATATAGAGCTATACATTCAGAAGAGTTGTTGTAAAGAAGAAGAACCATTCAAGACCTAGAGTTCCGGAGAAGAAGACTATGGAAGTTTTCTCTACATCACCGATGCAGTCACCGCCTACCATGAGCAACTAATTCGATATATTAGGTTTTCTAGCAAAACCTTAGCCAGGTAATATAGTTCTATCTTTGTATTCAATTGTAACGAGGGGAAGCTGTGACCGTACTGTGATGATTGTAGTATATGAGAGACCAGTTTTATTCTTGAAACAAGTTTACATGTTTATTTTGATTCTTGTCTTAGACTTAATAAATATGTTTATCTTACACAATCAAAATTATTCACTATGAGCATGAACTCGAATGCTTAATTTGTGATTTTCTACACAATGGTGGTCATGAAACTTGAAACCCTAGGTTGACACAGGCCATGCCTTGGTGAGTTGAGATAGACATGCTTTAGTTTATTTTCATGCATTAGGAATAGATTAGAGTAATTTAATTGGCATGCACTAATCATTTCAGTCTTGAGATGGGTTGTCGCAATCCGATTGATGGTAATCGTTTTTGGGGTCGTATTTAGCTATTTGCGGTACGACCTGATTCACAGTTTATGGATCGCCCTCTTACAATTGATGCATTGATATGATTATATTATGAGATTAGTGGTGGAGTGATAAAAACCCTAGTTTTCTCTCTCTCTTAAATCACAAACCAATTTACTCTGCTTTCTAGAATAATTTTAGATTAAAATAGATAATATGGTCTTTGACCACCAAAACCAAACAACTTTGCAGAAATAAAATTCAGTGTTTTTTTAAACTATTAAAGTGAACAATCTAGTCTCTATGGGATCAATATCCCTTACTCAACTTGTTGTTATTCTCCAATTGATACGTGCGCTTGCGTAGGGTAAAACCTAAGGCGTCTTTAAGGTGTGGTTTTTAACCACATATTTTGTACACACCTGACGCGCATCACCCGGCAACGGCACCAAAAACTTGATCGTTCAGCCAAACCTTGTTAGATTTAACCTACTAGGCTGGGTTAGTAAATAATAGTAATAATAGTGTGTGCAAATAAGCCCTTAAAGTTGACCTAATTTTCCCTATCGCAAGTGCATGAATCTATTATAGTATAGTATAGATGAGATAGGGTGTATCGAATCCACAGAGACTTTTGAATTCACAACTTCCTTCTAATTATTGTAACTAAATTATGAAAATTAATTTGTTTTTTTGGTTTTCTAGAATTACTTTGACAAATAAAATAACATAAAAGTAAAAATAGATTTTGGTTTTGGTTTGAGATCAAGGGAGATAAAGATCTAGGGTATTTCTAACTCCACCACTAACCACATAATATATCCTCTTAATCATTTAATTGTAAAAGACGGTCCATCATATATGAATCAGATATAGGGTCCCAAACGTTGGCAAAACCCTAATACCAAAAAAAGGAATAATTCATCCATCATTGGCACAAGTCATCATTGAACAAGCATAACTAGTACATGCATCTACTATAAACTACTCCTACTAACATAAATTAAAAAACATGTCACTCGTTATCTTTCCTTATGCATGGTTTGTCTAAATCAAGATTGCATGTTAATTACCACCATTCTATAGAAAATCATGAGTTAAGCATCCGAGTTTAGCCCATATAGAATAACCATGATTGTGTAAGATAAAACATTCATTCAATCTAAGACAAGACATAGAATAAATGAAGAATCTTATATAAAATCAAATGTAATCACTAATCTACACAATCATCACATACGTGTCCTTCAGTTTCCCCTTATACAATAAAAATAAGAAATAGTCTACATTACTTAGCTAAGGCTTTGTTAAAAATCCTAGATACCGATTTAGTTGTTCGTGGTAGTTGTTATCTGCATTGTTGATGTAGACACCCCCTCCATAGTTGATGTTCTGCCCAACTCTCCAAGACAATATATATCTCTATATGTATTTCTAACCATCGACTGACCTCCAACTGACCTCTTGTCTGTAGGGGAGACCCCTCTCTTTTATAAAAAAAGAGGCGTCTTTGTTTGGTAATCTGATTGCTTCGTCGTTAAGTCAGGAATGTGTATCTTGATATTTCTGGAAGAATGATATGAAATCTCATCAAATGTGGTTAATATTGTGTCCAAGATAGTCTAGAAATCATCCCATATTGATTCTGGCCAAAACGGGTCCCACTGATGTGTATACAAGTTGTTGATGTGGCTTGGCCGTTTTTGGTCTCACCGAGTACTCAGTGAGAATTCTACCGAATACTCGGTAACTCCTGAGTACTTCGCAAACAAGCGCAAGTGCACTATAATCTCTGGCCAATTTTCCTCTTTTGTGCAAGTGCGCTTTCTTTCGCACTTGACCGAGTACTCGATTAAGGCACTACCGAGTACTCGGTAGTTCTTCACCTTGAACTTTATTTTCTTTTCTCGTTTCTCTTCTCGGATTCATTCTTCTTCACTCATTTTGCATCCTTGAGTTATGGTTGGTCCTTCATAGGTCTTTTATCCATGCTTTCGGCTCTCGAACAATCTTGAGTTATTAATCCAGATATTTCACCGAATTTAACTCGTTTTACAAAACATGGCTTGAAACGTCTTAAAACACAAAAATCGTATAAAGCACCAATATAATGATATATATAAACATAACAATGTATAATTAAGAGACTTAAATGTATGATATTTGGTTCCTATCAGATATCATCGCCCAAATTCCACCCTATGCTAAATTTTTAAAGGACCTCTATACCCAAAAGCAAAAAAGTAGAGCAAAGGTCCCAAAGAAAATATTACTGACTAAACAAGTGAGTTCATTGCTTTTAAGTAACACACCACTGAAGAGAAAAGATCCCGGTGCTCCCACTATTCCTTGCGTCATTGGCAATCAGGAAATTGATAGAACTCTTCTTGATCTAAGTACGAGTATTAACTTGCTTCCTTATTCAGTTTACCAACAGCTAGGGTTGGGAGAGCTCAATCCCACCTTGGTAGTGCTTCAACTAGCAAATAGATCGATCAAGCAAACGAGAGGGATTCTGGAAGATTTCATTGTTTAAGTGGACAAGTTCTACTTTCTGATGGATTTTATAATTCTCGATACGGAACCTGTCACAGACTCAAAGAAGCATATCCCTGTGATTTTAGGATGATCATTCTTGGCCACAGCCAACGCGTGTATTAACTGCAAAATAGGGGCTATGGAGCTGTCATTTGGCAACTCGAAGGTGCGGATGAATGTGTTGGATGCTAATCATCAATTTCCATAGTCGGTGGATTGCTTTCGAATTCATGAGGTTGCTGAGATTAAAGAGATTGTGGAAGAGTATGTACCAAGAATCTTGGAAAAAGATCAGATGGAGTCTCTTATCACTAGATTGAGGATGGAAGATGAACCTGATGATTGGAATGAGCAGATGAATGTGAATTATACAGGCATTGCTGAGTTAGAAACTACATTATATGGTGAACCATGGAAAGCACCGATTGAGCCGCTTCCCACAATCTCAAATACACCACCAGTTCTATCCTTGACAACTCTACCTACCTTGGAGCTGAAGGAATTGCCTGAGAAGCTTAAATATGTCTTCTTAGGACCAGATAAGACTCTTCCTGTGATCATATCATCAAAACTAACAAAAGAACATGAATCGAGTATGGTCAAGGTATTAAGTGATAATAAAGAGGCAATAGGATGGAGCATTGCTGATCTGAAAGGCATAGATCCCTCAATTTGCGTGCATCATATATATTTAGAGGAGGATGAAAAACCATCAAGGGAAATACAACAGAGATTGAATCAGAATATGAAAGAGGTGGTGATGAAAGAAGTGGTAAAACTGCTAGATACGGGTATTATTTTCCCCATATCTGACAGTACATGGGTGAGTCCTACTCAGGTGGTGCCAAAGAAATCAGTTATCACAATTGTACCTAACTCGAAGGGTAAGTTGATCCCATAGTGCACGACCACAGGTTGGTGTGTGTGCATTGATTACAGAAAACTCAACTCTCATGCTAGGAAAGATCATTTTTCATTGTTATTTATTGATCAAATCCTAGAGAGATTGGTCGGGCAGAGCTATTACTGATTCTTAGATAGATATTCCGATTATAATTAGGTGGCGATTGATCCTATTTATCAGGAGGAAACCACTTTTACTTGCCTATATGGTACATTTGCATACAGGAGAATGCCTTTTAGTTTGTCTAATGTGCCAGCTACATTCCAAATATGGATGATGTCAATATTTTCTGACATGGTGGAGAAATTCCAAAGTGTTCATGGATGATTTTTCAGTTTTTGGGGCAACCTTTGAACTCTTCTTAAAACATCTAGCATTCATGCTTAAGAGATGTAAGGAGACGAATTTAATTCTGAGTTGAAAGAAGAGCCATTTCATGGTTCAAGAGGGGATAGTACTTGGCCACATTGTATCAAAAATGGGGATTGAGGTAGACAATGTGAAATTCGAATTGATTTCAAAATTGCCTCCTCCCACATCTGTTAAATAGATAAGATCTTTCTTAGGCCATGTCGGGTTCTACAAACGATTTATTAAAGATTTTAGTAAGATCGCCCGGCCGTTGTGCAACTTATTAGCTAAAGATGCGACATTTGTCTTTGATGAATAGTGTCTTCATGCTTTTGAGGAGCTGCATACTCAACTCTCAACAACCCCGATCATTCGTCCACCAGACTAGTCTCTGCCATTTGAGCTAATGTGTGATGGTTTGAACTATACCATAAGAGTGGTATTAGCTCAAATAAAGGAAAAGCTAGCATATGCGGTGTACTATGCTAACAAGAATCTGAATGATACGCAGATCAACTACAAACCACTAAGTTGTTGGCGGTTGTGTTCGCCTTGGATAAATTTCAATCATATTTATTGGGAACCAATGTAGTAGTTTATTCAGATCATGCGACATTAAACCATTTGCTGACAAAGAAAGATTCCAAACCCTGGCTATTTAGATGAATTTTGTTGCTACAAGAATTTGATTTAGAGATTAGGGATAAAAAGCGTTCGGAAAATATAGTTGTTGACCATTTGTCAAGGATCGTTGTCGATATTACAAAGGAAACTACTCCTCTTAAGGATTCATTCCCTGATGAACATTTGTTCAGTGTGGCTGTCGTGGAGCAGATATCGTGGTATGCTAATATTGTAAATTATAAATCCACGGGTCAGATTCCAAAAGATTGGTCTAAGAATGAAAGAGATCGATTCTTCAGCCATGTTAAATTTTATATCTGGGATAATCCACGATTGTTCAAGTATTGCTCTGATCATATTATCAGAAAATGTGTCCCTGAAAGTGAGGTGTAGAGTATTTTGAAGTTTTGCAACACACTCAAATGTGGAGGGCATTTTGGAGCTCAGAAAATAGGCCATAAGGTGCTGCAGAGTGGGTTCTATTGGGCAACCATATTCAAAGATGCATTTGAATACTGTAAAGCATGTTTGCGATGCCAGAAGTTGGGATGCATATCTCGACGTGATATGATGCCTCTAACCCCGATTTTAATTGTTGAGTTGTTTGATGTATGGGGGATAGATTTCATGGGACTATTTCCGCAAGCAGGAAAGAAAGAGTATATACTTGTGGGGGTTGACTACGTGTCAAAATGGGTAGAGGCTGTAGCTACCACACATGCAGATCATAAAAATATAGTGGAGTTTGTGTAGTCCAATATCTTTACAATATTTGGTATACTGCGGGTGATAATCGGTGATGGCGGAAAACACTTTGATAACCATTTTCTAAGTGGTCTGTGTCGAAAGTACGGCATTAATCATAGGATTGGTACACCATATCACCCCCAGTCACAAGGACAAATGGAAGTTTTTAACAGGGAAGTAAAGAATATTCTAGATAAGATAGTACGAGTTGATTTAAAATATTGGCCTCAAAGGTTAAATGACGCATATGGGCTTATAGGACTGCGTACAAGACTCCAATAGGTATGATACCATTTCAGTTGGTCTATTGAAGGCATGCCACCTCCCTGTTTAGCTAGAGTATCAAGCATATTGGGCAGTTAGAAGATTGAATTTTGATTTGAAGAAGTCTGGTGCTCAGTGGAAACTCCAACTCGCAGAGCTTGAGGAGTTAAGAAACAATGCTTATGAGAATTCTAGGATTTACAAAGCTCAAATGAAGGCTTTTCATGACAAAAACATTTGAAATAAAGTCTTTGAGCAGGGCCAGAAGGTTTGGCTATTTAATTCAAGATTAAAGTTGTTTCCTGGTAAGCTTCAATCTATATGGGATGGACCGTATGAGATTCCGAAGGTTTTCTCCCATGGAGCAGTAGAACTTGATGATCCAAAGACATGAAATAAGTTCGTGGTGAATGGTCAGATGATTAAGCACTATATTGACATTCAGCCAGTTGATTGCGTTGTGGAGACGATCGATTTATCTGACCCAACACACAAGCATGATCCAAGTTATTGAGAGATGGCATTGTCGCGCCAACGACGTTAAACATTGGTACTAGGAGATAAAAGTTAGTTTTTGAACCTAGATTGTATTTTGTATGCAATAGTTAGTAAATTTAGATTGAGTCACAGTTTTGGTCTCCTCACGATCGGTATGATGAATTAGTCATTGGGGAGTATGGAAGGTGCGGAAAGCAATGAAGAAATCACGAAAAATGACAGAGCATTGAAGCTGCCACAATTCTCCATACCATGTAGCTACGCGCCGCTCGTCACTCTACCTACGCATGGAGCGTAGCTGGGAGAACAGCTTTCGCAACTATATATTCAAAATGGGGTTTCAAATCTTTCACGCTCTCTTATTTCTCCACCAAAAGTCCCGAAATCACCCCCTATTCATTCCTCATTCAATTTCGAACCAATCCTGGTGACTTTTTTATCAGATCTATACGTTGATTGTCCAGATTCTCGTGAAGAACTCGAAAACCAATTTTTGGAGAAATCATCAAATCTACCGATTTTGTAAGTTTTTCTTCGATCTTTGTGTTTCTAATTGCTTTTCTAATCATTCTAAACTACTATCAACGAACGAACCCAATCAAAAACATATTTTGATCTGTTTCTCAAAAGTTATAATTATCGGCTTAGAGAATGGGTTGAATTTCATTGGAGTAATTTGGATATGATTTTGAGTTTGATTCGGTGTCCAGAACAATCTGCTTATTATTCTTCAAAATCTTGATTATATGAATGAAGATGAAACCATGGAGATGAGGTGCGGGTCCTTCATGGACTAGACAGAGGTCTCCCGACCTAGAGCCAGTAGACGGGTCACCGATTCGATCTCGTATACGATTAGTATTACAGGTTGCCTCATCTTCATCTTCATCATCTGAGGCCACTCATAGTGGCCATGTTGTTTCATCGGTGGCTTCGCCACATGTTTTACCACCTGCATCACCACTAGTAGCACCGCCTGAGCCATAGGCTAATGATGAGCTAGGGATGTTAGTTTCTTATTTTCCGATGCCACCCACGGCAGTTGTGAGTGAGTTACTGAAGAGTGTACTGAAGAAGGGATTTCAGTAGGAATGAATTTATTCCATGACAGCTTTGGTGAGGATAGAGGTAGTGCCAGCTTGGACTATCAGATATCTACGAGAGAGACGACTATTGCCAATCCTTACCCCTTCATCCACCTTTGTCTATGCTAATATGATAGAGGAGTTCTAGATACACATGCAACATTACAACAGGGGGATACGATTTCATATTACACCTCAGACCATTGTTGAGGCGTGGGGTATACGAGACACTTGCCCACTTGAGTTGGAGGGAGAGTTCTCGCCCCTACCAAAGATTTTCCTAGTATAGCAGAGATAGTTCAGTTGCAGACTAGGAGAGAGTTTGTCGATGATCGGAGCAACTGCACACAAAAGTTGAACTATCATCACAAGTTGTGGCTTCTGAACATGATCTTTAAGCCTCAGGTTCACCCTCAAGGACACAAGACTCAGCGATGGCGGATGTTTCTAGTCCTACATTATGCTTTCGAGTTCCGCTGAGGGATATAGATTCCCTAGATCTTATGGCAGGGCCTTTATCAGCACTACCAGGACTTACAGACTACAAGCAGTGTTAGGGGGCATACATTTCATATCAAATTCTCAACATTGACTATGCAACTTATGCCAGATGTTGGGGTTCAACTTGATGAGGAAGTGGACCAGAACAAGTTTGAGAGGGGGACTTACACTACAAGCATGTGGAGCAAGACTTGGAGGAGACTAGCAGGTGATGCAGTCTTACAGAGGAGGCCAATGGTTCCTGCTCCTACTACTCCTCTGGCTGAGCCTGTTGAGCCCAAGGCTGGCCATGATGATGTTATGCCACCTCAAGATGAGGGGGTATAGGTTGAGGTGCCGCAGTTGCCTGCTGATGCTCTAGTCATGATGACTCGAGCGTAGTTTGATGCGATGATGACGGGGCAGGCGGTACTGATGGCCGAGGTACGGCAAGGTAGGGATGAGACCCGACAGTTGAGAAAGGAGGTACAGTCTTTGCGTACTGAGTTGCAGGCCGATCGGAAGATCACGATGACTGATATACAAATGCACCATGGGGAGGAGACACGGTTTCAACATGGTCTGAGACGAGTGAGTGGCATATTCGGGACACAGTTTTATCATATAGGTTTACCTACACCAGCCATGCCACCATTGTTGACCGATGAGGACAAGGAGTAGTTGTAGTTGTAGTAGTATATTTTATAGTTTTGTTTTTCGCTAGAGCCGAATTGTTCGGTGGATAATTTTTGTTAGGTGCTTTATGTGACCACCGAAATGATCGATGTCAGGGCGTATTTTCTTTTACTTTTGATATTGATAAAAACTACAGCTTTTCATATCTATGTGATTTTATTATTACTATTTTTCACTTCCTGAGACAATGATAATGTATGCATTGAATTATGTGATTCTTTGAGATCGTTCGATTTTGAGTCACACAATGAGGACATGTATGCGTTTAAGTTTGGGGGAGTGTGGCTTATATTGGAAAACAATTTTACAAATGGATATGAATAATTTTAAAAAAATAATAATAATAAAATAAAATATTTTTGCTACGCGCCAAGCGTAGGGGCCATGCGTAACTGGTCCTGAAAAGTTTGAAATTTTGCCTGTTTGAGGGGTTTTCAGCTTGTTTTGTACTTGTATTGAGTTAGGATTTTATATAGGGTATGTTTAGGATTTATTTAGGAATTTTTAGAGCAATCCTAGTCCGGATAGAAAGTGGTATGGAAATACAAGTCAAAGATGGATTCTTAGTTGGTTCCACTGTCCAATTCAAACAAGGATTCCAAATCCTTTTCCTCAATAGATCTGACTTGTTCATCTATAAATACAGCCTTTTAGATACACAATTCTCATAATTCACAAAAGGGTTTGTGCTCAAAATCATAGAAAGATGTCTAGTTCTTCGTCGTATACCGTTCCTTCTTCTCTTTCTTCTTATCATCCTGTGAGTGAGCATGGAGAGAGTGACTACGAGATTGAGTCAGATCCGAAGGAGTTTATTGAAGATGATGGTTCATCGGCCATTGAGGATGGGAGAGGAAGAGATATGGAGATAGTTCAAGCGAGCACAAATAGGGAAGTCACGAGCAGAAAAAGGAAGAGAACCACACCTCGTTCATTCATGCAGTGTAGAATGGAATTCGAATTGAAGTTCTGTTCGAACATAATAAAGAATCCATTGACAGCACTTGGAGAATAAATCCTACGTCAACGAGGATTGAGCAGTTTAGAGCACCCGACTGGAGGGAAGGTGTATCCAAGGTTGGTTAGAAGGTTTTATGCAATGATGGAAGTTGATGGACCACCAGGATATGCGGTAGTGCGAGCTAAGGTTTCGGACTAGAGTGATTCTATAATGGTAAGTGCAAGAATGATAGCGAAGGTTTGGAAATTACCACTGAGTTATTCAGATCATCTAAAGGAAAAGTCTAAGACATCCCCATCAAAGCAGTCATTCACGAATGAAGAGATGATAAAAGAGTTATGTGTTGTGCATGTTCCGAATAAAGGTGATAAGAGTTTTGATAACTATTGTTTGAAACCGGAATTTCTATATTTGGATAGTATGATTGTTGCTCAAGTGCATCAGAATCATTAAACAAGTTGGAGAGGGCGGTCAATGATTAAGATACTCTTTTGTATGCTAAAAGGATACTGGGTACCGATTCTGACTCTAATATTGGAAAATATGATTTTTGGTACATGAAATTCTTAGTGGAAAGGTGAAGGGTGGCAAAAGATGGAGTTTTATCTTCCATACCCATTTTTGGTATCAAAAATTATTAAGAAGCAACTGGGGCAGAGATTGAAAGAGATGGATGAGGTGAGTTGGATGTTCACAGAGAAGTACCGAAAGGAGGATTTTGAACGATTAATAAAGACTTCGAATATTCATATCGCTTTAGGAAGGCTTTGACGTACTGTGAGTGATGAGGAAGAGTCATCAAAATAGGACTAGGGTTTATAGAAGTTGGATTTTGTTTTGTTTTTAGTAGATAGGTTGCACTTTTAATTCTTAGACATTGTAGGCCCTTAAGGCCATATCTATGCAATTTAAAATTTTTAGGGATTGTAGGCCCTTAAGGCCAAATCTGTGTTATTTTATTTTATTTGAATAAAAATTTTCATTCCTTGTGCATTATTTTGATGATTTTCGGAAAGTTATGATGAATTTTCTTTTCCCTTGCTATGATATTGGGTATTTGCGCTTTGTTGAGTATATCTACAGGTAATCCAAATCAAGTTTAGGGGAGGAGATCATACTTTATTGTGCCATTCCGAAATCACGCTTCAAGGGTAATTATATTATCTCCTGTGTATGATTGTGAACCATGAGGACATGGTTTATTTTAAATTTGGGGGTGAGGGTATAGTTAAGGAATGAAAATTGTGGGGAAAAAATGAAAAATTGAATATAATTTGAAATAAATTCTTTGTTTTCACGCATGAATGTTTTGCATTACAAGTTAATTGAGTTTATGTATATGATGCATGAGTAGTATGTGATGTAGTATTCTCATTCATGAGAATAATGGTTAGATCAAGCTAAGTGAAGTGATGTGGTTTACATGGGTGAATAGGTTAGTAAAATTGAAACTGAAAAGGACAACTCTGACCTGTAAGCACAAGCACACATTCACTATGGGGAAAATAGTTGATCTTTGAATATGTAGTTCAGAAATTAATTTTGCCACAATAAAAGGGGAGATGGGGAGTTGATATAGATGGAATGGAGATAAGTTGAAATTTTATTTTGAGAAATAAAATACAAAAAGTAGTCTTTCGATCCGAGTAACCGGGCCTCCTATTACAAAGTAGCAGAGTGTGCGCGTAAAAAGGGGAGAAAACTAATGAGCATAAATCCCAACAAAGGAGCTCGGGCCCAGTTGGTTGGGACTAAAATCCTCGCTGGAAAGTCTGGAGCTAAGAAAGACAAAAAGGAATAAAAGTGGAATGATGGAAAGAATGATTTTTAAATAAAAATGGCAAAGTTTGATCAATGAAGTAGAAGAAGAGAAATTGGTATACCATAGGAGAATGTGCACAAAACACGGAGGGTTATCTGGATTGGGAGTAGAGAGTAATGAAATCTTTCACTTTAGCGAGAACCATTCATGACACGAAGCTCAAGATAGTTATTGTTCGGTAGTAAGTGGGAATATTTGCATCCATATTATCGTATACATTGTATCATAGCTTGATTGATGAGTATGTGAATGCATGAATGCATGAGAATGAAGGATGGAGAAGTTGTGGGTAGTATATATAACCCTCACGAGACTTAACTCGTCCACTCGATGTTACCGGGGGTTTAAAAAGGCTTGTTACATGTGTTAAGTGTAATCGTTGACTCTCACGAAAAAATGGAGTAATATAGGTTAGTATAAGAGTAGTATAAAGTAGATAGAATAAAAATCATCACAAGGTAGGCTTAGACAGTTTTCCTGAGTTCATTGCTAAGGGACTAGCAATATGTAAGTTTGGGGGTATGATAGGTGCCAAATATTGTCCATTTTAGGCCCCTATCTTGCTAATGTTATGTCCTTACATTCCATTATATGGTATTTTTATGATGTTTGTGTATTTAAGTGTGTTTCAGAAGCTTAACAAAGAAAAAGAGCTAACTTTGGTGAAATAACTAGAGAAATGCTCATTTATATTCAATGGGAGAGCTAAAGAGGTGTTTTAAAGAGAAAAGTGTCTCCTAAAGGGTGAAAATGTCATTTTTCGGAGCTGCAACTTCAAGAATCATTCTATTGGAGTCGATGGGGTTCAAACGGAACAACTATCAAGAAAAGTGGTTTCCATGAAAAATGCTACGATCCATCTACGGACCTAGTAGCTAAAAGTGGCTAGAAAGTGCCAAAATGGCGCCCCATCTATTCCCATCAGAAGAGGTCTAGGCGCCACCCATAGGAAGGCCTACGCGCCAAGAGTATCATATGCCTACGCGTTGTGCGTAGGGCCTCTACGCGCCAAGCGTAATTAGGGCTGCGAACTTAAAGTGTGAAATTCCAAAATTGACCCCCCGGCTAGAGTTTCTCTGATGTGGCTACGACTCCAACACTTCAACACATGTGATATACACATATTTTACACCAGAGTATAGGGTTTTGATCAGTTTGGTGTGAAATTATGAAAAAGGGTAACCTTAGGGTTTCCCTCGGCTTTGTTTATAAATACCAAGGTCTACTATAGATTTTGAGGACTTCTCTTCACCTAATTTTAGAGCTTTGTTCATACAATTCTAAGAGCAGCCTCTGGAGATTCATTACAAGGAGAATCCATACAAGACCTAGAGTGCCAGAGAAGACAACCATGGTGGCCAATTCTACATCAACGATGCGGTCTCCATCAACCATGAGCAACTAAACCAGTATCTAGGGTTTTCTAGCAAAACTCTAGGCAAGTAATGTAGTTTTTATATTTGTTTTCAATTGTAACAAAGGAGAAGCTATGACTATACCGTGACGATTGTTGTAAATAAGTGATCGGTTTTATTCTTGATACAAGATTATATATTTATTCATAAATTCTTAACTTATATTGAATGAGTATAATTTCTTACAAAATCACGTTACCATAAACATAGTGTGATTTTCTACATCAATGGTTCTTAACACTGGAAACCCTATGTTTACACAGGCCACGCCTCGGCGAGGTATCATAGACATGTTTTAGTTTAATTTCATGTAGTAGGAGTAGATTATAGTAAATTAAATAGCATGCACTAGATAAACTTTGTCCAAAGATGGGTTGTAGCGAACCCGGTTGACGGAATCCTTTTGGGGAATATATTCGACTATTTGCAGTACGTTCTGATTCACGGGAATAGATCGCCCTTTTTACAATTGTGCAAATTGAAAACAATATTATGAGGTTAGTGGTGGAGTGATAAAAACCCTAGTTTTCTCTCTCTTGATTAAACTCTCAATTTACTTTATTTCCTTAGTTAATTTAGTCTGAATTCTCAAAATCAAATCAAACACTTTTTCAACCATAATTCAATATTCTTGAACTACTAAAGTGATTAGGGTTCGACATTCCCTTTCACAAGCCGTTTCCATACTACAATGGACTCGTGCACTTGTGATATGTAAAACCTAGGCCGTCTTAAGGGTGTGTTCTTAACACATATTTTTAACCACCATGAGCGGACATCATGTGCATTGATTACAGAAAACTCAACTCACATACTAGGAAGGATTATTTTCCATTGCAATTTATTGATTAAATCCTAGAGAGGTTGGTCGGACAGAGATATTATTGCTTTTTGGATGGATATTCCGGTTACAACCAAGTGGCGATTGATCTTGTTTATCAGGAGAAAATCACTTTTACTTACCCATATGGTACGTTTAAGTACAGGAGAATGTCTTTTGGTTTGTGCAATGCGCCAGTTACATTCCAAAGGTGTATGATGTCGATATTCTCTGACATGGTGGAAAAATTCTTAGAGGTGTTCATGAATGATTTCTCAGTCTTTGGGGCAACCTTTGAGCACTATTTAAAATATCTGGCACTGATGCTGAAGAGATGTAAAGAGACGAATTTGATTATGAGTTGGGAGAAAAGTCATTTTATGGTTCAAGATGGTATAGTACTTGGCCACATAATATCAAAGAGATAGATCGAGGTAGACAAGGCAAAAGTTGAATTAATTTAAAAAATTGTCTCCTCCCATATATGTTAAACAGATACAATCATTCTTGGGCCATATCGGGTTTTACAGACGATTTATTAAATATTTTAGTAAGATCGTCCGACCACTATGCAACTTATTAGATAAAGATGCGTCTTTTATCTTTGATAAAAAGTGTCTTTATGCTTTTGAGGAGCTTCGTGCACAACTCTCGACAACCCCAATCATGCGACCACCAGACTGGTATCTGCCTTTTGTGCTAATGTGTGACACTTTAGACTATGTCGTAGGAACGGTATTGGATCATAGAAAGGAGAAGCTACTATATGCGGTGTATTACACTAGCAAGACTTTGAACAATGTGCAAATTAACTACGCAATAATAGAGAAGGGGTTGCTAGCAGTTATGTTTGCCTTGGACAAATTTCGATCATATTTATTTGGAACCAAGGTGGTAGTGTATTCAGATCATACAGCATTGAGACATTTGTTGACTAAGAAATACTCCAAACCCAGGCTTATTCGATGGATTTTGTTGCTACAAGAATTTGATTTGGAGATTAAGGATAAAAAAGGTTCGAAAAATGTAGTTGTTAATCATTTATCAAGGATCATTGTAGAGACTACAAAGGAAACTACTCCTTTTAAGGATTCATTCCAAGATGAACATTAGTTCAGTGTGGCTATAGTGGAGCAGATACCATGGTATGTTGATAGTTAATTATAAAGCCACGGGTCAGATTCCGAAATGTTGGTATAAGAATGATAGAGACCAATTCTTCAGCCAAGTTAAATTTTATATCTGGGATAATCCGTGATTATATAAATATTGCTCTTATCAAATTATCAGAAAGTGCGTCCCTAAAAGTGAGGTACAAAGTATATTAAAGTTTTGCCACACACTAGAATGTGGAGGGCATTTCGAAGCTCAGAATACTGGCTATAAGGTGTTGCATAGTGGATTTTATTGGCCAACCATATCAAAGATGAATTTAAATATTGTAAAGCATATTTGCAATGTCAAAATTTGGGATCCATATCTCGACGTGATATGATGTCTCTAATCCCGATTTTGATCGTTGAATTATTCGATGTATGGGGTATAGATTTCATTGGACCATTTTTTAAAGTGGGCAATAAAGAATACATACTCGTAGGGGTTGACTATGTTTCTAAATGGGTAGAGGTTGTAGCTACTGCACACGCTGACCATCAGGCAGTGGTGGAGTTTTTATAGTCAAATATCTTTTCAAGATTTGGTATACCACATGTGATAATCAGTGACGGCGAAAAGCATTTTGATAACCATTTTCTCGGTGGTCTATGCCAGAAGTACGGTGTCAATCATAAGATTGGTACACCTTATCATCCTCAAATGAGTGGACGGGTGGAAGTTTCTAATAGGGGAAGTAAAGAATTTCTTGGAGAAAACAGTGCAAGTGGATTTGAAAGATTGGCCTCAGAGGTTAAATGACGCACTGTGGGCATATAGGACTGCTTACAAGACTCCGATAAGCATGACACCGTATCGGCTTGTGTATGGTAAGACATGTCACCTCCTTGTTGAGCTAGAGCATCGAGCGTATTGGGAATTTTTAAGGTTGAACTTTGATTTGAAGAGATCTGGTGCTCAACGGAAACTCTAACTTGCAGAGTTTGAGGTGTTGCAGAACAATGCATTTGAGAAATCTTGGATTTATAAAGCTCGGACGAAGACGTTTCATGAAAATATATTCGAAAGAAGGTCTTTGAGCTTGGCCAGAAGGTGTGGCTATTTAATTTGAGATTAAAGTTGTTTCCTAGTAAGCTTCAATCGAGATGGGATGGACCGTACGAAATTACGAAGGTTTTCCCCCATGGAGCAGTAGAAGTTGATGATCCAGAGACATGAAAGAAATTTGTTATGAATGGTCAGAGGCTCAAGCATTATGTCAATATTCAGCCAGCTGAGTGTGTTGTGGAATCAATCGATTTGACTGATCCAACACGCGATCATGATCCTGACTACTGAGGAGTGGCAACATCGCGCCAACGACATTAAATATTGGTACTAGGGGATGAGAAATAGTTTTTGAACCTAGTTTTATAGTTCGTATTTTAGATTGTTAGTTATAGAATTGAGTCGTAAGATCAAGTTGTAGAATCATCGGGATCATGATAGGTGTGGTGAGTACTTAAATAAGGTGTATGGAGTACGTGGAGAGGAGTTGCGTTTAGAGAAAGATGAGAAATGAGGAGGCAAAGTTGAAAAAGTGCTAAAATATGCTAAGGGGAGCTATGTTTAAGCATAGCCCTACCTACGCTTAAGCGTAGGCTGAAAGTTTGAAATATAGCCGACGCGGCAATATATGACCCAAAGCATTTCATTCTTACACCACTCTATACCAAATCTTCTCAAATCACTCATAATTCATTCTGAATGCTATTTTGAACCAACCCACTTAATTCTTGCATCAGATCCATTCCTTGATCATCCAGATTTGTGTGTAGAACTTGAAAAGTCTAAGAAACTCAATTTTGGAGAAATCATCAAATCTTTCGATTCGGTGAGTTTTTCTTCCAGATTTGTGTTTCTAATTACTCTTTTAATAATTCTAAACTAGTATTGACAAACGAATCCTGTCAAAAACACATTTTGATCCATCTCTCAAAGTTGTGAAAATTGACTACGAGAGCGGGTTGAAAATTTGAAGTTTTTGAGTGTTTTTATATCGGGGTTTGTTTAAACGTCATATTGGGTTAATTTAGAGTTGGTTTTGAGTTTGATTCAGTGTCCGGAATGATTCGCTTACTATTTTTGAAAATCTCAACTGTAGGGATGAAGACTAGACCGCGTAGGGGTGCAAGTACTTCGCGAACAAGGTCACCTGACCCAGAGACAGCCGATAGATCACCGCCTAAGACCCGTCAACATTTGGTATTTCCGGCGGCATCATCATATTCGTCAAAGGCAATGAATAGTAAGACTATACATACGGCCTTTGAGTCACCCGTCACGTCACCTCCAGTAGCATCACCAGTAGCACCACCGGTACCATAGCCAAAGCCACAAGCAGTTGTTGAGTAACCGATATTGGAGTCTCTTATACTAGTACCCATCACTGCGACAGTGGAGGACTTCTTGGATCAGGCCATGGACAGGGGGTACCGGATAGAGCGGACGTATCATGTGGAGAAAAAGGTAGTGTCAGCGTGGACTATCCGAGGTCTATGGGCATGACGATTATTGCCTATCTTATGTCCACGCTGTACGACACTTATTGCGGATATGATCCGGGAGTTCTGCCTCCATATGCAGCACTATCACGGGGAGCTCAGGATGGAGACTGAGGTGCGATGAATGAGATTTCATATTACACCCCAGAGCATTGCAGAGGCATGGGCATTCCTGATGCGTGCATGTTAGAGTTGGTGGGAGAGTTTTCGCCTCTGCCAAAGCCTTTTTCGGGAATGCTGGAGATCGCTCAGTTGCAGACTAAGGCCAACTATGAGATGATAGGAACAACTGCACGAAGAATTTGGATTATCATTCAAAGTTATGGTTCCTAAATATTATTCTCCGGTCTCAGATACATCCGTAGGGGCACATCACTCAGAGGTGGCAATTATTTCTGATAATGCGCTACACTTTTGAGTTTTACCACTAGTTCTCGATTCCCCAAATTTTATGGTGTGGCCTATACCAGCACTATATGGATACACGGGCTACAACCAAGGTTGGGCAAAGTGGATTTCAGATGAGATTCTCAACATTGGTGATGCGACTGATGACAGATGTTGGGTTTGATATTGACGAGGAGGTGGACGTGAACTGATATATACCCAGTGTCTACCAGGCCAGGTCTTGAAGGAACCAGTGGTCAAGACTTGCTAGTGAGGTGGTGTTACAGAGGAGGTCGATGGTAGCTCCTGCTGGGATTGTACAGCCAGTTTTGCCTGTCAAGCCAGAGGCAGGATATCACGATGTTATGCCACCTCAAGGAGAGGGGGTAACGGCTGTTGAGATGCCTCAGGCGCCTGCTGATGCGATAGTGACGTTCACTCGTGTATAGTTTGACGAGATGATGGTAGGACAGGCGACGATGAGGGATGAGATACGCCAGTTGCGAAGGGGTTGAGAACCAGTTAGAGGATTTCTGTGACCGACATGCAATTGCACCAAGAGGAGATAACACAGCTTAGACATGAGGTGAGAGTGTTGTGTAGCATTATCGATGCACAGATGTTTCATATGGGACTAAATCCACCACCATCGCAGTCAAACGAGGAGGATTAGTTTAGGATAGTACAGTTGTTTTTGATATTTTTGTTTTTCTCACTAGAGTCAACTCGTTAGGCGGATAGTTAACGATAGGATGCTTCATGTTACCGCCTAAACGATCAATGTCTAAGTATTGTTTTGATTTTCGATGTTATAAAACTACAGGTTTTCGTATTTATGTGATGATATCGTTCATATTTTGCATTTCCGGAACAATGATGATGCATGCATTGAGTGTGATGTGATTTTTGAGGTTTGAGCTTCGGAGTCACACAATGAGGACATGTGTGTGTTTAAGTTTGGGGGGTAGTGTGCGTTTGTAAAGTATAATGGGGTTAGAGCATAGATATGAGGGCTTGTAGAAGAAAACCCAAAAAACGTTTTTTGCAAAACACTAAGCTTTGGCCTACGCTTGGGTTACGCTTAAGCATAGCCCATAAGTGTAGCTACGCTTGGCCCTACACTTAAACGTAGGGCCCAAACGTAGCTTGTCCAAAAAAAAGTGAAAATTTGCCCAAACGAGGGGTTTTCAGCTGGTTTTGCATGTGTATTGTATTTGGATTTAATTAGGGTAATATTTAGGTTTTTTTGGGATTTTTATAAGAATGTTTAGAGAAATCCTAGTCCAAGAAGTAAGTGGAATTTAAATACAAGTCAAAGATGGATTATGAGTTGTTTCCACTTACTAACTTTACAAAACCTTTTCCTTTATGGATCTAACTTATTCATATATAAATACAGCCCTTTAGATTCATAATTCTCACAATTCAACAAGAGCTTGTGCAAGAAATCTTAGAGAGATGTCTTATTCTTTTTTTTATTCTAATCTTTCTTCTTTTTCTTCTTACCATCTCGAGGGTAAGCATGTGGTAGATAGTGAATATGAGATCGAATCTGATCCAGAGAAGATCCTTGATGATGCTTCAGAGATTAGGAGTATGAGAGGGAGGAATATGGATTCAGATGAGGAGAGCACAAATATGGGAGCCACAAGCACACTAAGGAAGAAAACTACACCACGTTCAATCATAAAGTGTAAGTTGCAATATGAACTGATGTTTCTTTCAGATCGAATGAAAAATCCGTTGATAGCATCCAGGTTGAGATTCTTACAAGAAAGAGGATTAGAAAATTTGGAGAGGCCAGCCCGATTGAATGTGTATCCAAAGTTGGTTCGGCGATTCTATGAACAGATGAGTATTGAAGTACCGGAAGGATATGAAGTGATGCAAGTCCGAATAGATGAGAGGAACAACCCTATAGTGGTCAATGTAGAATTAATTGCGAAAATATGGAATATACCACTTTGGTATCCGGAACACTTGAGCAAGAAGTTCAAAATAGTCCTATCGGATTGGACACTCTCGGATACGGATATGATCAAGGAAATTTGTGCAATGCATATTCTGAAAGAAGGAGACAAGAGTGTGGAAAATTATTGTTTGAGATTGGACTTGCTATATTTAGATTGTGTGATTGCTTCTCAGGTATGTCAAAATCATAGGACGAGTTGGAGAGGACATTCAATGATCAAGATACTATATTGCATGCTTAAAGGGTATTAGGTACCGATTCCGGTATTGATATTGGCCAATATGATTTTGTTACATAAGATTGTGAGCGGAAAAAAGAAGGGGTGGAATTTTATAATGTTTTATCTTCCGTACCCATTTTTTATATCGAGAATCCTTGAGGATAAATTGGGGTACAAATTGGCTGAGATGAATGGAAAGTGTTTGTCATTCACTAAGTATTATCAAGAATCAAGTTTTAATTGGCTTGAGATGGAATCAAATATTCATGCTTCTTGGGGAGGTTTTCCGTGTGGAAGTGAACGATGGCTATGAGGAGTAAGGAAAGAGGAGAGTCATAGTTGAACTAGGGTTTATAGGTTTAGAAATTTTTATGTTTTTGTTTTTGTTTTGGTAGATAAAATGCAATTTCAATTCCTAGAGATTGCAAGCCCATAAGGCCAAATCATTGCAAGTTTCAATTCTTAGGGATTGTAGGCCCTTAAGGCCAAATCATGGTTATTTTATTTAATAAAAATTGCATTCCTTGTGCAATAAATGAGTAATGATTTCCAAAAAGTTATGATTATATTTTATCTTCCCTTGCTATGATTGGGTATGTGTGTTGTGTTGAAAAGTTTTACAGGTGGGTCAAACCAAGTTTGGGGGGGAGATCAAGTGCTCAATTGAAAAAGTCTGGAAATACGCTTCAAGGATAACTATATTTTTTCTCATGCGTATGATTGAGAACCATGAGAATATGGTTTAATTTAATTTTGTGGGTGAGGGTATAGTTAAGGAGTGAAAAATTTTGAAAAAAAAAAAACAAAATGAAAAAACAAATTGAAAACAATTGGAGAAATTATTTGTTTTTGTGCATGAGTGTTTTACATTACAAGTTGATTAAGTTTGTGTTTATGATGCTTGAGTAGTATGTGATGTGATATTCCCTCTCATGAGAGTAATGATTAGATTGAGTTAGTGAAGTGATGTGGTTTACATAGGTGAATGAATTAGTGAAATTGAAACCGAGAAGGACAATCTCGACCTATAATGCACATACACACATTCACTATGGAAAAATCAGTTGATCTTTAACTATGTAGTTGAAAAATTAGCTTTGCCACCATAAAAGGGGAGAAGGGGAGTTGATATGGTTGAAATTGATGAATCTGGAAAAAAATTGATCTTTAAAGAAAATGTAAAAAGTAGTTATTCAATCTAAGTAACCAGGCCTCCTACCACAAAGTAGCAGAGTGTTCGTGTAAAAAGGGAAGAAAACTAATGAGCATAAATCCCATGGAAGAAGCTCGGGGCCAGTTGGTTAGGACTAAAAATCCTCGCTGAAAAGTCCGAAGCTTTGAAAGACAAAAAGGGATAAAGTGGAATGAAATGGAAAGAAGTAGTTTTTCATATAAAAATGGCAAATTTTGATCAATGAAGTAGAAGAAGAAAGGTTGGTCTACCACAGTAGAATATTCACAAAGACACGGAAGGTTGTCCGGATTGGAAGTAGAGATTAGCAAAGTCATTTATTTTAGTGGGGACCATTCACAACATGAGCCTGATATAGTTATTGCTCGGTAGTGAGTAGGAATGTTTGCATCCATGTTATCTTATAGATTATAGCATGACTTAGTTAATGAGTGTGTGAATGCATGAATACGTGAGAATGAAGAATGGAGAAATTGTGGGCAGTATAGCTAACCCTCACGAGACTTAACTCGTCCACTCGATATTGCTGAGGGGTTTAAAAGGCTTTTTAAAGGTGCTAAATGTAATCGTCGACTCTCACAAAAGCAAGGGATTAGTATATGGTAGTTAGAATAAAAACAATCATCACAAGGTAGTTTTTAAAAGTTTACCTTAGTTCATTGCTAAGGGACTAGTAATATGTAAATTTGGGGGTGTGATAGGTGGCAAATGTTGACTATTTTAGGCCCCTATTTTGCTATTGTTACGTCTTTACATTCCATAATTTGGTATTTTTATGCGATTTGTGTGTTTAAGCGTGTTTCAGGAGTTTAATAAATAAAACAAGCTAATTTTGGTGAATTAACTAAAGAAATGCTTATGTCTATCCAAATTAAGAGAGAACAAAAGAAGTGTTTTCAAATGAAAAGTATCTCCCGGAGGGCAAAAACGTTATTTTTTGGAGCCGCAACTTCAGGAAACATACAAAAGAAGTCGAGGGGTTCAAACGAAGAAATTATCAAGAAAAATAGTTTCCAATAATTTCGCAACGCTTGACCTACACTCAGTAGCTAAAAATGGCTAGAAAGTGCTAAAATTATGCTTATGGATTGAGGCTCAAAAAGTGCCTACGTAGAGCTACGCTTAAGAGTAGCAACCCCTACGCTTAAGCGTATGATCAAAATAAAGAAGGGCGAGCAAGGCTTCCGCAAGAGCCTCCCCCCTCTTCTCCTACGCTTAAGCGTAGGGGGTAATGTGTGGAGCAATGGTGAAATAAAGCGTATGATCAAAATAAAGAAGAATATGGAGGTCGTTTCTACATCAACGATGCAGTCACCGTCTACCATGATCAACTAACTCGGTATCTAGGGATTTCTAGCAAAACCTTAGTCAAGTTATGTAGTTATATGTTTGTTTTCAATTGTAATAAGGGAAAACTGTGACCACATTGTGATGATTGAGTATATAAGTGATCAAACTTATTCTTGAAACAAGGTTTTATAGTTATTCTAAATTCTTATCTTAGATTGAATGAATATATTATCTTAACCAATCATGTTATATTAAACATAGCATGCTTTTATACACAATGATGCTTAACACGTATGTAAGAACATTTATTGTAACTATTTATGTATGGCATGTTCTAGACAATAACCATATTGAGTGTTAGATAGGTCGGTTTGTCTCAACGACATCTACAAGCTTCGACAAAGGCAACATCAAGCATTGACGTAGTAAAGAATACAACTGAAGTGCAAAAGTGAGTGTATTGAGAAAAAATATCTCCCGGGGGGCAAAAATGGCATTTTCCGAAATCGTCACTTCAGGCAAAAAGTATCATGGAGTCAAGATGGTCATTTTGGCGCAGTTGCGGAGAAAACTGGTTTTCACAAAAATGCCTACGCTTAAGCCTACACTTTTAGAAGTAAAAAATGGATGGAAAGTGCATTTCTACGTTTAAACTTACACTTAAAGCGTAGGTGGGCTACGCTTAAAGCGTAGCAACGACTAAAAATTCTGCTAATTTTTGTCGTGATGTCGGTTGTGCCCCGTTTTAATTTTATGTTGCTACTACGACTCCTACACCTTAGTATACGTGCGATACACATAATACACATCAGAGATTAGGGTATTGCTGAGTTGAAAGTGAAATTACGAGAAAGGGAAAACTTAGGGTTTCCATCAGCTATGGTCTATAAATACCAAGGTCTTCTACACATGAGAGGCAGCCTTTGAGCCATTGAGAGATCTCTGTAAGTTTTCTACAGATTCATATCATTATACATAGATAGAGATAGAGAGAGAAAATATCATTGAATGATTTTATATCTTCTAGTTCTCTCTCAATTAGGGTTTGTTCAATTGTGCTTTTACATCGACGATCTTATGCACAATTGAATGACCTAGATTCTGAAAAATCTACACAGTGCTGATTGCAACAAGGTTGCGTTGATCCATTGAGGAATGGAGCCGTCTGAGTGCGGATATCGGAGCGAGAAGCTTTGTGGTTATTTGATCTGTTGAGAAGCAGAGCCGTCAGAGTACGAAGCGGTGCGAGAGCTTCATGGAGTGCGAGTGAATCTAGACTTTCAAACGTAAAGTAAATAACAATAGATTACATTGGTTATAAGTACTATTTTCATAGAGTCTGTACAAATTCTCTGATTCATAGTGCATCGATACCCGAGCGTATCCGTGGTTTTTACTTGGAGTTTTTCCAAGGTTTTCCACATAAAAATACAATGTGTCTCTATTGCTTTATTTTCTGAACTTAGATTTATCTTTGCATGATTTATTTTGATAGAGAATTGGATTAAAATTTACTTTTCCGCAATTATTATTAATTTGTCAATAAATCCACAAAAAGCATATTCACCCCCCCCCCCTCCTCTAGGCTATTTCATTGATCGTCTAGGTAATTTTAATTGGTATCAGAGAGTGGTTGCCCCGATTTAGGTTAACTACCTAGGGGTAGATCTTGAACTTAGACGATGGACGTACCTCATGAAGGAGGTTCCATATCTAGGTCCCCGTGGTTTGATGGCTCTAATTACACGTATTGGAAGGTGAGAATGAGAGCATTTTTTAATTCGCTTGATGAGAGAGCTTAGCTTGCTATTGAGGTAGGATACTCACCACCCACTGTGAAAGATGTTATTACTAATGAATCTAAGGTAAAACCATCAAGTGAGTGGACTACTGCTAAAACTAATAGTGCTAGATGGAATTCAAAAGCATTGAATGCGTTGTATAATGCTGTGACAGCAAGTGAGTTTAAAAGAATAGACACATGTAAAATTGAAAAAGAAGCTTGGGACATTCTCCAAGTAACTCATGAGGGAACTTCAAAATTTAAGCAATCTAAACTCCAAATTCTAAATTCATAATTTGAACAGCTTAGGATGGAAGATGATGAAGTTTTTAGTGACTTTGAGGCTAGGTTGATTGATATAGTAACAAGTTGTCACAATCTAGGAAAACCCATTCCGGAGACTACCATAGCGAAGAAAATTCTTAGGTCTCTACCGAAACATTTTCGGTATAACGTTATTGTCATATCTGAAATCATGAGTTTTAAAGAAATTAAACTTAAAGAATTGGCAGGGAATCTAAAGTCTTATGAGATGGAGATGTGTGTTCTATCTTCTAAGAAGTCGAGTGGAATAAAAGAGAAGAGAATAGCTTTTAGAACCACTAAGGAGGGTCTCTGTTAGAGCTGGCAATTTTGGGTTACGAGTCATGTTCGTGTCAGGTCGATATCGTGTCGGGTCGAAATCATGTTGTTACTATACGTGTCGTGTTCGTGTCGTGTCGTGTTCGTGTCGACCCATGTAAATTTTGTAACTCATTTAGCCTATTTATTATAATATTTTAAATTAAATTTGACATAATCCAACACGAAATAAATTATTTAACCTATTATCAACAAAATTAAATTGATTTTGAGACGATCCATTACTATTTTATTGATATATTTCAATTCATGACCAATTAGATAAGAGAAAAATATAAATATAAACAGTAATCGTGTCAAACGTGTCGTGTTCGGGTTGAGCCTTATATTCTTGTGTCGACCCATTTTAAGCCTTAAACCGTGTCGTGTCGTGTCGTGTCATGTTTTCGTGTCGTATCCAATTTTGCCAGTCCTAATCCCTATTATACGGATGAGGAGGGTAACAGTAGACCAAGTCAGTTTAATATGATCATGAAGCAGTTTCATAAATTTTTAAAATCTTCTTCTGGTCAAGAATTGATGAAAGGACAAAAATTTGGAGATAAATCACATGATTATAAAAATAGAAAAGTCCAAAATCGGAATGACAAGGTTGACCCTAAAAAGAAGAAACTTCAATGTTTTGAGTGTCAAGGGTTCGGTCACATAGCTGCTGAGTGCGCCAATAAGAAGAAAAATACAAAAGGTCTAGTTGTTACATGGAGTGATGGATCAGATAATGATGGTGACTCTGCTGAGTCTGATGTGGCTGATGAGTCTGAGAATTTCACTGCGTTTGTTGCACAAAGTAAGGAGGTCGGTGAAATTGCTGTAAGTTGGACAATGTCTGAGGATGATGATTCTGAGGATAATGAAGATCGTGGGGACTCGTATGAAGATGCATACAATAAATTGTATGAAAAATCCGTACATGTTATCAAAGTGTACTCAAAATTTTTGGTTCAATTCAACAATGTTGATAAAGAGAGACAATCCTTAAGAGAAAAGTTGACCAAGTCTGAACAAGAAAGGACTCAGGATTTGAAGAGGGTAGATGGTCTCAATGAGGAATTAAACACTCTAAAATTGGAATTGAGTGAGAAATCTACAAGAATTGAGGGTTTGGAAAAAGAATTGAAAGATGTTAGCTCAACTATTCATAAATGGTCTAATGGGACTCTTAAGCTGAATCATATGTTGAGTGTGGGAAAATCTGCAGGAAATACAAAGGGGTTGGGGTTCAAAGGAACAATGAGTGATTCTAACATCGTTTCAAAAACAACATTTGTTAAGGCTTCCCAAGTAGCATCTAGTTCTTCTCAAGGTAAGTCTGATAGGAATTTGAATGTTCAATCTTATGTCAGAAAACCTGTTGAGAGTAAGCTTCCCTTTACCTTTATAGTCAATAAGGGTTCGAATCATGGTTATCAAAGGTTTATCCCAACATGTCATCACTGTGGAGTGAAATTCATATTCGACCCGTGTGTTCAAAGTTAAGAGGAGAAACATTGAAATCCGAGTGGAAGCGTAAAACTCAAAAAAGACCCAATGTTGAAAATCAAATTCGGGTGTTGAGTGAAGAGGTTGTCTAGGCTAGCAAATAGAGCACCGAAAATTAAACAAGTGTGGGTTAGAAAAGATGAATTTCATTGTTTGGTTGCTCATACTGCATGTTTATCACGTGACTCTAGTACTGAGAAAGGTCTTGAGTATATATCTACAGAGTCTCAGTCAATAGACATCTGTACAAAATCATTAGATTTTCAAAAGCATGTGCATCTTAGAAAATCTAGTGGTATGTTATCATTAGGATAAATGTCTTCATATGTATCTGTAACACCCCGTTTCATTTTCCCTTTTTTCTGAATTATTCCCGATTTATTTTCGGTGATGACGTCACTTGTTCATGACGTCATGGTTACTCTGTGTATTTTACGAGTAAATTGTTTACGTTTACGCTTGGTTTCGATTGTGCGACTTGGCGATCATCACCTTAACGACTTTGTGGAGTATCGATGATGACTATGTGACTGGACAGTAACGTTTAGTAGTTTCGGACTTGGTGGAATGTGTACGTGTGTTCTTGTTATCGACTACGTGATTGAGTTGTGACGATTGACAGCTAGTGTTATCGACTAAATGGATTTGTTTCGACGCTTGACGCTTAGGGCTTCGACTCAGTGATTTGAGTTCAGTAGTTAGTGTTTTAGGGGTTCGATGTTTTTGTTTCCCCTGGTTATGGGGTTAGTACGTGCCTTGTTTAGCTGACGTGCTTAGGAGTATTGATAGTCCTTTCACTCATTTTATTTATGTTTGTATATATGCGCTCTGTGTGTTGATGCCCTGTGTATTGATGTGGCATTAGGTGCCTTAGTTGTTTGACTTACGTGCTTATGTGTGTTTGTATTTCTATGCTCGTTTTTCATGTTTATACGTACGTGATAAGTGTTAGTGCGATTTTGTTTAAACCTGTAGCGTTTAGTACTTCGACTTAACGACACGTTTGGTTAGTTCGGCACTTATGGTTTTGATTCGATTGGGTTAGTGACGACTTCGATGACCGGGTAGTTGAGTCTCGTACCCGGAGTGTTTATTTTGACTGGTATTATTTCTTGACTATCTGTAGAGTTTACGGGGAGCGCGTAGTATAAACCGCTAGGCGATTAGTGATTTAATTTGGTTTATATAAATATTCATACCCGAGTTTGTAACCGAGTTAATTATTCCGGATTTTATTAGTTATTCGGAGACCATGGGTTTTTCGGTGATTTAATAAATGGATGAGTTTCGAACCCTGACGTATTTATTTAGGCTTATATTATTTAGTTGAGGTCCCGTGGACTTACGAGTTCACATGTTATTATTTGGAGGCTCCCGATATAAATAGGGATTATTGGGTATCCCGTTTATTTTTCGAGTTTGCGTGATATACATTGCGAGTCAATGCGTGATTTATTTTAGTTTATACCCGATTATATAACCGGGTTATTCATTTCGGATTGTATTAGTTATTCGCGGTACCGCGGGGTTTTCGGTGGATAAATTTTGTGCCCCAGAGTTTTATTTGGGCCTATTATTTATTTGGAGTCCGGTGAATTTTATGGGCTCACTGGAAATTATTTGAGTGTCCCCGGTATATTTTACGAGACTTATTTTATTTATTCGAATTTAATTATAATTATATATTCATGGGAGTATAATATATGTCTTGAGGTTAAAAGGTAAATTGGCAAAACATGAGAGTCACTAGTGCATTTATGGAGAATTGGAAAGTTATTTTAGTAATTATAGAAAATGGGAAAGTCACTTGTGCAATTAGGCTAAGTTGGAGGGTTGCTTTCGTAATTGACCTAAATATATATCCAATAGTGTATCTATTTGGTATGCAGAGACCACAGACCTATTTCACTTCCTTCTCCTGGAAAAAAGACTACATCAGCCTCTCCATCATATTTTTAGTCGCCGATCGAGAGAGAGAGAGAGAAGGTGGTGATGGAGGATGCAAGAAAGAGTGGAGTCGTGCCACTACGCGACCTGGTGATCTGGAGGTCGCCGAACATGGCGACCCAGGTGATGGCGCCGGTTCTTGGTGGCCATGGCTGGATTTGCGTCGGCTATAGGTGGTCACGCTGGTGGTGGCGCGGTCCAGCTATGTGTAGTGACAACCAGTTTCAGGTTCGTCCCGACCGAGTCAGGTTGATTCAGTGGCGAGTCGGGCTCGGTTTGGGCTGATTTTCGAAGGATAGCTCGGCATTGGTACTGTGTACATTATATCCGAAATTGGTGCGAAACCGTTGAACGGTTCTCCGGGAATTTCCGATTTTTGGCATGATTATCGGTTTCGATTTTTGTAGATTTGTTCAAATTTAATTATCGATTGCTAACGAGTTTCAACTATAGTGAATAGGACAGTAAGGTGGTCGTTTCGACATATCCGAAATATTTTTCGGGCGACTTTGGGCGGCGAGCACTATTCACGGCCGGTACTGTTCACGGCGAGACTGTTTGTAAGCGTTTAAATTAGGTGGGGAATTTAATATATATTTTTATATATATGTTTATCTAGCACTCACTAATAGTGTGTAGAAAATGCTAAGTTGCCCCGTTGTATGTTTATGGATATTAAAAGCATGAAATTAAATTCCTAAGTGATAAATGGAATTTAAGAATTTTATAAAATTCATGAAATACCCATAACCGAGTAAATGAGGTCGGGAATAGAAATTCCCTGGGAAATTAAATAAATTAATTTCCTGAAAATTTTTAAGAAATTAAATCCTATTTAAATTGGATTAAAATAGGTGGTTTAGTACCCCTGGACTTAAAGTAGGATTTTGTACAATTTTTATGTGAAATTAGAACCTGTAATTAGCCCCCGGATTATATGTAATTGAAATTAAAATACAGTGGGGGCGGGGCAGATTTGTATTGAGGGACGTAGGGTCGGTTAATAAATATTTCCTCTATTATTTATATTTTATTGAAATTAAAAATATGTTAGGGGATTCACGAGAATGAGGGACGTTATAGACTTGATTTTTAGGTCCCTTAATGATTTTCTCGTAAATTATAAATAAATTAAATTGCGAATTTAATTGTCTAATTTTCCCTGAGGCGGATTAATTTGGAAACTATTATTGGGAATTAAATTAAAAGTATGATGTTATATAAAATCTATAAAGATGGGGTAATTGAGAACCCGAGTATTTTTATGATAAATGAAATTTAATTACTGTGTGATTTAAATTGTGAAGCATGCTTGATATGGGATTGTTTGGCTTTGAAGCCGTGTTACTGAGCATATTTAATTCATATGGAGGCATTTTGCATTCATACAGCACCATGTTATATATATTGTTTCGGTGCATGTTACATGCCTCATTTATATCACGTGCATGTCTGGATCGTTTGGAATGTTGCAACAACTGGCCAGGGGGTGGTCTAGCATCCAGGGAGCTAGTAACTCTCAATTCTCTAGACATTTAGGGGTGAGGGCTTGGGCCTCACTTGCCGGTTTTCCGCGCGGTCGTGGTATCAGCACTCTCTTTGGCGATGCCCACCCTTCCTGTTGTGGGTTTGTTGCCCCAGCAGTGAACGGTTTGGGATTCCTGGATATTTGTTTCATCCTTTAGTGGTTAGGGTTGCATTGGAGTTGCATTGTCATTGCATTGACATACATATTGAGCATTCAATATTTATATGATTGTTTATGGATCTTTTATATTATCGATATTTGCTGTTATTAAATTGATGATATTGGTAACTTTATTATAAATGGTGGAAATTAATTCAATGTGATTAAAAGTTAAAGCTTTTAAAATTTAAAAGAAATGAAATGTAATAATGTTAAAACTTGGATTAGTGGAGCCATGGTTGGCATGTGTTCCAGGTGATTACGTGGATATAGATGAAAAGAGGTTTTGATAATTAATTGTTTTCCCCCTTGAGTTGGAGTTGAGTTGAGTTGAGTTGAGTTGGCTAGTCATATATTGAGACTTGGTTGTGGTTGTGCCTTTGTGGTTGGTGATTAGTGTTATCACTGGATGATTGTTAGACCACTTCGGTAGTGGGGAGAGTTGTTCAGGTTAAAGGTCGGGTAAGACTCGTTAGTCTGACCTTGTTTCTCTTGACTTGTGTATTTTGAGCTTGTCGCTCACCTTTCCACTTTAAAAGTGTTTCGAGTAGTAAATGGTTTTTAGCCGTGTGCCTTAAAAATCTCATTTCCTGTATGTTCTAGTAAAGTTAGTGAACTCTGGACATGGTTTGTCCCATTCTTGAGACTCGAGGTCAGTTCTGAGATCTAGATATGTTTTTAGAGTTTGATTATTTCAGATTCCTCCTAGTTGTTCCGAGGAACACTTGAATCCCGGTGTTGGTTTGGTAACCTTTGAGGATTTGTTTATAAGTTCCTATATTAATTTGAAGGTCTTAGAACCTGTTTCAAAATAAGTTTGAATGTGACTTTGAGGTGATATTCGGTTGAACTCTAGTAGTTTTTTTCCCCGTGTTATTGTTTCTCGGGTTTTAACCCGAACATGTGTTTCTAAGGTTTCATTCATTTAGGTAAGGAATATGATCATTCGTGTGGTCTGTGGATCTTCTCGGGTAAGAGAAGTGAGATTAAGTTAAGCACACATAGTGCGATTCCTAGTGTTTGGTTGGGTTAGGAGGCATTGGAACCAAATATGATTTAACCGGGCCCTAACTTTTTCTTTAAAAACCGGTTGAATCCTTCGGGGTTCAACATTTTTCTTTAAAAACCCGAGGGCCATGGCATCTGTTTGGGACTAAATGACTCTAGTAACCCTTTCTTGTGCCTCGATAGGCGGTATGAGTTAGAAGTGACCTTGTTGATCTGTGCCCTTTTTAGTGCCTCGATAGGCAGTGTGAGTTAGAGATAGCTGGTTGGTTAACGAATCCAGTGTGGTAATAATATATTTCCTTCTGTATTTCTTTGGGGTGAATGGATTATTTCACGAAATATTGTAGACAGAAAGGACTGTATTGAGGATACCATTGGACTGTATTGAGGATAGAAATTGTGAGAGTGAGACTCTCTAGGTATGATTTAATAGAGGTGATGTGTAAGAATTATGAATTAATTGTGGACATGATTATGGTTTTTCTTTTCTGGTAGTCCTAGTGAGTGATCTTACCTCCTAAGAATCTTGAGTGGCGTGCTCGGTGCATGGTATAATAGATAGTTAGTTCTGGTTATATCCCTAGACGAGAGTGTGTATTCGACTGGGTGCTTTTATACGCCAGGTGCTAGGATTAGTTGTTTACGGGACTTTATGTATATATATGTGTATATATATATATATATTGATTAGACATGCGTACATATGAGTGGTAGATATATCTTATGATCTGTGTTGTTTTACGACTCTTAAGTAGTTTCGAGATTAGTTGTGAGGTTATTGTTGGGTGTCTCAGATTGGCAGGGGTGCCATGGGAGACGATAGTTTGACCTAGGATAGATGCATGCACACGGGATGGTTAGCATTTTCTAGATGGCTATGAGTGTGATGTTTTGATATTATGGTGAGCACGTGGTTTTTTGCTCACCCCCCACACACAACATTTTCAGGTTTGCAGGTGGATGCAGCAAGGCGTGTACGGCGGTGATGGTACGGGTGACTTGGGACGTTTTCAGTAGTTTATTCCTTTTATTCGTAGATATCCTTGTGTATATTCATTGTTCTCTTGGGAGCCAGGTTGTTGGCATATCCCCGTGTGTTGTATCCTTTATTCGGTGCATTTATTATTTTCGGGGTACCTTTGTATCATTTCGGCACTACCCCTGAGTTTTATGTATTCTTATTTGAGCTTGGTGGCTCAGTCGGTAATTGTTGTTTTGGGGTGCCTTTATACCTTTTCGGCATCGCCATATGGTTTTCTTTATGTTTTCATTTGAGCATTTGGGGCTCTATTGATTTTAGAGGGGTTTGGAGAGGTATTGGTGTTCTTTTCCACTACCTCGGCCCTACTAGGTTTCTGGAATGTTGGGCTACGTGCCATTGTTTCCATTTCTGTTATTATGGGCAGGTTCTTTCGTTGTGTTGTTGTTGGGTTGTCTGGATGTTCCATTTATAAACGGAACTCTGCCGGATTTTCGTTAGAATTCCTTTACTGAGTTTCATGGAATACTTCATTTTCATTCCAATTCCATGTATTTCAGTATTATCGTTGATTTTGGTTGTCATTTTAAGTGACGTCATACCTCGGGATTCGCTGATTCTCCGGACAAGAGTCTCAGGAATAATGGGGCGTGACAGTATCATTCTAGGAATATCTTGCATTATCTTTTATCCTAGAATTGATACATTATCATACATTTTATATTTTTTGCATGTTTATATATTTTTTATTATTATGCATGCATCATGTTTTGCTACTATTAGGATTATTCATGCATGCATCATTATGACAAAAATTCCATAAAAATTAAAAATATATATATTTGGCATGTTAAGCTTGGCTAAGGGTACAAATGATTGTCATATTTTACTATATTCTCATATTTACTTTTCTTATTATGCTTATGAGAGTTGGAGTTGTTAGTCTGACATGAGTTATGAGTTATTCACTTGACATGTGTAAGTATTAGTTTTTGGAACTCATCAACTTTGTGTGCTTGTTTACTTCAGAGATGAATGTAATACTTGTTGAAACTTTTAGTCTTTCTCATCTAATTCGAAGTGATATGTAGATTCATGAGTTATGCTAGATTGATCTATGCTTTTAAATACCTTTTGCATGCTTATGAATGTTGTGGTGATGTTGAAAAGAGAAAAAAAAATGAGATATTTAAAATATAGAAATGCAAAAAGTAGTTCTTCGATCTTAGTAACCGGGCATCTTGCTTCAGTAAGCATTGAGTGTTCGTGTAAAAAGGGGAGAAGACTAATGAGCATAAATCCCATGGAAGAAGCTCGGGCCCAGTTGGTCGGGACTGAAAATCCTCGCTGGAAAGTCCGGAGCTTAGAAAGATAAAAAGGGATATGGTGAAAATGTTGAAAAGATTAAATTGTGTTCCCTTAATTAACAATAAGGTATGAGTTAAATATTTGACTTCTAACTTGGGTTTTGGACTGAAGTATCATCACGGTTAGTGAGGAGATTATTAGAATTAATACATATTGCTTTCACCTTAGTTGTTTGTTTGCACCTGAATATTTTTCATATATGCAAATGTTATGTAAAGCTTGTCTTGTGACTGCTTATGACTACAAGGTACGTATGCTAATTTTCTTCACTACCATGTCTTTTCATCAATTCAATCTAACTATTACTCTCATGAGCGGGAATATAGCATTGCATACAACTCATACATCATAAACATATACTCAATTAAATTGTAATGCAAATCAATCATATATGATCATGAAGAATTTTTTAAAGTGGTTCAATTTTAAAAAAAAATTATATCAAACCCTAATTACATGCATGATATACTAATAACCATTTCATCCCCCCAAACTTAAATTGAATCATGTCCTCATGGTACACAAATCAAAACTAAGGATGAAAAATAGTTACCGACTTGACGCGTAATTTCAAAATTTGCATTGTCATGCTCGGTTGCTCCCCCAAACTTGAATTAAATACTCCTGTTAAGATCTCCAAGAAACACACATATACCAAGGATCATATCAAGTGAAAAGAAACAAAAATCATAAAAGTTCCAAAATCGTTTCAAACAACTTAGATATCAATGCAAAGTAATAAGGGTATGATGTTTCTTTAATAACAATGAAAAATAAATCAATTGGTAATACATATTTATATTAAATATAAATACTCTTTACTATATAAATTAATACATATTTATAATATATATTTTAAATTTTCGATTGTTTTCCAAATTATTAAACATACCTATATATATAATTATAAAAAAATAATACATATATATTAAATCATTTTTAAAAATAAATAAATAAATAAGTGTCAGATTTGTTACGCATTTTTTTTCTTTTTTCTTTTTTCTTTTTCTTTTTTCTTTTTTAATAGGGCCCAAGCTCTTGGTCGGGTAGTAACAGAGGAGGAGTGAGAAGCGAAGCTGGTATTGGTTGTGTCCGAATTGAACGTAGAGATGGTGTGTCAATAGGTACTTATATATATATATATCGGTTTGGGAGGGAAAGATTGAGAGCGAGACGTGAGATTAAGGGAGAGTGATCTGTATATAATAAATAAATATATATGTATAGAAAGATATTTAGGTTTATATATATAGGATATGTATATATAGATATATGTAGGTGTGTGTTTGCAAGAGTTTGAAACGTGAAGTACAGATATAGATAATAGAGTATATGTATAGCTTTGGATATAGATAAGTATGTATATATTATGTATATATATAGGACTAGGATTGAGAGTGTTAGCATATTGAGTGGAGAAGATAGAGTTTGGAGATAAGAGGTAGACTAGGTTTGTTATACATATATATCTATGTATAAATACTGTTAAATATATATGGTATTTATATTTGATAGGGATTGAGTGGGGGAGGAGTTTGAAAAGGGTTGAAAGAGAAGAGAATTGGGGTATGTAGGGAGTTTTGCATTTTTGTTTTTTATTTTATTTTCTGCGTGACTCGAGGGCGTCACCACGCCAATTGGCGCCATGACGCCAGCCCTGGTGAAGGATTTGTGCGTGAGTCGAGGGCGCTATGACGCTAAAAGGCACTATGACACCTCTTTGTAAATTTGGAATTGACGAAAATATAGGGCGTCATGACGTCAAAGAACGTCCCAGCGCCCTCTCTCCTCGATTTTTTTTTTTTTGAATAAATGTAAATATATATATAAATTAATATACATTTATACCTATAATACATATTTATAATAGACATTTTTTTTACATCTAAAAATTATTAAACTAATACAAAGGGAAAAATAATAATAAATAAACATTCCGGAAAAAACAATCACAAAACATGCAAAAATAATAAAAACAAAACATCTAATTAGTATACAACTCCGGATTTCCGGTGTCAATCCTCCACACAAACTAACCAACTCCCTTCCTCTCTGCCACGCTTCCCCCAAATGTAGGAGAAAGTGCAGGAAGTGAGTCGTGAAGTGGTGTCCAATGTGGACATTCATGATATCGAGCAAATAATAATCATCATATAAACTATCTCCTTTGTCATGATCTAAATTCATCTCATATTCAGTAATTGTGTCCAACGAATTTTTCTCCAACAAATAAGGTATTGGTTCCTCTATCCACTCATCAATCCCTTCAATTACATAATATTCACCCCTTCCTTGTTTGATATCATGAAGTGGCTCATCGAGATGTTGGGGAAATGGTGCTCTCCTTGATTGAGAATATAAAGTAGCTTATAAAGCAGCGATAACTTCTAAATTCGGTCGATGTTGATCCTCCCAATTGTCAAAGTTTGTGTTTGCCCTATTCATAACGGCTTCTAGGTCGTCTTTTCCTAGTATTTGTGGCACATCTTTAGTTATCAAATTATCCATTTTACTGAGACTAAAAACAGTTTTCTAGCTCAGCAATTGGTTTATATGGCATCTCAATTGACTCTTTTGGTAGGGGAATACTCTGCTCATACTCGTTTAGTGAAGTTTCACTCTCAGCCTTAAGGTTTTCCTCCCCTTGATGATCAATTTCCTTTATACTTTCAAAAGTATTGTCAGTCTGAATTATCTCATAGTTAGGTCCACTAGTGGGTTCTAGTTCAATCATAGACTGGTCATTTGCATTAGCTACCGTTTGACTAGATAATTCTTCTTCTTCCTCTCTCAGACTTTGGGCAATTGAGTCCAAGTGAGTATCTATTAATTGTGCAGTAGCTTGAAAGTTACATGAAATAGCTTCACAGTCACATAAAGTAGCTATAAAGGTACGTGAAGTAGCTCTAAACTCTCTCATCTCAGCTGATAATTCATCATAGAAACTGTCTGATTGGGGAGGTGGACTTGGATTTGCATTGAATCCTCCGTATTGAGGCTAATTGGAATCGTAAGGATATAATTCTTGGTTATCTAACTGAAAGTACGAGTCGTCTATACTGCACGTGATTTCCTCACAATTAGGAGTGATTGCTTCAATTCTACTTAGGGCCGCCAAAACTTTATCTTCGAAAGTCAATGGCCTCTAAGACAAGTATGAATTTGAATCTTCAAATTGTAATTGATTTAATGGTTGACGACAAAATTCTTTATTATATAAAGGGTAGCTTGATTGTTGAGAAAAATATTGTGGATCTTGATTGAAGCTTTGATATTGATTTCCCATAGTTGGTTGTTGGTTTGGGATGATCTATCCAACCCAGATTGTATGAATTATAATATGGGACGTTCGCCTAATTGGTATAGTTGTTATACATTTTTTTATATATGTAATAAATAAATAAATAAAACTAAAATAAATAAAATAAAATAAAAATTAAGCAAGAAAATTAAAGTAGAGATTGTGCACTAATTTTAAATACACTAAAACTTACAAACGGTCCAGCAAAGCAATCGCCACCGCTTCACTAGTTCCCCTTTCATTTATTTTAGTGTACCTCGCAAAAATACATAATCCAACTTTGAAAAGAAGAAAATAAAATAAAGCAAGTAAAAACAATTCAAGGATACTAAATTACTTAAATTCAGAATATTTGTTAGTCCCCAGCAGCGGCGCCAAAAACTTGATCGGTGTCTTAGGTCGGTTAAAATAATGGTTAAAAATAAGACTATAATGACCTAGTTTTACCTATCGCAAGTGCACGAGTCATATTGTAGTATAGTATGACTTGAGACAGGGATTATCGAACACAAATGACTAATTCGTATTCTAAATTAAAATAAAATAATATTCTTGAATTGTTATGATACTTAATTTGGGTTTTTGATATTAAACTAATTAAATAAATAACTAAACTAAATAAAACAATTAAAGATAGTATGGAAGAAACTATGAGAATAATGTCTAGGGTATTCTAACTCGACCACTAACCGCATAATATAGACATTCTATTCATTTAATTATAAAAGGGAGATACAGCTTCCGTGAATCAGACTAATACTGCTACAAGCTAGTTCCTAGTTCCTAAAAAGATACATTCAATCGGACTCGGCTACAATCCATCTTTGGAATAAGTGTGATTAGGGCATGCGATTACTCTATTCTACTCCTATGTGCATTAAATTAAAACATGTATATTTCACCTCTCCTTAGCATGGACTGTCCAAATCAGGATTTCCTGTTTTAAGAACCATTATGCAGAAAACTAACATTTAACCTTCGGAGTTCTAGCTCATAATAATTAAATATAGTTGTGCAAGATTAAACATCACATCAATTTAAGACAAGAATTGAATAAATTCAAAATCTTATATAAAAATGATATCTCGGTATCTCATCTACATAATCATCACCAAAGTGTTCTTTAGCTTCCTCTTTTACGATAAAAATAAATAAAACATAGTCTACATTACTTGGGTTAGGATTTTGTCAAAAATCCTAGATACCGTTCAGTTGCCCATGTCTACCAAAGGTTGCATCGTTGATGGTGAACTCGATTCCATGAACCCCTTGGTGTTTTCCTCTGTCTTCTCCGGTCTTCTCCCCTTTCGCTGCTCTCGAGAGATATTTTCTTTACGTACTAATTATTTGCAGAGAAGAAGCCCCCTTCTCTTCTGATGTACGTGACCTTTTATAAAGATAATAAGTCACCCACCTAAATAACTTGGAAAACCTAATTAAAATCAACCTAATAACTAAAACTAACCTAAAAATATAGTTTATCTAAAACTTCCAAAATAATTACAGACGAATATTAATAAATAAATAAAACTAATCCTAAAATATCACCCAAGTCGCAGCTTATCTTGACAACCAATAAAAATCACGAAATCTTCAGCGGCCTTCCTAACAGTAATAAAATCATGGGTTTGAGGCCTTAAACGATGCGTTTTGACCCAAAATCATGTGGGCCCACTATAAATAGTGGGTTTTGTTTATTGACCCGTTTCCACTCAAAAACCTGTGCTTTCTTGCTAAATTTGGACGTTTCGACAGTTTATACGAAAATTGTAGTCTCGGTCTCGATTCTCGAATGGTCTTGAGTCGACATTCCAGTTAATTCACCAAAATTAACTCATTTTCCTCATAAAGCACCTGAAACACACTAAACAAGAAAAACCGTATAACAGCACCAAGATAGTATAATGTATATACTAATAACACTAAGTTAAGGACCTAGAATGTCCAACATTCGGCTCCTATCAGTTTGTTTAGTGTTGTGGTTACAGGATTGGTAGACCGTCATGAAAGCAAGGTGACAGTTTAAATCTATGTTTGTTGGTGTGTGTTCAGAGGTATAAATGTTATGTTGTTATTTGTGATGCTATATTATAAAATATGGTTTTGTCTCAGAAATGCCAAGGGGGAGATTGTAAGAACATTTATTGTAATTATTTATATATGGCATATTCTAGACAATAACCATGTTGAGTGTTAGATAGGTCGGTTTGGTCTTAACTACATCTACAAGCTTCGACAAAGGCGAAATCAAGTATTGAAGTAGTAAAGAATACAAGTGAACTGCAAAAGTGAGTGTATTGGGGAAAAATGTCTCCCGGAGGGAGAAAATGGTATTTTCCGAAGTCGTCACTTCAGGGAAAAAGTATCGTGGAGTTGAGATGGTAATTTTGGCGCAGTTGCGGAGAAAAGTGGTTTTCACAAAAATGTCTACGCTTTCAGAAGTAAAAAGTGGCTGGAAAGTGCATTTCTACGCTTAAGCCTACGCTTGAAGCGTAGCGACAGCTAAATATTCTGCTAATTTTTTGCCATGATGTCGGTTGTGCCCCGTTTTGATTTTATGATGTTAATACGACTCCTACACCTTGGTATACGTGCAATACACATAATATACATCAAAGATTAGGGTTTTGCTGAGTTGAAAGTGAAATTACTAGAAAGAGTAAACTTAGGGTTTCCATCAGCTATAGTCTATAAATACCAAGGTCTTCTACACATGAGAGGCAGCCTTTGAGCCATTAAGAGATCTCTGTAAGTTTTCTATAGATTCATATCATTATACAGAGATAGAGATAGAGTGAGAAAATATCATTGAGTGATTCTATATCTTCTAGTTCTCTCACAATTAGGGTTTGTTCAATTGTGCTTCTACATCGACGATCTTATGCACAATTGAATGACCTAGATTCTAAAAAATCTACACACCGCTAATTGCAATCAGATTGCGTTGATCCGTTGAGGAACGGAGCCGTCTAAGTGCGGATATTGGAGCGAGAAGCTTCGTGGTTATTTGATCTGTTGAGAAACGAAGTCGTCAGAGTACGAAGCGGAGAGAGAGCTTCGTGGAGCACAAGTGAATCTAGACTTTCAAACGTCGAGTGAAGAACAACATATTACATTGGTTGTAAGTACTGTTTTCATAAAGTGTGTACAAATTCTCTGATTCATAGTACATCGATACCCGAGCTTATCCATGATTTTTACTTGGAGTTTTTCCAAGGTTTTCCACATAAAAATACCATATGTCTCTATTGTTTTATTTTTTGCACTTAGATTTATCTTTGCATGATTTATTTTGATAGAGAATTGGATTAAAATTGACTTTTGCGCAATTATTATTAATTTGTCAATAAATCCACAAAAAGCCTATTCACCCCCCCCCCCCCCCCTCTAGGCTATTTTCATTGATCGTCTAGGTAATTTCAACTTAAAACCCTAGGTTTACACAGGCCATGCCTCGGTGAGTTAATGTAGACATGTTTTAGTTCAATTTTATGTTGAAATAGTAGATTAGAGTAAAGTAGATGGCATGTAATAGTTACACTCTGTCCCGGAATGGGTTGTAGCGAATCCAGTTGAGAGTATCTATTTTGGAACGTATTTGACTATTTGCGGTACGTCTGATTCATAGTGATGAATTGCCCTTTTGCAATTGATCAATTAGAGGACTATATTATGCGGTTAGTGGTGGAGCAATGAAAACCCTAATTTTTCTATATCTTGATTAAAATCACAATTTACTTTTTGTTTTAGTTATAGATCTCAAATCAAATCAATCAACTCTTTTTCAAACATAACTCAATACTTTTAAATTGCTAGAGTGAATAATCTAAGTATTTGTGGGTTTGATATTCCCTTTCTCAAGCTGATTGTACTATAATACGATTTGTGCGGTTGCGATAGGTAAAACCTAAGTTGTCGTAAGGGGCTATTTTTACAACCCCTGATGGCACATCACTTAGTATAGTCAATAGCTTGAGTTTCATCTCTCAAGCATCTCCTTGGCATGGAGACATGAAAGACATCATGCACCATTGACAAACTTGGAGATAACTCCAATCAATATGTAACCTCCCCAATCCTCTCTACGATCTTATGAGCCAATAAATCGTGGTGATAATTTTTCACTCTTTCCACCAAATCCGGTAACTCCTTTCATCACTTAGACGTTCAAGAACACCAAGTCCCCTGCGTTAAAACTCTAAAGCTCGACGTCGCCGATCCGCATAACGTTTCTATCGGTTTTTATTTGTATAAAGTCGATCCCGAATAAGAGCCACCTTCTACGATCTCAAATGAGCCAATAAATCGTGGTGATAATTTTCCACTCTTTCCACCAAATCTGGTAACTCCCTTCATCAGTGAGACTTTCAAGAACACCAACTCTCCTACTTTAAAATCTAAAGCTCAACATCGCCGATCCACATAACTTTTTTATTGATTATGAGTTGTACAAAGTCGATTCCGAATAAGAGCCACCTTCTCCGTAGTCTCTAGACTCTCGCACTAAGTTTGGCCCCAACAAACTGCTCTCACGTACCTTGGGCCAATAAACTGGTGAACCACAAGGTCTACAGTAAGAGCCTCGTAAGGCATTATGCCAATACTAGCCTAATAATTATTATTATTATAGGCAAGCTCAATCAGTGGAATGTAAACCTCCCAATTGTCACCAAAATCTATTACACAAGCCCCAAGCATATCATTTACCACCTGTATGACCCTTTTGGACTGCCCATCAGTTAAACTCATTGGAGTACCAAATGCCCAATGAAAACTCTTCCAAAACTGAGAAGCAAAACTAGAATCACGATTAGAAACGATAGCCACTGGCATTCCATGTAATTTGACGATCTCTGGAATGTAGTCTTCGCATAACCTCTCTACTTTGTTTGTAGCTAGAATGAGTATAAAATTAGTTTATTTGGTTAGTCGATATATTATCACCCACACTGTATCATGGCATTGTTTTTATCACGGTAATCCTACAATGAAATCCATAATCACATGCTCCCACTTCCTCATCAATGCTAGAAAAGGTTGTAGTAGTCCAGTTGATTTTGGTACTCAGTCGTCACTCGTTGACAAGTGTTACATCTGGCTACAAATTCTACTAAATCACGCATCATGCCTTCCCACTAAAACTTTTTCTTGAGATCAAGATACATCTTAGTACCTCTTGGGTACCGTGTATCTACGATGCGAGAAACAGATGTCAAAGGAGAGATGGATCACAATTTGAAGCTGAAACCCTAAAACGGGGATGTGTCAGTTCAATGGTGGGGCAATGTGTGATCGGAAACGTGTTGGAAAAGACGAATTCCTAATCAAACGATTAGATTGAGAAATATCACAAAGTCAAACTTAGCGGTTTCCCGGTCAACTATGATCATACATAAGATATGTATATATGTGTGTGTGTGTGACATTGATGTTGTTACGCTTTATCCCTTCTTTCTCCCTTCGTCTTTTTCCTTCCCTCCAACCAAATGCGAAATAATTATCTAATCTACCCCTCCTCAATCCTCCCGTCCAACCAAACATTGCATTAGAAGTGTGGAAACTTGGCATTATTGATAGCATAGTGTGAGGAGCTCATTAAAAACTTAATTAATTTAAACTAGATTAAAATGTAAAGTATATTATTTAAAATTAAGATAATAATGTATTTAAGAATAGTTTACCAATCTAAATTAATTTGCGGAAGAAAATATTCAATTTTTAACAAGTATATCATATTCATTTCAAAAACAAAATATTTTGTAAGTGGGGGATTATTTGTCAGCTTTTGAAATCTCATGAATCTAATTATTTATAAAATCCTAACTTTCTATCTGCATTATTTATAAAATACAAACTTTATATCTTACTATAATTAGAACAATCCTCAGCGTGTCATTGTAAGCATGTTTCATGGTAACTATGTGATAGTTTTTATTGTAGACGAAAGTTGAGCATAGCTATATAAACTTCTCAACGGTCGCCTAAAATCATGGAAATAATTTTTATGAAATAAAATAGAAATAAATTAACTTTAGGGTTGTTTTTATTGGATAACTCGAATGAGAAGAATTAGAGAAAGATAAATAAATTGTCAATTTTTCGAGACTAATATCCTGTTCAGAAAAAGATTATTCTTTCGTTATTTCTTCTACTCTGGTAAAATTTATGGTGGTTATGGATAATACCCAACCTCATTCTACAATTTTAGAGAAGTAACCCAATTTGACACTTTCCAACTATTCCTCTTCTTTCCACCCTCCTCTAAAAACAAACACATCTTAATTTTTCATGCAATGTAAATCCTTTAATAAACTCGGGATATGGAAACTCCCTAGAAAGATTCTTCTACCCTCTCATATGTGAAGAAAACTAGATAATAAACTCCATAGTGAGGGTTGGGACGGATTAAGAGATGTGTTGATTCCATCAACCAAACACGACACTTCAAATACTTGTGATTCTTTATTCAAATTGAATAGGTACATTTAGGAACAAACATAGCACAATACACCTCTACATATTAAGGTGCAACATCTGTTTAATTATTGGATTATTATTCATCTACGTGTAAACAAGTAATCTATTATTAATGCAATTACTGTTGTACTACTAATTTGCTTACAAAGGGTATATATATTTAGAGGGGAAAGAAAAATAAATAGTGAGACAGAAATTGATAGATAAGTCTATAAACTGTAAGAAGTGACATACAGATCTAAGCATGTGTAGGAAGTTAATAATGATGAAATATACCAAAATGATACAACTTCTAAGATGAAAATTCAGGTGCCACAAAGAGCAATGGATAGATCCAAGTTAACTCTATGCTTGAGAGATGAACGGTTAAAATAATTCATGGCCCAACCGAGATGGGCCATAGGACGGATGGGCCGACGACTGATGGGTCAGAGACCGATGGGCCGTAGGCATATGGGCTGCAAACAAATGGGCTAAGGAAATAATGGGATTAAAGAAAGTTCTAGAAGATGAGTGACCCCCAAGACAAGGAGTAGTCCAGTTATGGAATAAAGAGTCCAAAAAGGGTTAGAGTTTATCAAATCTCTTGATTTAGGGGATTGAGAAATCTGGGTACATGGGCTTGGCCCATTTATCACAATTGTGTATAAATAGAGGACTTTGATTAATGAGAAAGGATCCAGTTTTTATCCCAATTTCTATTGTGTAACTTTTCTGCATTTACACAATTGGCGCCATCTGTGGGAAACCCTATTATTGAAATCTTTTTTTCAATAAGTTTCTCACCCTCTGCAAAAGAGCTAAGATTCGTGTCATCAATGGCGATCACACGTTCACAGTAGACCGATTTACCTCCAAATGGAGGCCAACAACCAGAAGATCCGATAAGACGAGCCCTAGAGGAGAGGACTGCCGAGTTAGAAAGGCAGAACGCTGAACTGGCGGCAAAATTGACTCAACTGCAGAACCCACAGGAGGACCATGACGATGAGCAGTCCGGCCAGTGTGAACGATCTGTAGGCCGCCAGACAAACATGGATGACCCGCCCGCTAGAGCCCACAATGATCGTGAGGAACAGGCAGAGTCATCCCTACAGGTTCTTGGGGTACATAACCCCGAGGAGGTCCTGACCATGAAAAAACTGGATGAAATCATGTCCAGATTCCAACGGAACGTGCTTAGGGATCTGAAGATACAGACCCCGGTCGATCTGGCATCCGAGGCATCCATAGACACCGTTCAGACACCATTCACCGTCTCAATCACCAGCATGCCCTATCCGGAAAGGTTCAGATTACCGAAGTTCACCCTGTTCGATGGTACAAAAGATCCAACATAACACATCTACCACATTCATACCAAGATGAATGTTTACAACGAGAACGAGGCCTTGCTCTGCAAAGTTTTCCCCACCAGCCTGACCGAAGCAGCCCTCTTGTGGTTCAGAAAGCAACCACCCCGATCGATCGGTAGCTGGCTCAGACTCTGTGAATTATTTATTGCCCAGTACTTCGGCAATAAAAGGCAGAAGAAGACTATCTCCATTCTGTTCACCATGATCCAAGAGAAGGGCGAATCCATGAAAAGTTTTGTCTCACGGTTCAATGTGGAGATGTCTTCAATTGACAACTGCGATCAGCATTCAGCTGTCGAAGCCTTCAGAATGGCCCTGATCCCTGGATCCAAGTTCCATCAGTCCCTAGTCAAGCGGCCACCAGCCGATATTGGAGAGCTCAACTCTAGGGCACAGGGGCACCTCCGAATAGAAGAGGAGTTGGCCATACAACAAAGAAGGACCGCCTTTGCAACAGTAGAGGCCAGAGCATCCGAAACTTCCAGGGTAAAAGATCGGGCACCAGACCGGAAGAGACCAAGCGTTCCTCCTGCTCCTTCCCTAGTCCCAGAGAAACGACCAAGGTTTGAGGAGAAGGTCACCCCCTTAAAAGTGACCTTGGCAAAGCTATACCAGGAGACAAAGAGCAAAGGAATCTACCGATCACAACCCCCCATCAGACAGCCGATGGACCAAAGGGATATGTCGAGGCACTGCGCCTTCCATGGCGAATACGGGCACCACGCTAACGAGTGCAGAAGCCTCAGGAGACAGGTGGAAGCCATGATTGCAAAAGGAGAACTGACCGAGTATGTTGCTAAGGAAGGAGGCCGATCAGATCAAGCGTCGCATGTTCCTACCAAGGGAGCTATGGGACAACCCGTGCGGGTCATTCATATGGTCCATGGAGGGCCCAGTCGATCAGAAACGGAAGAAACTCGTAGATCACATATGCGGCAAGCCCAGAAGTTGCGAAGGGTTGGTGAGGTCACCGAATTCCGAAGCCCGAAAGAGGACGCCCGGATTATTTTCACCTCTGCAGATATGCGGAGTATTCAGACACCTCATGACGACCCCCTGGTTATCTCCCTCATGGTCTCCAACTGCTTGATCAAAAGGGTAATGGTCGATCCAGGAAGCAGTGCCAACATTATCACCAAGTGGGCCTTTGAGAAATTAGAAATCAGCCCCCATGAAATAGTCCCCTCCAGAATCCCGATAGTAGGATTCGATGGAAGAAGAGTGGAACCAGTGGGGGAAATCCAGCTACCAGTAACGGCAGCAAGGCGCACACTCCGAGAGACTTTCGTGGTGGTGGATGTCAAACCTTCCTACAACCTCCTCATGGGAAGGGGATGGATCCATCGTATGCACAAAGTCCCTTCTACTATGCATCAGGTCATGCGGTGTATTGACCCGAACGGATTTGACGTAATCGACATCAGGGGCGATCAGATAGCAGCAAAGGAATGTTATGCAGTCACTATGAAAAGTCTAAAAAGAAAGACGGAACCGGAACAAGGGTCGCAGTCTAAGACAGTATCCTTCCTGGTTGGCGAACGTGGTGGTGGTCCAGAAGAAAAATGGCAAGTGGAGGGTATGTGTTAACTTCACTGATCTGAATAAAGCATGCCCAAAAGACTGTTTCCCTTTACCAAAGATCGATCAGATGGTAGATGCCACCACAGGATTCGAACGCCTGAGCTTTTTAGACGCATACTCTGGATATAACCAGATCCGAATGAATCCGGAGGACCAGGAAAGGACTTCCTTCATCACTGAGTCAGGTACATTTTGTTACACAGTTATGCCTTTCGGACTAAAGAATGCAGGTGCCACCTACCAGCGGTTGGTCAGAAGGGTGTTCCAAGGTATGATGGGATCCACCATCGAAGCCTACATCGATGACACAGTGGTCAAAAGCAAGATGAAAGGAGACCATCTAACCGATCTACAGCAGGTGTTCAACACCCTCCGGAAGTACAATATGAAGCTCAACCCGACCAAATGTTCTTTCGGAGTATCCTCAGGCCAGTTTTTGGGACACATAGTTGATCGGACGGGAATACAAGCTAGCCATGCGCAAGTCAAAGCTCTCATAAAGACAGCGGAACCAAAGTCCCGAAAGGAGATCCAGGTACTAACCGGAAGAATAGCGACCCTCAGTCGTTTCATCTCTCGGTTAACCGATCGGTGTAGGCCTTTCTTTCAAGCGATAAAGGCGGCGGAAGGAGAAGTCTGGGGGCCAGAGCAAGCGGAGGCCCTAAATAAACTCAAAAGTTACATGGTGAAGCCCCCGATTCTGAAAACCCCTGAAGCCGATGAGCCGTTGCACCTGTATCTGGCCATTTCAGCAACATCTACCAGCGCCGCTCTGGTCAAGGAGGGCAAAGGGTACCAGACACCAGTCTTCTACACCAGCAAAGCCCTTGCTGATGCGGAAACCCGTTATTCAAAGCAGGAGAAGTTGGTACTATCACTAATCAACGCTAAGCGACGTCTTCGGCACTATTTTGAAGCACACCCGATCATAGTTCCTACTGTAACTCCGATCAGATCCATAATAGCGAAGCCAGAGTTATCCGGGAGAGTATCAAAATGGGCAATTGAACTTGGGATTTTTGACATAACCTATGTCCCCCGAACGGCCATCAAAGGGCAGGCAGTAGCTGACTTCCTGTTAGAAACCGAAGTGGCGGACTCCGTAGAAGAATGTGAGCCCGAATTATGGGTCGTGTTCGTGGATGGATCATCAAACATCAACGGAGCAGGGATTGGAGTAGTACTCGCAACACCAGATGGTACTAAAATCCAGCAATCCGTTCGGTTGGAATTTCCAGCCTCTAACAATGAAGCCGAGTACGAGGCCCTTCTTGCAGGAATTCAGTTGGCCCGAAGCCTTCAAGTGCAGAAAGCAGAGGTTCGAAGTGATTCCCAACTAGTCGTACGATAGTTAAAAGGATGAAACCCGAGAGCCGAAGATGGAAGCATACAAGAATCTGGTTCTAAGAGAGGCTGAAATGTTCCAGCAAATCAACTTTGAGCAGATTCCCAGAGATCAAACTCCGTAGCAGATCATCTGGCTAACCAAGCCTCCGCGGCGGGAGAAGGTATGACTCGCACTGTACCAATAGACTTCGTCGTCCGATCCAGCTTGGAACCCCCCGAAGAAGTAATGGTTATCCCATGGGAACCAAGTTGGGTGGATCCGATAGTAGATTATCTGAGATTTGGTATATTGCCTGAATCAAAATCAGAAGCCCGGAAGATAAGAATGAAGGCAGCCAGGTATGCCCAATACAGCGGCCAGCTATACCGAAAGTCTTTTTCCGGACCATACTTGAGATGTCTCACCCCATCCGAGGCATCGGCAGTCATGGAAGAAATTCATGCAGGAGCTTGTGGCAATCACTCCGGGGGAAGGTCCCTAGCTCATAAAGTCCTCACCCAGGGGTACTTCTGGCCCTACCTGGCAAGGGACGCTGAAATTTACGTCAGACATTGCAAAAAATGTCAGTTTCATGGAGATGTCATCCATCCACCGCCGGAGTTCTTAAACCCAACTATTGTTCCTCACCCCTTTGCCCGATGGGGTATGGACATTGTGGGTCCTCTCTCGCAAGCAATACGATGTACCACGCATGTTCTCCTGGCTACCGATTATTTTACCAAATGGGTGGAAGCAGAGGCATACCCCACCATAACAGGAAGCCATGTTATAAAATTCATCTGGAGCCACATCATCTGTAGATTCGGTCTACCCCGAACCATAATGATGAACAATGGCACCAACCTGGACAACAGAAGGGTTCAAGCATTCTTAGCAAAGCATGGGATCAATCAAAACACTTCTTCCGTCGGCTATCCACAGGGAAATGGGCAAGCCGAAAGGACGAATAGAACTATTTTTGACACACTAAGAAAAAAACTTGAAGACGCAAAAGGGGCATGGTTGGAGAAATTGCCTGAGGTGTTGTGGTCCTATCGGACTATTCCAAGACAACCAACTGGAGAAACCCCTTTCGCCATGGCTTATGGGGCCGAAGCAGTTATCCCGACCGAGCTAAAGGTACCTACTTTAAGGAGTCAAGCATGGGAAGAAGGTCCAAACAATCAGCACCTAGCCCATGATCTGGACCTCCTGGAAGAGAGAAGGGAAGCCGCCGGGATAAGACTAGCTGCCTATCAGCAGCAAGTCAGGGCAAGATTCAATCAGAAGAAGAGAGTTCCAAGTGGGCGATATGGTGCTTAGACGGAAGATTGGGATTGTAGGCAAGTTACAAGAGACATGGGAAGGACCTTACACAATGGTTGAGGTAATCGGACGTGGTGTTTATCGGGTTCGGAAGAACGAAACAGGTCGCCTCGAGTCCAACTCTCAGAATGCTTATCGGTTAAAGAGGTATTATCCTTAGATAGTTACTTTTCTTGTTGAGAAATAAAACTGTGTCTTACTATGGCACCCTTGTTACAAAACATCTGTGCCCGATATCGGCACCTCTGCTTCATGATTTTCAAGTTCATCTCAATAAAGATAGATTCTATTTTTATACAAGTGTTTCATATTTATTAAAATTTTCCTAAGTGTTTAAGTTCAAACCTGATTTGAACTAACCAGGGGATGAAATCAAGCCTCAGGGGCCAAATGCCCGGAGGTTTCATGTTTATTAAAAGTTTTCCTAAGTGTTTAAGTTCAAACCTGATTTGAACTGACCAGAGGATGAAATCAAGCCTCAGGGGCCAAATGCCCGAAGGCTTCATGTTTATTAAAAAAAAATTCCTAAGTGTTTGAGTTCAAACCTGATTTGAACTAACCAAAGGATGAAATCAAGCCTCAGGGGTCAAATGCCCGAAGGCTTCATGTTTATTAAAATTTTCCTAAAGTGTTTGAGTTCAAACCTGATTTGAACTAACCAGATGATGAAATCAAGCCTCAGGGGCCAAATGCCCGAAGGCTTCATGTTTATTAAAATTTTCCTAAAGTGTTTAAGTTCAAACCAGATTTGAACTAACCAGAGGATGAAATCAAGCCTCAAAGGCCAAATGCCCGAAGGCTTCATAGTTATTAAAACTTTCCTAACTGTTTGAATTCAAACCCGATTTGAACTAACCGGAGGGTAGATAGCCTCAGGGGCCAGATGGCCGAAGGCTCGATTGATTCATAAAAAGCTAAGTGCAAACGCTAAAAACCAACACAAGAGAAGAATAAATGCTGGAAAGGGGGAAAACTTCTTGTTCATTGATAAAGAAAGAAGTTACAAGAAATTAGCCCTTTGAGGGGAACAAAGACATATAAAATCACATATACTAATGATCAGGAGGATGGTATTCTTCCCCTTTCAGGATGGCAGCAAAGCGCTTCTCGTTCTCAGAGGAAGGAGGGTTTGCATAAGGCACTGGCACTCCCATATGGGCGTCGAATTCCTCTGCGGTCTTAAATTCCCGTGATTCTAGAGAGATATGCTCCATTTCATGCCTCCGCCGCCAGGCCCTGGCCGCTCGGATGTCACAGATAACACTGTATCTTTTATACATGTCAAGCCCTCCCAGACGGCACACTTCTACTTTTTCCCGCTCAAGGGACAGAAGCCTTTCTGATTCTGCCAAGAGTCTATCAGACTCAGCTTTTTCAGCTGCCATCTTCCTGGCGGCTTCCCTCATTTTTTCCAGCTCGGCAGCCAGAACCAGCTTTTCGGCAATCAGTGTTTGCTTCTCCGCTTCACCGGTTTCCAGAAGAGTCTTCTGTTCATAAATGGTCTGGCGGAGACCATCCGCCTCCTTGACCAGAGAAACCCGGTGGATATCATTCTGCTTTATTTGGGCCTTCATACTGGCCATTTCTTTGACATCAGTCTCAAGGAGGCTGTTGTAGGCCTGAACGTCGTAGAGAAGCTTCACGGTAAAGAAAGGATTATTACACGAAAAAGCGATCAAACAAATAAAACTAAAAAGCACAAGGTTAAATAAAGTCTTTACCTCCATAACCATAATTGAAGTCCTCTTAGTCAGATCAGTTCTGGTGATTTTGGTCTGTGCCACCCTATCAGCTGGTGTCCAGATCCCTTTGGCCATAGCCCGAAGAGCTTCGGGATGATTAAGGGTGATTTGATCCACACAGACTGGAGTCCCATCTGGCAACAGAAATTTAGGCTCCCAAGGAATCAAGGCTTGGGATGATTCAGGGACATCAGGAGTTTTGCTTGAGGAAGCATTATCAACTTGTGTCATGGGCCTCTTCGTACCCACTCCACCAGTTGTACTGGATCGGGTCCTAACAGTCGAAGGATTTACAGGAGGCGGGGGAGGAGCTCCAGAATTTTGTACTGATGGCGCTGCTGGGATCTGTGCAGAAGCAGGTACCGAAGTCGAGGGTGGTGCTGTTGATAATGGCACAGTATCAACAAGGGGAACCCCTTCGGGAACTTGAGGGATTCTGGCAGACATGGGTTTGTCAGGCAAGTCCATCCTGTCAACAGCAGCGCCCAAATTAGAAATCGATTCAAGATTTTCCGGAGTCAGCAGGTTAGTAGCTGATCGGGCTTTTCCCCAGACGTGGGTTTTTAAGAGGCCTATGCGTTGTCTTATAAAAGTAAGGGGAAGGTCCTTATCTTCATAGCCCAGGAATTTATAAGCATAATCTCCCCGATGAAGATTGTAGTGTTCGCAAAGGCAAGAGACTTTATGAAGGAGACGGTAGATGGGGAAACGGATGGCTCCAAAGACTCTTGGGATCGGGAATATACGTGAGAAGGGATAAGACCAGTTACCGCTCACTACTACCATCCTTTCCTTCCATCCCTTATCCGACTTTTCAGTATCAGTGCATATGCTGCGACCCTGGAAAGGGAAAAGATTGTATCTACCCTTACTCGCTCGGGCATTTTGAAAAAAGTAGCATAGGAGTAGGTCTGTTAAACCTAAATTGAGATCTAGGTCCCTATTATACAAAAGAAGCATGGACATGATCCTAAGGTTGTTCGGGTTCAACTGAAGGGGATGTAATCCCAGCATGAAGAACGCATAGTGGAAGAAGGGATGAAGGGGGAACCTTAGAACCCTAAGGTGGGATGCCGATAACAGAATGTTACCGGGTGCCAGTCCCTGACTCTGGGTAAAGTCTAAATAACCGAGATAGGGGGATACGTCAACATCCCCAGGAACTTGGGTTTCAGCCAGAAGATGTTTAACGTCTACTTCCGGTCGGACTCTCTTAAGTGGGGTCACGACAAATAGTTCAGCAGTCTTGGGATTCACAGGTTCAGGCATCGATGAACCCGGTAGGCCAGTATTTTGAGGAGTTGTGTTTCTGGTTCTTCTACGGGTGGAATTAGGACTGTCACTACTAGTAGGATTAGTGCCCGAAGTAGACGACAAAACTACTTCCTCTACCGACCGGGTATCGTCACTGTCGGACATAATGTTAAGAAATGTAGAAGAGACAGAAGGAGGTAAAGGTGAAAAATTAAAGAAAGAAGAAGAGAAGAAAACCAATCGACTTACTTAGTTGGTGAAATAAGGTAGCTCTGAGTAACAGCAGGTTTCTAATATATCTGAAATGACCGACGGGATGGACGACGGAAATGGCAAAGAAATAAATCCCAGTGATGAAAAGCTAAAGGAAAAAACAGACAAGAACAGAGAATTACAAAGTATGAAATGTGATGTGAAATGAAGAAAGGGGAGGTTTTTATAGAAAGAGAGAAGGAAGCCAAAAAGGTTGCACGAAGTCCGAAAGGCACACCAAAACCGTCATGGTGTGAGATTTAAGGAGGTGATGGCCGCACATTTCGAAATGCCATTAAATAGATAATGATGGCATGACAACTCACTGTTTTAATTCCCCATAAAAGTTATTACTGTATATATACATATGTATTTACATTTATGAGGTCATGGGTTTTAGAAAGGATATCAAGCCCATAACTTCAGGGGTCTGTGTTATGGTTAAAATAATTCATGGCCCAACCGAGATGGGTCATAGGACAAATGGGCCGACGACTGATGGGCCAGAGACCGATGGACCGTAAGCATATGGGCTGCAGACAAATGGGCTAAGGAAATAATGGGATTAAAGAAAATTCTCGAAGATGAGTGACCCCCAAAACAAGGAATAGTCCAGTTATGGACTAAAGAGTCCAAAAAGGGTTAGAGTTTATCAAATCCCTTGATTTAGGGGATTGAAAAACCTAGGTACATGAGCTTGGCCCATTTATCACAATTGTGTATAAATAGAAGACTTTGATTAATGAGAAAGGATCCAGTTTTTATCCCAATTTCTATAGTGTAACTTTTCTGGATTTACAGTACAACATCTGTTTAATTATTGGATTATTATTCATCTACGTGTAAACAAGTAATCTATTATTAATGCAATTACTGTTGTACTACTAATTTGCTTACAAAGGGTATATATATTTAGAGGGGAAAGAAAAATAAATAGTGAGACAGAAATTGATAGATAAGTCTATAAACTGTAAGAAGTGACATACAGATCTAAGCATGTGTAGGAAGTTAATAATTATGAAATATACCAAAATGATACAACTTCTAAGATGAAAATTCAGGTGCCACAAAGAGCAATGGATAGATCCAAGTTAACTCTATGCTTGAGAGATGAACCAGAGCAGTCATTTAAGTTAGACCTAGAATATGATGAGAATGCCTCACTGATTTCACTCATTGAAGAAGCATTACTTCTTTGCTGTGTGGAGGGATAGGGATAGGGATAGGGATAGTGCAATGAGAGTGACAATGACAGTCCACAACCACCACCTTCTTCTTCATCTTCTGCGCCTCCATTTCCAGATTTATCAAATTTGCACCTCTTTGATAATCTCTTTTCTTCTTCTTGTTCAGCAACCTGTGACACGAAACAAACCATCATATATAAACCCGAAAATATCGCATTTGGGAGCCCTCAATCGGCACTTTTGCCTTTGGAATTAGAGGAAACTTAGTTCAAAGTTTAATGTAAACATCCTCAAAACACAAGTTAAAGGCGCAATTTCAGTTCCCCCAAACATAGCTTATTTATAATAGTAGGATAAAACATATGGCATTGTTTCGAATTATGTTGTTATCATCCAAAAATCAAACTTGTGAGAACCCCATGGCAAATAGTTTTTCATTTCAGCCCCTTAATCAATCTATAACGTAGAGATTATGTTTCCTTCTTGGATAACTGCACTCGCTTTTCGTGGATCTATCTTCCAATATCTATTGATTTGTAGGAATGGAGATATTTCATTCACTTCCGTAGCTGATCGGATTGTCAAGGAAAATGTTTGGGCCCTCCCCATGGACATGAAGGATGAACTTCATCTTCATCCTCCTACTGACATAATTCCTTCCCTATCTGCTCAAAGGTGTGAAGACCGACCTTCCTAAAATTGTTGTGTTGAGCATTTTCCCACCAACCAAACAACTTCTCTAATTCAATATCACATAACATTTTTTTCTCTCACGATTTAAAGGTACTTAAACAGTGGTGGCTAGTTGTTGTGCGACTAGGTGGCCATTTAAGAAATCATTTTCTAATGGACAGGCCTTTTCAATTTAATAGGATAATTAAAAAGGCAAAGCCACTAATACCAAAAATAACATTTGACATTTTAACTAAAAGAGTCTACCCTCTCAATTCCTCATACTCAAAATGTTACAAATCTCAATACTTTAGTCCAAGTGACAGTGGTTTTTTTGAAAAATGAGTAAGAAACTAATGGGCTTTTAGCTTTTAAAGTGATGGTAAGAAACAAGGCACATCAGTCTGCACAAGATTCCAAACTTGGATTATTTTTTGTTGGTTTACCATAATATCGAAAATGGGTGCTACAGAAACTGTCTTATTATGCTCTTAACCCTATGAAAAATGGGTACTAAAGAAACTGTACTATTATGCTCTCAAAGCCCTTAAACACACTAAGGGACTGGTCACTGGTTGCACCAAAAAGCATGAATTAATTATCCACACCTCCATTTGATGTATATTCTTATTTTGTTTCTATTTTCCAAGAAACTCACAAACCCACTCGACTGCTTGTGCCACTCAACAGTCTACTTCTGCTTTTGAGTACAAGAAGCAAGGTCGCAACCTCCACTAAAAGGGATGAAAAACGCACTTGTACCCTTCAGTATGAGCTTAGCGGCAAAATTTATCACCTAAAGTCCAAGGGGTCTACAGTTTTTGCTCCGACTAATCTATGGGACCCGTGTAACCCGTGCAAAGTGAACCATCACACGGATCAAGTAAGGCTCGGACTATATTTGTAGTTATGGCCCCAACGAATTGTTTCCACCCAAAAGAAATTGACCAGGAGACATAATGCTTCATCAGACACCAAGTCTCAAGTATCCTCCAACTATAGTTTAAAAGTGGCCTCAAAAAAATTTGTTACATATTAAATGTCTCAAATAGAGTAAAACAAATTAGCATGATACTAAACTATGGTCACTGTTGACACATTTTCTTTTGGAAGGTCTGGCACTTGCACTTTGAAAGGCGATGAAATATTTAGCTAAACAAGGGCACTTGCGAGCCAACCTAAGTGGTAGGATGCCCCTCCATGGTATGAGGTGGTCAGTGTTCGACTCGCTATGTTTGTAGGGTAAAAAAAGAAGGTATAGCCAGCTCTTTTGTGGTATCCATTGGTCAATTAAGGCATGAACATATTATGGTAAGGTAGGGAATAATACAAAGTACACAACAGTATATTAAACTCCAATAATAAACTACAAAGCTGGTAAAAAGAAAATACCATACTACACAACATATACGTGTGTGTATAAATATATATATATATATATATGAATAGAGTGTGGTCAGTGTACCTTAAGCAAATGAGATTCTTCTAGTTGATGATGTGCATAGGCAACAAGGGGATGATGAAAATTGAGCTTGTAAAAATGATCATGTGGCAAAGCAGACATTGGAGGAGGTGCTTCATGAGTCTGCCATCTGAAACCATTAGTCTCCTTTATTCCTTCACTTTTCTCAGCCATATAATCATCAAAGCAGTACGGTTCACATATTCTTTGGCTGCATTGCACCTTCTCTGCTGCTATGGAACTTTGATCTCTGAAAAAAGAATAATACACAAAACCAACATCAAGATCAAAAACAACATACAAGACAAGATAGAAAAAGGAAAGGAGAATATATATACATATATATATATATATATATATAATATTGCAAATGTAAATGCAATCTGCTTTTTGGATTCTTGGTTTACCCAACAACCCTTTTGGAGATTTGATGGCATGATGAAGCCACAATGCCCAAAAACTAGCTCGATATAATGGGTCACCTTTTTGTAGGGAGAGGAGTGTAAATGAACTTTGATTCTGATTCTTCAATGGGTTGAAGGAGCAAAGCATCATTTTGTTGATCATCAACACACCCATCATCATCATCATAATGATCATGATGATCCTCATCACATTCTTGCTTTCTTTGTTGAATGGAACCCCCCCTATCTGTTGTTGTTTTTCAGAAGACAAAAACACCACCAAAAAGTACAGAAAATATTAAATAAAAGGGTAGTTAATATATTTTCTTTTTGGGAAACAGAAAATAAATAAATAACATTCCTATTTATTATCTTAAAAAAAGTACAAACAAATGGTAATATAAGATTTATGAAGGTTTTGACTCAAAAAGAAAAGAAAAAGAATGGGGTTGTGGTTTTCCTAAGAAATGCCAATATTGGAAGATTTAAAAGGATAGTGGGACTTACTCTGTGCTCATCTATTTTGGCTAAAGAACAACTTTATTGGGTAATAGATATTAAATGAAGAAAAGCATCAACTCATTTCCAAAAGACACATGAAGATGTGATTTCATGGACTTTGATTTTGGACTTGGATAAATACTAGTAGTGGGAAGTTTGTAAAAATAGAGTAGAAAGTGTCATTGCAGAATATACAAAAACACATGGTAAATTAAATACAACATCCCTTTTCAGATGAGTAATTTAATGACATTTTGATGGGAAAAAATGGGAACATTAATATGAACCAAGATAAATGTAAGGTGGTTGGGAAAACAAAAACATGTTTTGAATATTCTTGCACAAAAACACAGATGTACATGTATTTGTTCATGTGTGTGTGTGTCAATAGATAAGATGTTGCAAAGTTTGGACACCTTGTCTGGTTAGGTCACTCTTCATGCTTCTATACATCTGATCAGAACAAAAGAAGCAGAAATTAGCAGGTGAGTAAAATATCATGTAACAAATATACTTGGGGGGGGGGGGGGGGGGGGGGGGGGGGGGTGGGGGGGGGGGGAATTGAAACCCAAATCATGAATTCAAGTGAAAACTAAATAAATAAAATGAACCTGGAGGTGGCTTTTGACATGTGAAATGGTTAGGCCTCTAACATTCATCATTTGAAGAACAAGCTTAGGTGTGGCCTCTGCAAAGCATAAATAATAAACATTTTATAGTGATCAAGAAGTAGTGAGAAAAATAAAATAAAAAAGACCCAACAACAGTTATATGTTCATACATATATATATATATATATATATGTATATAAAGAAATGAGCATAAAACATACTATCTTGCCCTCCAAGCCTGTCAATGGCATGAACAAAACAGTGATGAAGATCAGGAGTCCATCTCAAACGAGGCACTTTCGATCTTATGTACTGCCTTACAGTTGCATTCCTTCCACAACTGCCCATTTTCCTCTCCTCTCTCTATCTATATCTATATATATGAAGAATCCACTCAATCTTAAATGGGTATTCTTATATATAGATCTAATCTTTGCAACCCTTTGCTAGTCTTTGGGTTGGGGGTCTGAAAAATAGTTGGTTTCAAGTGTGTACGTTCAAAGCTACAGTATATGCATATATATATATATATATATATTGATATATATAGGAAGGAGAGAGAGATATAAGAAACTAAAGAGAGTGTCTGTAAATTCCTTTGGTCTACTGCTCAATCTGCATCAAACCCTGCAAAGAAAAATTCTCATCACGAGCTTCTGATCCTCTTCTTCTTTTCTATCCCAAATCATTACAAATACAAACTGCTGCTGCTGCTAGCTGCTTTGACCCTACTTTCTCTCTCTAGAATTCTATTGTATGTTATAATACGCCAACTTCGTCATCATCACAAAAGCCCATGAAACATTTACTACTTTTCTTTACACAAATATTTTTTTCTCTGTCATAATAAATGCTCTATTGCATGTATTCATGATATAAAACATATTTACCACTGTAATAGTCTCTCCTTTTCTCTGGGATACGAGGGCGCCCCCTTATTTTATTTTGACAATTTTACCCCTCTCTGAAAACACATCTGTGCCCTTCTATTATTGTCTTCGCCATTTCCTATATTAGAATTATGGGTAATTTGCATTGACACCCCTAAGGTATTGATCAATTGCAGGTAGATGTCCGTTAACGGATTATTTTGCATTTACACCCTTAAGGTTTGTAAAATATTGCAATAACATCCCTTGGAGGCATAAAATGATTTTAGTGCACTTGATTAATTTAATTTTCATGCGAAATTTTTTTAAGTTACCTCATGCCTAAACTCTACACTTTACCCATTACACCAATCACCATTATCATCACACTCTTATTATTAAAAAAATCTACAATAAATAAATACTACTAAAATATACAATATATATAATTTTATTTTAAATATAAAAATTTAAAAACATCAAAAATATTTTGAAATATATATTTAAAGATAAATTGTACCACTAATTGTTTTTATCAATAATAATACTAAACAAATCCATTTTTTAATTACTGCTCTTAATTTTGAATATATTACTATATAAATGTTTCTCAAAAAACATTAAAGGGTTATATCTAAAACCATTATAGGTATTACATATCTAATAAAATATATATAATTTTTTATGTATGAATAGAAAAAATATATATTTTTATACTATTGTCAATCAATATTTTAAATGAAAATTAGTAATATAATACAATATCTTACACATTACTCATTGTAGGTATTGCACATCTAAGAAATTTTACCATTATATTATCAAATTTCATAATATAATGGGATTTTTTTTGGTATTTCATATCTAAATAAGATATCCCATTGTAGGTATTATATATCAAATAAATTCTACCATTATATTATCAAATGTTATTAAAATTATTGATTGAAAATAGTATAAAATTTATAAAAACAGATTCTATTCGTACATAAAAATTTATATATATATTATTAGATATGTAATATCTATAATGGTTATTAGTTTAGTAGTACAATTTACCTTTAAATATATATTTTTTAATATTTTTGATATTTTTAAATTTTTATATTTAAAATAAAATTATATATATTGTATATTTTATTAGTATTTATTTATTATAGATTTTTTAATAATAAGAGTGTAATGATAAGAGTGGTTGGTGTAATGGGTAAAGTGTATGATTTAGGCATGGGAGTAACTTATAAATTTTGCATGAAAATTAAATTAATCAATGGCACTAAATTTATTTTATGTCTCCAAGGGGTGTCGTTGCAACACTTTACAAATCTCAAGGGGTGTCAATGCAAAATAGTCCGTTGATCGTCATCTACCTGCAATTGATCAATACCTCAGGGGGTGTCAATGCAAATTACCCTATAATTATTTTATATTTTTATTTTGGATTCAAGTTTGACTAATTTTGTCCCACATCGAATTCGGATAAAAACAATTTGGGTATAAATAAACGGGTTATTAGTACCACCTAATAATATAAGTTTTTTGACCGAATAGCGAAGCACCCCAGCCCATGACACAAAAATATCAATTTTATTTTGTGTATATTTTAAAATATATAATTACATTAATTACTAATAATATTTCCTATTACACAACAAAAAGCTCATCGGGTTTGAGGCGGGAGCAAATGAATTTTTTTTTGTTGAACTAAAATTAAGTAAATTTTATTTATTTATGATGCATTGGTATAACTTTGTAGTAATCTTATGAAAACTGCATCATTTAACTAATTTTTGGGCGATCCGATCATCGGTCACAAGTATTTTGATACATGTGAATGTGATTCTTGTCTGCCCTCAACAAACACACCATACATTCTTATATAGGCTAAGGAAGGCCGAAACAAAAGAAGAAAATATCCCCTGTGGGACACCTTAAAAAAACAAGCTGGGGACATACTAATAATACTGGCGTATGACATCAGCCATGACCTCAGGAATTGAAAATACAACAATACCCTTACCGACATTCTGAATGGCAGGAAATAAATATGGCTAGACACTTATACCCTTGTCAACTATCGTTATTACAACAATATCTCACTACATCACTCAAACTGAATTATTACACAAACAGACAAACATATGACATCACTCGTAGAGATGCTACTATTACTAATCAGGAGGGCTCCAATCATCAGTGTGTCATTTTTCAGAATTGTAACCACTTGGAGTGGCTTCCAGAGGATAAGAATGGAGATGAACCCTGTATATTGGATGATCAGGATCCTGAAGATCCCATGAGTATTGAGCCTCATGATCTGTAAGGATCTGGATCAGTTTTTGGCACCAGTCAGCTGGATAGAAATCTGAAGTCCTCCAACGAGCAGTGTCGGGATAAAAGAGAAAATGAGAAATAAACTGTGGAGGTATACCATTATGATGACAGATCTGAGTCCTGAAGATGTCGAAATGGGTAGCCAATTCATAGACTAGAATATTCTCATGACCTGTAAAAAAGGAGACGTGAAAATGTCTTTGAACATGGATACCATTGTCAGGGGTAGGCAAGAACTGCTTAGAACTCTAAAAAACAAACATAGGATTTTGAAAAGGAGTGCGACGGAGTTGAGCTTGCCAGAAAGAGATATCACCAAACAGGGTTAACCACGAACAAAACTTCAATTGATCTGGGGAGAGATTATTGAAAAGACATTGGGCTAGATATTGGAGCAATTGAGATTTATCAAGAATAATGCCAATATGATAAATATCAACCAAGTACCAAAGGAGAAGAAATAGTTCATGAGAAAAATAAAAATAAAAAGAAGGATTGATCTCAAAGTGGGTTAGGAAAGGATAAACTGGATGGAAAGGCATAGTTTGGATGGGTCCAGACTCTAAACCATAACGGTGAACATAAATAAACTGGAGAGAATGAACCATATGGCAACTACGGGCAATGAGGGTTTTCTCTAGGAAAAGGACCTGGAGGTGGAAAGGAAACTGTAATGGTTCAAAACAGGAGATTATAGGGAAACACATTGGATTAATTTCCTTTTTCAGGCGAGAAATAAAATCAGGGAGGACATTGGTTTTTCTAGGAATGTGAGCTACATCAAAAGACCATTGTGAGAACCAATTTGCTCGCCTTAAAAGTTAGGCTTTAGGAGGATGTTTTTGCTTAAACTTCAACATGTTAGGAAAACTGTTGAGGTCTGTTTCTATCAAGAAATGGTGCCCAAGGAGATGGAACTCGAATTTTTCAATGTCTCTTTTGATGGACAAGATTTCTTTATAGGTGGAATGATAGTGAACTTCGGTAGAGGTAAAAACACCACTTTTATACCCACAAATAGAATGAGGCTGGTGTGGAATCTCTTCAAGGAGAACGGCACCCCAATAAAGATCAGAGGCATCAGTTTGAAGAATGCGTTTGCCACTGGAAGGTATTTGTAACGAGTGAAGAGACTGGGAAATGGATTTGAGGTATTTTATGGCATTTGTGCAAGAAGAAGACCAAGGAGGGGGATTCTTTTTGAGGAGGTCAGAGAGAGGTTTTTTATGAGGGGCAAGATCAGAGATGAATTCAGCCATGTAATTTACAATTCCAAGGAACTGTTGGATCTGGGTTCTGGTGAGGTTTTCATCTGGGAATTATAACAACTAGGTAGCTATGTGGGGCTGTAAGACATACTGGCCTTGGGAAATTTTCATTCCTAAGAACTCAATTTCTGGTTGGGCCAAAATCATCTTCTTAGCAGAGAGCATAACTCCAAATTTCAAAACAAGTTGGTGAAAAATGTGGAGAATGCTGGTATGGGATTCAATGTCGAGAGAAAAAATAAGGATATCATCTATGTAGATGAGGGTAGAAGAGATAATGGGGTTGAAGATCTTGATCATGGCCTGCTGGAACAAGGAGGGTGCTGTTTTGAGGCCAAAAGGCATTACCGTCCATTGGAAATGATGATCAGGAGTACAAAATCTTGTTTTAGGGCGCTTATCTGGTTTGATGCCCAATTGCCAAAAACCAGATTTTAAATCAAACCTGGAAAAGATTTTAGCCCTGGGAAGATTGGCAAACATGACAGCTCTGTGGGGAAGAGAGAACTTAATGTCCTGGAGAAAATGGTTCAGGGGCTGGTAGTTGATAACCAACCTGAGTTTTCCATGGACTTGCTCTGCTCTTTTGTTTACATAAAATGCTTCACATGCCCACTGAGAGGTAGTGGGTTCAACGAGTCCTTCTGATTGGAGCTGTTGGAGTTCTTGGATAGCAAGGTGGTAGTGGTCGGGGTTCATCCCATGGTGTGTGGCCTTGGTGGGATTCAGGTCTTCATTCTTTTTGAAAGGGAGAGAAATGAAGAAGTCTGAGTTCTTCCATAACGGGTGGTCACATATGGTGAGAAACTCAGAGTGGGAATCAGCACGGGAGGTTTTAGTTATAGCAGTTTAGATAGAGGTTATATCAGGGGTAATCTGGAAGAGGTTAGGCTGAGTGGTCCAAGGAAGAAAATAGTTTTTGTATTTCATTCCTTTTGGTAGCCAAGAGACATGGGAGAGATTCTTAAGGATATCGAATCCTATGAGAAGGTCTTTGTTCGGAAGGTCGGATCCTAAAACTTGATGCCTAATCTTGACCCCAGGGAACAATTGGATTAGAATGGGTTTGCTTTTAAGGGTGATAACAAAGAATTCACCATTAGCAGCAGTGAAGGGGAAATAACAGGACTGCCAATAAGATCTGGGAAGGATAACAAGATTCATGATAGTAGCAGTAGCACCAGTGTCAAAGAACGCAATGACAGAGATTGGGTGAGAATATTTCTCGGGAAATATCTTGATCTGGGCAAGGGGTTGCACAAGGAGAGCTGGAGAGATGGAGAACGCAAATGAGAAAAGGTCTGCAGAGAAATCTTCATCATCAGAGGTGGAAAACACAGAAGAGCCATCAGAATCAGATGCGTCAAGGGAGAAAGCCATGATGGTGGTCGGAGAAGCTTCATCATCAAGAGAAAAGACTGATTCAATGTCGGCATCATCATCAGCAGGAAGAACCGATGAGAGGGTCTGGACCAGATTGGGTCGAGCAGTTTTGTTGGGACACTGTTTGGCATAGTGGCCCTTCTTTCTGCAAATGTAGCAACGATCAGATATTTTGAGCCTACGGATAGGTTTCTTCCGGAAAAACCGCCATTTCTTCTTGTGATGGGGCTTAGGGAAAGGGGAAGTTTTGCCAAGCTTCCATTTTTTGAAATGTTTCTTCTTGTATGGAGAGGAAGGACAGGTACAGGTGCCAGAACCTTTGCATTTTATGAGTAGATCAGGTCTGTCACAGGCCTTACCAAGCAATTTGCCTTGTTCATGTAAGGTCTTGAGAAACTTTTGGTAGTTGCACAATTTTTCAAGGGATTGGAGCACATGTTGGTATATGGCACCAAGAGTGGTATTGGGCAACGCCGTGTTCTTTGTTTGTAGAAGCTTCAGGGTTTTATCTCCCAGCGGATCTGGAAGAGACTTAAGAAAGGATTGCTTCAAATTGACATCATCGATGCCACCAAGGATGTAAAATCGTTGGGACATCCAGTGGAAATGGGCTTCAAGGTCCTTGCGTTTGAAGGAGCAACAACGCATGCCAAAGAATTCTTCTCTTGCAGCATTAAGAATTCCATCAGTAGAACCAAGGAACTCATTGTGGATAGCATCAATGAAAGCATTTATTGTAGGTGCTTGAACGAGTTGAAGCTGCCGGTATTCACCCATAATAACATACCAGTATCTAAGTCTACCAAGGAACTTAGAAACACAACGGGTTAAGACTGTTCGGAGGGCAGTATTAGGGTTTAGCATTTCAGCAGAACACCAGGCATGGATCTCATAGAACTTATCAAGCCACTTTCTTCGGGGAAGGTCATCAATAGAGAAACCATGACCGCCAGGAGCAGTATGGAAATCAGGTGGAGGAGGAGCTCTGAGATTAGGAACTGGGAATTCCTCAGGATCCTCAACTTCATCGATAATTGGATCATCTGGGGGAGGAGGTGGATCGGCCATATATAGGAAAGGGAAAAGGCCCTGACCATCAGATTCAGAGGTGGCACACAGATCCGGGATAGGTTGGGAAGAATCAGTGAGTTTGAATAACATGTCACTGATAGGATTCTTTGGGATGGGTTTTGTATAATAGTTTATGAGTTGTGAAGGTGCTGGAGATTTCCCTTTGGGATCTGGCTTAGGCTTGAGATCAGAGATGTTTCCAGAAAAGTGTGAAGGTGAAGCAGATGAGGAGCGGGTTACGGTGATAACCGGTGGTAAAGGTGGTGGCTTAAAAGGAGGAGTGGAAGTTAGGGGAGTAGAAGAGCCAAACAGGCTATGGTGTCTAGTTAGAGCAATAAATAGAGGTTGAGATATGGATTGGGGGTATAAGAAGGGAAAAATGGTGAGGGAAAAGAGGTGCCAAACAAATCTGGAGGCTGCATGGTTTGGTGAATGTGTTGGGTTTGCAAGGCTTGTAGCTGGTGTTTGAGGCTTTTCATTTTAGCATCTTTGGTAACAAAGGCGGAGGTGAATGCTTGATTAGTGTAGGTCATCTGGAGAAGCCTTGGATCTTTTGTTGCAGATCATGGATCAGAAGTTCCAGGGAAGTAAGCTTTCGGTTAACAGTACTTTCGAGAGACTGCTGAGATCTGGAAATTCTTTGCAAGATTTTATTCTGAGCCAGGGCATTGGCAGACTGCCAGTTAATGGCAGCTTCAGCAACTACAACAGAGTTGGAAGATCCATTTATATTGGTATCAGAGCCATGATTACTTAAGTCTTTTTCTGGGTGATCCATTTATGATTTCTTCAACTCTATCTTCTCTGTAATTAGATTCATTTTGTCTTAATTTAGAAAATATTCGTTGCACCTTTTGGCGAAACCTTCATAACTCCCTTGGAGTTCTTTTCTATGTGAAGAGCCTTGATTATTTTAATTCAATCATATATTTTATCTGAGTTTTGAGGATAAAGTCCCTCGAGTGTGTTGGCTGAAGAACGGCTGTTAGCTCGGGTTATCTTCCTCAATTGTTTGATTTAATACATGATTTGATATTAATTGATCTCTGAAGGAAGCGTTTTAAGATGTATACGACTACTTCTCTATTTTGACATTTATGCTCACATCTAAATAATCCAGAGAATTTAGTTTTGTATGTATGATTATCTGGTGTTCCCAGACTTTTCTCCCTATGTCTATGTCTCGATCTTCTAGCTCAAGCTCCAGTTCACGTTCATCTTTTCGATCTAATTCTTCTAGATCTCTTATTCCCTCTTCTTCATCTAAAATCGAGTATTTATATGAATATGAGTACCTTGACGAGTCTAGTAAGATTCCAGTTACAAATCTACCTTTAGTTAACCCTTATATTGCTTTTGTCAAGCCACCTTCTGCTATAAACAAAGTCACCAAACTTTTCCATACACCTCGTCCCAGTTATGTACTTGAGTATGTTCAAGCCTCTAGGTTTGATCACTACTTTGTCCCCGCCACCAATGCAGAAGAACTATTTCCCCTCGAGTTGCCTTCTGAACTACCACACCAATGGCAGCAAAAAGGATATACTCACCTCCACTTTGGAGCTGTGCGTATCGCTCTTTCTTTCCACGGTCGCAAAGGCCTTCCTGTCACTTCCAGAATTGCTCTTCTTGATACTAGATTCCAACAGTATCAACATGCCTATATCGCTACAGTCCAGACAACGTTAAATGCGGGAACGGTGGTCTTCACCTTCTTCCCAAATTTTAACATGCCCCTGAAGGATCCATACCTACTTAATGCTCTTCAGATCCAAGTCCAGATACATGGTGCCTCTGCAGTTCCTACCACTTATGCCGCAACTCTCCACTACCAAATGGCCTACCGGTTACAAAATCATGCCATGGATATGTGTCTCCCTGCCAATGCTTCTCAAGATGCCCTTCTCCTTAATATTAACACCCAACATCAAGCAACCTGTACCCATATCCCTAAGCAGCTGTCCAAAGCAGAATTGTACCAACTCCTCCCCAATTCTTGGGTTACCTCATATGAAAAGCTCTACCAACAACCTAAGCATGTTCAATCCAGCAATCCAACTTGCTTCACTAAACCTGATGGCATTGTTTCTATTACTTTTCCCAAGCCCAGCAGCTCTTCAACTGCCCTGCCTATTTTCTCTTCAAAGCTACCTGAGATAAATATGATGTGCTCTTCTGACCTGAAGAATCAAATCCCTATCAGCAAATTCCAAGCCTTTGGAGATCTGATCTATTATTTCCAAGATCCGATCACCGGTTACAAGTATTTTGATACATGTGAATGTGATTCCTGTCTTCTCGATCTCGATGATGATGAGACTTCCAATCGAAAAAATAAATCATCTCAATACTGTCTTCAGAAACGGTATGAGGATGGTGATCCCACTGTCGGTTTACTTGGAGAACCCAGTGACAAATTCGATTACTATGTCGAATACAGCAAGGCTAAGAAACCTCAACCCAAGCCTTCTCCTTCCCATTGAACTCCCCAGTGCTCTCTATATTCTCCTAGACAAGACCCTCCTCCAGCAGAAGCTATCTCCTGCTACATGTTCTCTCCCACATCTTCTTGGAATGAAGATGATTTTCCTCCCCTTTCCTACCATGATGACAAGGAACAGACGACCCATCAACATAAGATTCCCGATGCTCATGTTGTCCATTCTGATGGATCTTCCAACTCTGTTGTAGCTACTGAAGCTGTCATTAACTGGTAGTTTGCCAATGCCCTGGCTCAGAATAAAATCTTGCAAAGAATTTCCAGATCTCAGCAGTCTCTCGAAAGTACTGTTAACCGAAAGCTTACTTCCTTGGAACTTCTGATCCATGATCTGCATCAAAAGATCCAAGGCCTCCATACTGAGCTTCTCCAGATGGCCTACACTAATCAAGCATTCACCTCCGCCTTTGTTACCAAAGATGCTGAAATGAAAAGCCTCAAACACCAGCTACAAGCCTTGCAAACCCAACACATTCACCAAACCATGCAGCCTCCAGATTTGTTTGGCGCGCACCTCTTTTCCCTCACCATTTTTCCCTTCTTATACCCCCAATCCATATCTCAACCTCTATTTATTGCTCTAACTGGACACCATAGCCTGTTTGGCTCTTCTACTCCCCTAGCTTCCACTCCCCATTCTAAGCCACCACCTTCACCACCGGTTATCACCATAACCCGTTCCTCCTCTGCTTCACCTTCACACTTTTCTAGAAACATCTCTGATCTCAAGCCTAAGCCAGATCCCAAAGGGAAATCTCCAGCACCTTCACAGCTCATGATCGATTCTACAAAACCCATCCCAAAGAATCCTATCAGTGACATGTTATTCAAACTCACTGATTCTTCCCAACCTGTCCCGGATCTGTGTGCCACCTCTGAATCTGATGGTCAGGGCATTTTCCCTTTCATATATATGGTCGATCCACCTCCTCCCCCAGATGATCCAATTATCGATGAAGTTGAGGATCCTGAGGAATTCCCAGATCCTAATCTCAGAGCTCCTCCTCCACCTAATTTCCATACTGCTCCTGGCGGTCATGGTTTCTCTATTGATGACCTTCCCCGAAGCAAGTGGCTTGATAAGTTCTATGAGATCCATGCCTGGTGTTTTGCTGAAATACTAAACCCTAATACTGCCCTCCGAACAGTCTTAACCCGTTGTGTTTCTAAGTTCCTTGGTAGACTTAGACAGTGGTATGTTATTATGGGTGAATACCGGCAGCTTCAACTCGTTCAAGCACCTACAATAAATGCTTTCATTGATGTTATCCACAATGAGTTCCTTGGTTCTACTGATGGAATTCTTAATGCTGCAAAAGAAGAATTCTTTGGTATGCGTTGTTGCTCCTTCAAACGCAAGGACCTTGAAGCCCATTTCCTCCGGATGTCCCAACGATTTTACATCCTTGGTGGCATCGATGATATCAATTTGAAGCAATCATTTCTTAAGTCTCTTCCAGATCCGCTGGGAGATGAAACCCTGAAGCTTCTACAAACAAAGAACATGGCGTTGCCCAATACCACTTTTGGTGCCATATACCAACATGTGCTCCAATCCCTTGAAAAATTGTGCAACTACCAAAAGTTTCTCAAGACCTTACATGAACAAGGCAAATTGCTTGGTAAGGCCTGTGACAGACCTGATTTACTCATAAAATGCAAAGGTTCTGGCACCTGTACCTATCCTTCCTCTCTATCCAAGAAGAAACATTTCAAAAAATGGAAGCTTGGCAAAACTTCCCCTTTCTCTAAGCCCCATCACAAGAAGAAATGGCGGTTTTTCCGGAAGAAACCTATCCGTGGGCTCAGAAAATCTGATCGTTGCTACATTTGCAGAAAGAAGGGTCACTATGCCAAACAGTGTCCCAACAAAACTGCTCGAACCAATCTGGTCCAGACCATCTCATCGGTTCTTCCTGTTGATGATGATGCCGACATTGAATCAGTATTTTCTCTTGATGATGAACCTTTCTGACCACCATCATGACTTTCTCCCTTGACGCATCTGATTCCCAAATGTTGTAGTGGCTTGATGTTGCGGAGAGTTGATTACTTTTTTGTTATTTTATATTTTAACAAAATTCGATCTTATGATGCTTGAATAACCTTTTTATATTGTTGCATATAATTTCATTTCACATATTTAAAGTTGTTTGTATTAGATTCTATAATAGTTTTATTTTGATCATGCTATAATGGTTTTGTTACGTTATTTTAGTCAATTCCGATGGTAACTAAACACGTGTTTATCATGTCAAACTGAATGTTGTAATGTCCATTAAAATCTGTTTCAAACATTCTTTGTCCAACACCATGCTTGCCAAACAATATTTATGAAAAAATAAATATTTCAAAAAAATTAAATATTTATGAAAAATTAAATATTTCGAAAAAATTAAATATTTATGAAAAATATAAATATTTAATTTTTTAAAACATATATATTTACAAAATGTTATTTTAAATAAATAAAATGTCAAACTATTCCATGTTACCAAATATGATTGGTTTCAGAATTTCAGCTCATACCAACTCTACCAAACATGGTTTGGTTTTTCAGTTTCACTTTTTCTCACACCAAAACCATCTGCACCAAACATGATTTGGAACCAAAATGAAACCACACCAACTCCAACCAACCCAACTCCAACCAAACCAACACCACACCGTCTACCAAACAAGCACGTAGGGTCCGTTTGGATACGGAGAAAACAGTTTTTTGTTTTTTTACTGTTCACCAGACTAAAAAAAAAAACACGTTTGGCAAACGCGTTTACTGTTCACTTTTTTTTTTCCCAAGAAAACTGTTTTCTGTGAATAGTGTGTAAAAGTGGTGAAAACACCAAATACAACTTTTAGTTGTTTTTTGAGTTTTTTCACTGTTTAGGGTACCACCTCCGCCACTAACCACCCACCCCTCGCCACCGGTCGCCGCCGTCGGGGCCCACCGCCGCCAGTCACCCACCACCACCGCCCCCCGCCGCCGCCGTTCACCGCCGACCACCAATACCATTTTATTTTTCAATACAAATTTTCATCCAAACGCACCCGTAGTGTTTTCTTGGTCCTATTGACCATCCCAGGCATTGTGTTTTTATTTCCTTCGTTGATGGATAAGGGGTTTTCATCTCTTTAGTTTGTAATTCTCCCCCTTAGGTATGCACTAATACATGGTCTTATTTTATGCTCCCTTTGTCTTAATTTATAAGGTCCTTTTGGAGAATCTAACTTTTTAAGATATTGTATTGGTAATGAATAAAATACCAACTTTATCATTGGTCCCATAATAATGATGTGATAATTTATTATGTAGATGGTTTATAATTTCAATGCATGAAGGGTAAATTAGTAAAGTTGTATAATAAAGTTATTTGACTTTTCAAATGGAACACTTATTTTGGGACGGAGAAAAGAGTAAAAGTAAACATTTATTTTGGACGAATGGAGTATTATATTCTTACCTTTAAAAAACTCTTGAATTTTTATGTAAAATTTCATTTGTCGATTCGATGACAAGGGTTGTTGAAATCATGTGTCAAACTTCAAGAATATATGGTGTAATAAATGACAAACATAACTCCATGAGTAATTAAACCAAACTTTGAGGGAGGCTAATGTATTATACTCAATAAAAACAATTCTTTATATGCATTTAGCTCTATTAGAATGGGATAAAAAAAATTAGGAGTTAATTTAACTCTAACTAAATATATGACCCTAACTCCTTTAGAAGTGAATTGAGTTAAGATACATTCTTATAACTTTTTTGCAATGATGATGTTAAGTTTTGTATGACATTCCATAAATTTTCATCAGACAGAAGCAATTTTTTCGCTTTTAGCAGATACACGGAATCCTACGTCACAATAAAGATAACAGCATTAAAAAAAATTAGAAGATTTTATAAAATAATTAGGCACGCCATGATAAATTACAATTATCAAGTTAAATGGACTTGGTGAAATTTTTTTTGAGTTTGGCTGATTTGGACTTGGTTTGAGGAATTGAATTAAAAATGTTGTAATTATGAATATTGTATTGAATTCAAAATTAGTTACTTGGCCAATTTGGTTTCTTAATAGTTGGGCAGGGACTAGGGGCAGGGTCTATACCCCCACATATTAGGGTAGTGTGGACTTGTAAATGCCTTTTATTTAAGAGCCGGTGCCTAAATAGCCGTCAAAAAATAAGTCCAATGAAAAATATAAAATAAGAAGAAAAAGTCGTTCCTTGTTAATACGAAGAAAAAGGTGTTACTTGTTTATTTAGAATAGTAAGAAGGGTAAAGTGCAAAATAAAACCGTAACTATTGTTTATTGTCTGTGAGTAAGAAATTTTTCTCAACAACAAAAAAAAAAACCTTCATCTATTAATTTGGTGCAATAAATCCCTTTCATTTATTAATTTGGTGCAATTAAGAACAATAATTCATAAAAAGACACAAATTTTATCTAAACTATTAAACCAAACATCTTTTAAATCAATTTAATCTTATAATTTTATACATATATTCTACCATAACCCATATATACAAACATTCCACCACCGCCACCACACTTTCTCGCGCCCCCCAACCCATCTCCTCGCCACTTGCCCCACAACCCCAGCCCCGTCCACCCGCCCCCCAAATCTATATATATGTGTGCTATATATATATACAGAAATCTCTCTTTATATATATGAGTGTGATGGTGAGGGGGGCGTGAGAGAGGAAAGCTTTTTTGAAATATAATTTGTCTTTGTAAGGGTAAAATTATTTTTTTATTTTGGAGGGGTACATTGCACCAAATTAACATAATTGTGAGATTTTTTGCTCATTGGGCAATAGACTATAGTTGAGGTTGCACTAAATTAACATAATGGGGGGTTTGCGCTGGGGGATTATTCAATCCATTACAAAATAAGTATTCTAATTGAATTATTCAAACTACAAATATCATATCACTTGATGGGACCAAGAGTAAAAATTAATTTTTTATTTACTATCATGTCAATAAAGGTCATCACTTTAAAAAGTTTAATTCATATTATTATAATTATTGTTATTATTGTTATTGTTATTATTTGTAAAGGCGCGTGAGAATAATTTTAATGTGTGACTTCTGGCACTTTGATACCATTAAGGAGGTAAACCTTATTTTAGTCGAGTGCAAGCTTATTTTATAATGAGAGTTCAATTTATAGCTCTATCAACTAATTTGAGCATTATTTTCAAACTCTTTTAACATCTATTATAAAAGGTGAATTTTTATTGCCATTTTTTATCATTATAAAAATAATTATGAATTATTAATATATAAATATGAAAAAAATTCATTAAAAAATTTAAAATTATGAAATTCTATAACAATTTTTATTATCTATTAAAGGCATCAATAATATTTCATAGGCATATAGTTTACTTATATAAGTGCAAGGATTTTGATTCTATCTTTACATTTTTTTATTCATTATTAAAGATGGATATACACTTTTTATTTTGTTAAAAGAGTCTCATTAAGTAATTTTGTTAAGCTTGGTTCATAAAATCTTATAAAGAGTCATAACTTTTTTATATTTAGTCTCTTACCTACGTTCTATATAATTTTAGTTTAATATTTTTTAATTTTTTCATTAATAAAGGAATTAATTTCATCTTATTACGAGTGTAAATCATTTTCATCTGCAATATGTTCTTTTGCTTAAATTATTTTTTTTTTTCAAATAAAATTTCTAAACTTTTAGTGTGAGAAGACCATTGATTCGTTAATCAACTCTGGACTTTTATAGAATATTTCAATTCTGACTTCTATGATTTTAGTTTAAGTAACTATGTTCTCTTAAAAATTTCATGAAATTTTGAGCATTAGATTCTATTATTATTTAATCTCTTGAGCTATAATTTCTCATCACCTGCCTTTTTGCTAATGTTCTTAATAAAATTTTCTTATAAAAAAAATATATGAATTTTAATGATCTATCAATTAATTCTTACTTACACATCGGTTTGGAATAATCATTCACATTGCTTTGGAGTAATAATTTTTTGATGCCTTTTATAAAAGCAAAATAGAAATAATAACAAAAGAAAAGACAGAAAGTTTGTTGTATGGGAGGTATGCGGTTGATTAGAAAATTAATATGGTATAAGTTATTATTTGACATATTTAGTGAAAACACTGTTAATTCATTTAGGACAATACTTGGGTCCTCACCAGTGAGGACTAACTTGGTCCTCACCCCTTATTTGGGCCAATAAAATTAAGACACATGTCCAATATCAATTAAAAAATAAGATTAATTTCATTTACATCATTTTGAACCCCAAGGTTTGCATAATTGCATTTACACTCCTTACTTAAGGAAAAATAACTCACTTACACCCTGACCACTTTTGGTATCTTTTCACACCTAACATAATTTTGAATACCTAAACTACCCTTGCCATATCCCTATTTTAATATATCAATTTGACCCCTCAGTTTAAAAAAGACTATATTGTTCAAAATTCAGACGGTGTAAATGAAATTAACCAAAAAAATTATTTACATATTTAACTAACACAAGTATTTACATTTAAAATATTTACATTTATATTTATCAAACTTGTAAACTAACACAAGATTTCATTATTTATATTTACATTTATTTTTTACTTTAAAATATTTATATTTATATTTATCAAACTTGTAAACTAACATAAGTTTTTATTATTTATATTTACATTTATTTTTTTTGAAAAATATTTATATTCATATTTATATTTATCAAACTTGTAAACTAACATAAGTTTTTATTATTTATATTTACATTTATTGTTTTTGAAAAATATTTATATTTATATTTATATTTATCAAACTTGTAAACTAATACAAGTTTTCGTTGTTTATTTTAATTTTGAAACATATTTCCAATAATATTAGACACACTTCACAAAATAAAATAAAAATATTTTATTTTAAATTAAAATAAAATAAAAATACAAAATATTTGAATTCACCCAAAAAAATATTAAATTACACACATATTTGAATATTGAAAAACATATAATAATATATTATATATTACCCATGTCCAGAAAAGTATTTGTGATATGGTGAGTCTTTCAACCGAGTTATTCTTAAACTTGGCAAATATGTGTGTAATTTAATATTATTTTTTTTATTTTATTTTGTGAATTCACCCAAAAAAATATTAAATTACACACATATTTGAATATTGAAAAACATATAATAATATATTATATATTACCCATGTCCAGAAAAGTATTTGTGATATGGTGAGTCTTTCAACCGAGTTATTCTTAAACTTGGCACTAGTAACCACTCTCATCCGCCACTCTCCACCGCCATTTGTATTATTGTATCATCATAAAGAATTGCTATTTATGTGTGTAATTTAATATTTTTTTGGGTGAATTCAAATATTTTGTATTTTATTTTATTTTGTGAAGTGTGTCTAATATTATTGGAAATATGTTTCAAAATTAAAATAAACAACGAAAACTTGTATTAGTTTACAAGTTTGATAAATATAAATATAAATATAAATATTTTTCAAAAACAATAAATGTAAATATAAATAATAAAAACTTATGTTAGTTTACAAGTTTGATAAATATAAATATGAATATAAATATTTTTCAAAAAAAATAAATGTAAATATAAATAATAAAAACTTATGTTAGTTTACAAGTTTGATAAATATAAATATAAATATTTTAAAGTAAAAAATAAATGTAAATATAAATAATGAAATCTTGTGTTAGTTTACAAGTTTGATAAATATAAATGTAAATATTTTAAATGTAAATACTTGTGTTAGTTAAATATGTAAATAATGTTTTTGGTTAATTTCATTTACACCGTCTGAATTTTGAACAATATAGTCTTTTTTAAACTGAGGGGTCAAATTGATATATTAAAATAGGGATATGGCAAGGGTAGTTTAGGTATTCAAAATTATGTTAGGTGTGAAAAGATACCAAAAGTGGTCAGGGGGTATAAGTGAGTTATTTTTTCTTAAGTAAGGAGTGTAAATGTAATTATGCAAATCTTGGGGTTCAAAATGATGTAAATGAAATTAATCTTATTTTTTAATTGATATTGGACATGTGTCTTAATTTTATGGGTTCAAATAAGAGGTGAGGACCAAGTTGATCCTCACCGGTGAGGACCCAAGCATTATCCATTCATTTATGGCCTAACCTCGGAACATATATATCATAATGCACGTGATATGCACGCCCTGTAGAGCCACATGGACATAAAAATATGATGTCTTTTATGTATGCAGCACTTCGATTAGGATTGTTGTACCCGTGTCGGTATATCAAAATGTGTCCTAATTTTTTAAAAAGTTGGACATGTGATGGACACTCGGGGGACATGCAGTGGATACTCGAAAGACACACGGTGGACATGTAGTGGATTGGTTGATTCCATAAAAAATAGAAAAACTTTCTGAATACGGTAATTTGGTGGGTCACTTATGGAACTTCACTACCTTTAATCCAATATTTTGCTTTGAAGATACTCAAACATCCTTATTCCTTTTCATATTATGAGAGGAATCGAACACCTATTTATTTATCCACTCTTTGAAGAGGAATAAGATAACATCATAAAGAGCAGAAAAATTGGTATATGCACATTGCAATCTTCATCTTCTATCAAGAAAATATCCACAATATAACGAGGGAAAGACTAAAATGTGGGATGTGGGAGTGGAGGGAGATGCATTTGATTCCTTGAACGGTAATGGAATGAAAATTTTTGAACATATTAAACATTTTCTTCAACCTATTTGTTTATTTTTATTTGTAAGTTTATTTGATTCTCATTATTTAAGTGATAAATGAAGTAATTATGTAATATAATATGCATATATATAAAAAAGTTAGGGTTATTTGCACTGACACCCCCTGAGGTTTCGGTCAATTGCAAATAGTGACCGGTCAAAGAGAGTGCAGTCCCAACACCCCTTGAACTTTCAATTTCGTTGTAATGACACCCCTAAATGGATTTTTGAACCTTGAAATTACTCTTATGCCCTTACTTCATTATAAAAGGACTTGAAATTACTCGTGTACCCTTGTTGGTTAATTCAATAGATTACTAAATTGTATTAAAAAAAATTATCTACTTCTTTTAATTCTAAATAATTATTATATTAATATTTTACCAAACAAAAAAAAAACTAAATTGTTATAACTAATAACCATTATAAGTATTACATATCTAATAGCATATATATTATTTCTTACGAACCTATAAAAAAAATATTTCTTTATAAATATTATATATATATTAAAAATAATTAACAATTTTAGTGGGATTTGATAATATAATTATATTGGTTGTTCAATATTATGTAATAATAATTACTAATTTTAGTAGGAGTCTCAAAAAAAAATTGCAACATTAAAGTATAAATAGGTATACTCCTATTTATTTAGATAAGTAACAAGAGTAAACACAAAAAGAAAATAAATTAATAAATATTGCTTTAACTTTATATAGTTTAGTGGGATTTAGGATACTTGATATTTAGTTGAAAGTTAAAAAAAATTTGTATTTGATGTAAATATATAGTTTAGTTGAATTCAGTAGTATTTGAAACATTTAATGGGAAGTCCAAAAGAATGGAACTCATGGTGTGAAATTTTTTAATATATAAATAACAAGAGTAAAATAAAAAATAAATATTCTATAGAAAAAATAAATATTGCTTTGACTTTTATCAATAATATATAATTTATTAAAATTTAGTAATAACTAATATTGTGAAATATCTAAATTATCCCTTGATTAAAATCTACACCTCACCCCACTACACCACCCTTATTATCAAAAAATCTATAATAAATAAATAAGACATATAATATATAAATATAATTTTATTTTAAAAAAAAATTCTAAAATATCTAAAATGAAAAATCTATTTAAAAATAAATTTTACCACTAAAAATATTTCATCAATAATAAGCCGATTACGCCATAAAGGACGAATTTGGGATTCGATTTCAATTTTGGGTTCAACAGAGATTTAAAAGAAGAGAGTTTAAGATGAGAAATTCAATGTTTGATTTATGGATTAACTTCATTTACACTCTTTGAGGTTTGTTCTATTTTCACTTACACCCCCCAAGTATGCATATCTTCATTTACACTCCTTACTTTTCAATATTCTCATAACTTAGACCCCCTGAATGATGACATCAGCTGAATTCTTTTTAAAATCCCTAAACTACCCTCAATGTCTTATCCTTATTCTGTTTTGAAATAAGGATAGTGCTTTTATCAATTAGACCCCCTCCCATCATTTAATAATTTAATTTGTATTAAAATTTGAAAATATATATAAAATTCAAAAATATATATATTAAAATTTGAAAAATATTATAAATTTGAAAATAAATTTCAAATTAAAAAAATATATAAATTTCAAATTTTTTTTTTTCAAAAAAACATATTAAATTTTGAAAAGAAATATAAAAATCGCAAAAAACATAAAAAAATTTGAAACAAATATATAAAATTAAAAATAAAACATATAAAATTCAAAAATATATATTAAATTTTGAAAAGAATTATTAAATTCGAAAATAATCATAAAAAAAAACATATAAAATCCAAAACCCCAAACACCAACCCCAAATATTCACAAACAAATATTTAAATTTTTTGAAAACTAATTTTTTTAATTTGTGAATAAAAATTAAATCATAAAACCCCTAACCCAACCCCAAATATTTAATTTTTACAAATAAATTAATTAATCTCTCTCTCTCTCTCACACACACACACACACACTGCACACATATATATACACACACACACATAAATATATATATATATATATATATATATCACCACCTCCTCCCACTGTCGGCGCCGCCGCCATACCCTGCCGGCGCCGCCCCCTCCCACCACCACCCCACTCCTACCGCCGCCGCCCTCCCCCCCCACCACCCCTCCTATATATATATATATATACATATACACACACACATATATATATATATATGTCGGTGGATGATGTGGTGGTGGTAGTGGCGGCGGATGGTGGTGGTGGTGGTGGTGGTAGTGGCGACGGGTGGTGGTGGTGGTGGCGGCGGCGGTTAGGGTTGGGTTGGGTTGGGGTGTTTGGTTGGAGGGATAAATTGATTTAAGGGGGTGTTTGGTTTAGGGGTTAAATTGATTTAGGGATTAAATTGATTTAAGGGGTGTTTGGTATAAGGGTATTTTAGACATTTTACACCATAAAAGAGTGTAAATGAAGATATACAAACCTAGGGGTGTAAGTGAAGATAAGACAAATCTTAGGGAGTGTAAATGAAGTTAATCCTTAATTTATTTGAAAAAAGGATAAGAATTGGGCGTGAGATTTCAAAAATCAACAATCAATGATTTTCTTTTAGGGATATAAAAATCATTTCACATGTTATATATGGATCTTATGTAATAAAGGATAAAGTTAAAGGGCATATTAGTCCAAAAATTTATTTAGAAATATTATTGCAACGAAATTGAAAATTTAATGAGTATTGAAATTGCATTCTCTTTGACTGACCACTATTTATAATTGATTAAAATATTAGAAAGTGTCATTGCAAATAACCCATAAAGTTATGTTTTTTATTGACGTGTTCGAGCCATATTGTGTCCCTTTTTTTGGAATTTACCGTGTCATGTGTCCTTTTTTTGGAATTTACCGTGTGTCATGTGTCCTTTTTTTGGAATTTACCGTGTCATGTGTCCATAATGTGGACCCGTATCCGTGTTTCATAGCGTTTGGTTAACATTAGCATTCTCTCACTACAACTGGTCAAAGCACTGTGCACATATACGTCCATATATATATATATATATATACACACACGTATATGATCTTTCTTGTGACGAACAATTGGGTATAAGTTGGCATTTCATGTCAAAGTTGAAAGGCAAAAGTCAACTGTACAGGCTAAAGGGAAGTAATAAAGCCAAACAAGAAAAGATTAAATTCCAACTGAACTTGTCACTTGAAATCTGGACCGTCCATTAGCTGACCAAAAAAGGCAAACACAAAAGTGTATAGAAAATCAACGGTTGCAACAAGTAGGGTACGTAGGGTGGACAAGAAGGCAATATCAAAGATGTGTTCCGTTTGTGTGTATGGAGAATTCGAATTCAATCAAATGGAACACATCAATTCAATATCAAATCACATCAATGTATATAGATATATGTGTATATATATACATCTATATATCAAATCAATCACGTTTTTGTGTTGTTTTTGTGCAGTAATTTAGAGGTCTAGACTTCTGTGGGACCTAGGATTTACTGAGACGGTGCCGACTATTGAAAAACCCGTAAGAGACAGATAGAGACCAGTGAATTACCATCTATGATTCTACATCTATTATATACATACATGTATATGAATATATATATATTTAATGATAATAAAAATTAGAATAATTTGCATTGACACCTCTAATTTGGATAAATTTCATTTAGTGATAGGTCAAATTTTTTTAATAAAAATATCCCATGAGATTTGTAAATTATTACAATAACAACCCTTAGAGACATGAAATGACTTAAATGTCCTTTATTATATTACTCCCTCCGTCCCAAATTATAGGTCCCTTTTGGGGAATTCAACTTTTTAAGAGAATGATTTTTATTGTAGTATTAGTAAATGAAATACCAATTTTACCCATGATCTCACCATAGTGATGTGATGATTTATAATGTATATGTTTTATAACTTTAATAGTTGAATGTTAAATTGGTAAATTGATCAAATAAAATGTTTTGACTTTTCAAAAGTGGTCACTTATTTTGGGACAAAAAAGAAAAGAAAAAGTGAATACTTATTTTGGAACAGAGTAATAATTTGCAATCAAAATGTTTAAGTTACCCTCATTCTTTAAACTCCATTTCACCCATTACATCAACCTTAATTTATTCTTATTATTTATGTTTTAACTAATTTTTAATCTTTTATACAATTTTTCATTCCTATTTATTATATAATTATAATTATTCATTTACTTAAAATTTACACTAAATGTTACACACGAAATGTATTAAATATTATTAAATTCAATTAAAATATATTTACACCAATTAATACCAAAAAAAAATAAAATCAACTTCCCTCAAAATACATTAATTATTATTATACTTTAGTGAGATTTTGTAATAATTAATGTATTTTGTAGGAAATTAAAAAGAATTTTGTATTAATTGGTGTAAGTATATTTTAATTGAATTTAGTAATATTCAATATATTTTGTGTTTAACATTTAATATAAATGTTAAATAAATGGATAATTATATTTATTTTAAAAAAATGAAAAACATATATAATTATTTTACTTAAAACATAAATAAAGAGTAAATTAAAGTTGATGTAGTGGGTGAAGTGTAAGGTTTAAATAAATGAGTAAGTTATATATTTTGCATACAAATTAACATAATCAATGGCATTTAAGTCATTTCATGCCTTCAAAGAGTGTCATTGCAACATTTTACAAATCTCAGAGAATGTCTTTGTCAAAAAAATATTAACCAACCACTAAGTAAAATTGATCTGAATCTCTAAAAACTAATATCCAAAAATTTGTATCTCACGGTAACAAATGTTAGTCAAAATCGCTATGGGCCTGTTTGGTAGAGCTGTGTTTGTGTTTGTGTTTGTGTTGAAATAAATAAAAATCACGTTTTTTGTTTTTTCGTTTATTCATCCAAAAACATAAGTATGTTTGGTAGAGATGTTTTTTGGGTCAAAATTGAAAAATTAAAAATCAATAAACACGTTTGGTAGAGTCCTGTTTTTTATAACAGAAACAGAAAAACATGTTTGGATAACCCTGTTTTTCCTAACATAAACAGAAAAACATGTTTGGCAGAGTCTGTTTATTCTGAATTTCAGATAACAGAAACAGAAAAACATGTTTGGTGACTTCAAATGTATTTTTTTTGTTATTTGAAAATACAAAAATTAATGATGTCAAATTTTTGGCAATTGAAAGACACTTCTTTACCAAATATTTTCTATGACAAGTTGGTATTGTTCATCATGAACACTTTTGAAAATGAAAAAATTTCGGCAACACCTCCCCATGAGTTGCCAGGTAAGATTACATATATCAGAAATTAAAAAATAGAAGAATTTTCCCTGGCTATATATATAAAAAAAAACAAATGAAAAAGAAAATAAAGTTGTATGTTTGACTCTCAACCTCATTGTCATTTCTTCGAATTCATCTAAATTAATTTGAATTCACCTAAATTAAAAATCCATCCAGTCACACTATCTATTTTCTCATCTCGAGTGCATAACTTGTGGCATGTGTCAGATATACTTGTCATGTTCATAAAATAAAAATAAAAGGTAGAAAGAAAATGGAAAATGAGGGTAGATATATGTAAATATCACCACAATCTTTTATTACAATTGCCAAGATAGAGAAATACTCGTTGTTCAATATAATGGAACAAAAATTATCGTCCATAAAAGATGATTCAGGTCTTTTGCTTCTAAATAAATCTCCCCTTAAAGCTAATTCATCTCATTTGTATTTCTGAAAGAAATAAAAATTACATGCACACATCCTTCTTTTTTGGCCTCTCCGGCTAGAGAATCGTATATTCCATATGAACTTGTTGAGAAGCTCTTTCATGTTAACTTGATGTGGAGAAATGGTATATCCTTTTTAAGTCTTGAAAAACCCATAGTTGCTCCAATGAAGTTAAAGCCTTAAAGGAGAGCATTGAAGTATTTATCACTCATGGGAATTTCTATACACTTTGCTGCTTTTGCCCATACTGAATTTCTTCAATACCCCAGCATTATTACTGCTTTACTTCTACTTTTTTGAAACACACACATATATATATATAGAGAGAGAGAGAGGTTTGTCGCAAAGAAACTGTTGTGTCATTTGAACAGTAAAACATTAAAATTTGTTAGTATGATTCTTGATTCTGAAACATTTACAAGTGACATGGGAATGAACAAATGTGAAATTCGTTCTCGTGTAAAAAAGAGCCAAAAAAAAAGGAAAAAGTTAAGCTCGGGCCAGTGGAGAACAAGCTCATTTGCTAACCTGGCCTGGTATACATAATATTCCACAACCATAAACCATATAAACTGAAAAGAAAGAAAAAAAAAGAATTCTGTTCTTCGACCCATGTTCCATGGAGTAAAAGTTGGAGACGATCCTCGCAAGCAAAGAACTAATAACTGTAAATGTACTCGAATGAATCAGTGTACTTGCACAATGTCAAGTATTGGAGGTTGACATATCGGGCATTTCCCGCTACTCCATTGCAACTCATGGGCGCACTTGAAACAGGTGCACATGTGCCCACATCTGAAAGACATGTGAAAAAGATACTTGATAGGATGAGTACTAGTTACTGGTTCTGGAATTCTGCAATCAATTCAAATTATGCAAAGTAAAAACTTAGCTTCAAAAGCAAGTACTTGTACATAAGAGAATCAACTTGCATTTTGTGGCAAACACAACAACTTCGTTTTCCTGGAGTCCCATTCGTCATTTCCCCTCGAGCTGTAGATATAAAGGGAAGGCTCTTTTTATTGATGAGGTGTGAAAAAGAAAAAATGAGTTTAACGGATAAGCAGAGGATATGAAGCAGCTTGGAAACAATTATGCTGCATTTAGAAACTACTCAACTTTATAATCCAATGCTTTCTTGTACTCATTTAGAAACAATTATGTAGCTCACAGTAGAAAAGTAGGAGCCTGATGAAATCAAGTGTTGGGCATATCTTGAGTTGGGATTGTAAGGAAATGGACACGACAAGAACACGACATTGGAATCGATTTAAAATAGCAATCCATACCCTCTTATTGTCATTGTATTGCATTTCTAATCTATGAATCACAATAATCAATTATCTCTGTTGCTGAATTCACAAAGAAGTAGTAGGTACAGAACACATGTCTGTAAGTGAAGAAAAAATTGTGATGACTTCTGGACTACTCTTACGCTAACCTTTTTTTTATAAGATAATTTGTATATCCCTGATTTTTATTTTATAATGATATGGAACAGTAACCTTAAGAACTGAAACTTCTACGTTCACGTCTATTTAAAAACATGGCCTCAGTAAAATCCACATGTTATCATTTCTTTATTTACTAACTCTAACCACAATAACTTTGGTCTCTATTTTTTCCTAGTACTTACCATTAATGTGGACTAAGCCACTTCTCCTAGCCAGCACACTCAAAGGTCTTCTTTGCCCATCCTTTCTGAAATTTTCTCTCCAATCAGTGTTACTCCAAGTCTCCATCCATCTATTTTTTTCTGATTTTATCCTTTCCAATCCTACCATCATCCATTTGAAGATTTCAAGGATTCCTGCCACACTCGTTTTTATGCAAATGTTGTTTCGACAAATTTTTGAAAAAAAAAACCGATGTTGTTTCTTAGCTGCCCAAGGTGTACATAATTATGAGATATGCTATAATTCTAAATATAAAACAGTCAAAACTCCCCACTGCCATAATATAAAGAAATGAGCTCATCTTCTCTTAAACTCACCAGAGTGACTTGCAGCAGTTGTAACCTCCTGCTTCATCGACCACTGAGTTTCTCGGGCATGGAAAATGGTCTTTCGAAACTAATGGTATTGATTTCTATAATATTACTGACGATTGTAGAAGCTAATGAATTATTAATTGTACTAATTTCTATAATATTCTTAATGATTGTAGAAGCTGATGAATTAGTTGTAAAATGATAGGTTTCCTAAATTCAAAGGGATTGGAGGATAACTTTTACTATTACCCAGTTAGTGATTTCAGAGAGAGAAGTTAGTGATGGAGGTGTGACAGTGACTGAAACAAATCTGAAATGGTGGCAAGGCTGCCTTAGGGGATATGGTATCTGAAACGTTTGAGGCAGGGACACCAAGTTCCATTGATGTTGAGAAGAGAGTTTGCAACGTCGAAGTTATTGCAAAAGCTGGAGAATTGAGGGAGTCTAATGGTGGCAAGGTTGTCTTTGGGGGTGTTGGTTTGGAGATTGCGCAAGGATCAAATTCAAAATCACCTGCAGTGGGGCAGAACCTAGTGCCAAACACTGCTATACGGCATCCAAGGTAACTAATAAATCCCAGATTTCTCAGAAAGCCAACTAGGGTCTCCAAAGTTATCTTTGACAAACTTGATATAAAAGACGTAAAAACAAATGAATTAAAAAGGAACGAAAGAAGGCAGGAAGGAAAATTACAAACCGAAAACAGAAAATATATATGATTCACATTGATAAACTAACCTACAGTGATCCAATTACAATTTAAAACCAATATTGTGGAACAGAATAACAACATTGAGAAAGCAAACAACATAAGACTGATTCTAGATAAGTTCAGCAAGGGCGGGAGAAAGAGCAAGGGTGTACGGAGCCACTGAACACCATCAGGAGGGCGACTAATGAAGTTAGTAGCAGAGGTGAAGGCCCCTACTGAAGATTCAAAGGGGTAAGCAGTTTCTTCTATTGAATCATGACCAGCATCAGAGCACATTTAGCAATTATAATAATATTAGTTTTTAAGTGATTTTCCTCTCAAATTCCTTCTCATCAGTATGCATGTATAACTAAAAGAATCTCACCATTTGTACACATAAAAAATACACAACGCACTTAATTTTCACCTGCTGTCCCATTTTCTTCCATGCAACAACCAAAAATTATCCTCTCAAATTTGTAAATCCCAAACTATAGTGCTGCCCCACTAATGGGAATAATAGAATCTATATCAGCTACTCATCAAAAATAAAAAATTAAGAATGACAAATAAAAAAGCAGAACAAAACTGGAAAAAAGAACAAAACTAGATCGGCTACAGAACAAAATTTTGTAAACAAGATCAACAAAATATCTTAATCCTTTTACCATCACTGCATCAATCTCTATGTTTCCTGACTGTTATTACTGTAACAAAAAATATTAATGCTATATTCCTTGCCAAAAAAATAGTGCAAGTTCATGACATTTATAATATCCAAAAATGGCATCAATATCTACCCAAAAAAATAAACGAGTAACTAAAATAATTTTATAGCACAACCCCTGATCATATTTACAAAAAGCACACATCAAATCCAACTCTATATGGATTACAATTTTGACGTAACATACACAAATGCCAAACCCCAAACAAATAATTACTATATATATATATATATATATATATATATATAAACGAAACAGACCTTGATACCATTACTACACCAAATCCATCTAGGGCAATATATCACATAAACATTTATATCATCCGGTGCAAAAATAAGCAAACGAATGAGATGAGATGAGCGTTTTTCAAAACACATGAAAAGAAAAACCATGTATCACAAGACAAACAATACACATACGATATATCTATTGCGAAACTCACATATTGGGGGTGCGTGACTCCAAATTTGTTGCTTCTGTACTTATATCAAAACAGTATTATTCATATTTTACATACATACGAACCTGATATGAACTTGAGGATGAAGATCTGCAATTCCCAAATCGATCGAAGCCCTAGATGTCGCGAGCTTGAAGAGGATCGATGAAATCCTAGAATCGAACAATAGAAGAGGAAACCCGAATTGCCTGTGTGTCGCCGCCTCCCTTTTCTCCTGCACAAACCCTAGGCCGTCGCGAGCTTGAAGAGGATCGACGAAACCCTAGAATCGAACAATAGAGAAGCCCTAGGAGGGGATCGAGGAAACCCGAATCGCCTGTGTCGCCGCCTCCCTCTTCTCCTGCACAAACCCTAGGCCGAAAGAGTGAAGAGAGAAGTGTGTTTGTAATCTTTTTTTCTTTGGTTTTTTTGTTGTTTTTATTTTATTTTATGAGTTGTACGTGTGTTTTGGAGAGAGTTGGGAAAAACACCAAAAAGGTGTTTATTGGGTTTGGGCTGAAAATAGGCTAAATTGGGGTAAATGTGTTTTTAGTGTTTATAAACAATTTGGCCCAAAAACACTCTGCCAAACATGTGTAATGGGTCAATAAACATAAACATAAACATAAACGGGTCAGCCAAACAGGCCCTATATGTTAAACCAAGTCTCAAATTCAAGAAAAAATTAAATTATTATACCATAAAATTTATCTTCAATTTTTTATTTTAGCAACCCACCCCAATTCCCAAAATATATATACTGCCTCTATCTCACAAATTTTGTTTAATTTGGACTTTTCAACTTTTTATAGATGGAGAATGTAGTGTGTACAATTTCTATTTTTGCACTTAACAATAAAGTATAATGGTGGGGTTCGATGTTTGTTTGAAGTAAGTGGACGAAGGATGGTTGAGAAAAGTAAACAATTATGTTATATTGTGATTGGAAATAGATAATTATTTTGGGACAAGTAAATTATAGGATAATTTGCACTAACACCCCTGAGCTTTGGTTCCTTTTGCAATGACACCCCCTGGGCCAATAAAATGACCAAAATACCCTTGATAAAATTCGAAAATATTATATGAAATGTGAAATGACCTTTATGCCCCAACCCCAAATATATACAATTTCGAAAAACATATATATAAATTCAAAAATATATAAAATTAGAAAAAAAAATATAAATTTCGAAAAACATATATAAATTTCAAAAAATATATATATAATTCAAAAAAATATATAAAATTTGAAATATATCTATTATTCGAAAATATATATTTCAAATTCGAATATATATATACATAAATTTTGAAATATATATAAATTCGAATATATATATATTTCAAAAAATATATATTTTCAAAAACAAAATTCAAAAAATTATATAATTTTAGAAAAATATATATATATTAGTAAAATGTCATATCTTTCTAATGAAGTGAATCAAACTACTTACCACCAACATCAATTAGTTGCCTTCTTTTATATATATTTTTCCAAAATATATATATTTTTTCCAAAATTGTCCACGAATTGTCCAAAAGTTTTTCCAGAATTTCCAAAATATATATATTTTTTATATTTTTACCCAACAACTCAGTTTGTCATAGATGAATTGTCCACGAATTATTTGAAATTACCAATTTTATATATATAAATTCGAAATATATATAAAATTATAAAAAAAATTCAAAAACAATATATAAAATTCGAAATATATATATATATAAATTTTAAAACAAATATATATAAATTTTGAATTGTTTTTATAAAATTCGGATAAATTATATAAATTTCAAAAACATCATATAAATTTCGGAAAATATATATATATTTTGGAAAAATATATATAGAAAAAGACCACTAATTGATGTTGGTGGTAAGTAGTTTGATTCACTTCATTAGAAAATATATATCATTTTATCAATATATATATATTTTTTTTTAAATTATATAATTTTTTGAATTTTGTTTTTGAAAATATATATTTTTTGAAATATATATATATTTTCGAATTTATATATATTTCAAAATTTATATATATATTCGAATTTGAAATATATATTTTTGAATTATATATATATTTCAAATTTTATATATTTTCTTGAATTTTATATATATTTTTTGAAATTTATATATGTTTCTCGAACTTATATAATTTTTTGAATTTTGTTTTTGAAAATATATATTTTTTGAATTTTATATATATATTTGAAATATATATATATATTCGAATTAAAATATTTTTCAAAATTTATATATATTTTCGAATTATATATATATTTCAAATTTTATATATATATTTTGAAATTTATATGTGTTTTTCAAATTTTATATTTTTTTTTCTAATTTTATATATTTTTTTCAAAATTTAAATATTTGTTTTCGAATTTTATATATTTGTTTGAATTTATATATATGTTTTTCGAAATTGTATATATTTGGGGTTGGGGCATAAAGGTCTTTCACATTTCATATAATATTTTCGAATTTTATCAAGGGTATTTTGGTCATTTTATTGGCCCAGGGGGTTTTAGTGCAAAAATTTCGAAAGTCAACATAAAAGTGGAATTGACTGAAATACCAGGGGATGTTAGTACAAATTATCCTAAATTATAATAATGGATAACTAATATTGGACGGAGGGAGTATATATATATATATATATATAATATATATGGTATATATGTTGTAAATTTCCAATCCTAGGTATGAATGTTGTATTCAAGCATTATTGTGTAAAAGTCATGGATTGTTGTTTGACGCAGAAGTGTCAAAATACAATATCACAAACTCAGAATGATAGTTTTGGGAGTTAGGAGAAATTAGAAATGACTATTATACGTTTCTTTCAATTTTATACATTAGTTTTAGGGTAAAGTGCATTAAATCCCCTTAGATTATTTTTTTCTCTCTCAAATACCCTCCTCCCTGAACTATATATTTTACACAAAATTTTCTAAATTATCTCAACTTTTACAACTCACTCCATTCCGTTATAACACCGTTAGTTAAAATAGGATAATTTGCACTCAGATTCTTTGAGGTTTCGGTCAATTACACTCACTCCCTGAGATTTCATTTTTCTTGCAGTGACACCCCCTGGAGGGGAGAAATGATCGGAATGCCCTTGTGTTGTCTCCCTTATTTCATGAGACAAATATCTAAGTGGTGAAATTACCTCCATACCCCAAGATGAAAACCCTATAATGTATATATATCTATAACAACTATTTTAAAATGTGAGGGATTGGGAATATTTCCAAACATTTTCTTCAAAATAAAAATTAATGAATTAATATGTATTAGTTGAAGTGCAACTTTAAGGAGTATGTCAAAATGATATAGAGTAAAAGAAAATGGGTTGGAAATATTTCAATACTTTTAAAAAATAATAATAATTAATTAATATGCATTACTTGAAGTGTAACTCTAATGAATATTTCAAAAGATATAGAGTAAAGATATACGAAAAATATATTTCGGCAAAGAAAAATAATATAACTTAAAATACAGAAATATGTATATTTATCTATCTATCTATATACTACTAATAAAAACACAAGGACTGTCTAATATTTCAATTTATTATCACCTTTTACAATATAAAAAATTATAATAAGTAAAGTTTGACATTATTTAAAGTGTAATGGCTTAAATTAACTTTACAAAAAAATTAATAAATAATAAACCATTTGTCATATTTTTATAAAAATATAAAAAATTACAATAAGTAAAGTTTGTTATTATTTTACAGTATAAGGACTTAAATTAATTTTACATAAAAAATAATAAATTATAAACCGCTTGTAACATTTTTATACATTTATCACCTCTTACAATACAACAAAAACTATAATTAAAATGTATTACTACTTGTTTAAATTGTAGAAGTTGTATATTATTTATTTACAAAATAAATAAAATTATATGAGCTCACAAATATTTTATACATGTATCACCTTCTAAAATACAAAAAAAAATAATATAATCATAAATAAAGTTTATTATTATTATTTAATGTAAAAGGTCATAGTATTAGTTTTAGGGCAAAAATTAAAAAATGATAACTTTTGGGGCCTATATTACAAAAATGACAATTTTTATAAAATAATTTAAAGAAATGTGATAATATTTCAAAAATCATTGTATCCAAAGTACTTGAAAAGTTTTTCAAATTGAGCTTAAGACACAAGGGTTGTTTGGTCCATTAATTTAGCCAACATGTCTTTTACACTAAAGCAATGACACAATAGTCATTTCATGGGGTCTTCACCCCTTCAAGGGGTCATTGTAAGAAAAATGAAATCTCAGGGGGCAAGTGCAATTGACTGAAACCTCAAGAGATTTGAGTGCAAATTATCCTAATTTAACTAACGGTGTTATAACGGAATTGAGTGAATTATAAAAGTTGAGATAATTTAGGGAGTTTTGTGTAAAAAGTATAGTTCAGGGGGTTAGTTGAGAGAGAAAAAATAGTCCAGGGGGATTTAATGCACTTTACCCTTAGTTTTAAAATCAAACAATACCCAGTACTATAAAAAAAATACTTACTACTTATACTATCAAAAAGCAAATTATAACAAAATATTTAGAATGTTTAGTACTAACAATAAAATTGAGTTTTTGTTTTAGTTAAACAAGAAACGAACTCGGTATTGAAAAGCAAGAGATTGACAAGAAAGGGCAAAATCATCCTTTTACTTTGGAAGAGCTTAAAATGAAGATTCAAAACTTGGGTAGATAGGTCGGTGAGTGATCTAATAAAAAGTCTTTACAGTTTGATGTTAAGGTTTAAGCTCAAGTATTAAAACCGAACAAAATTTTTTGGACCTAAAAATATAATTTTTTAGTGAACTGGGTCAACCACTTGTCATTCAAGGCAGTCAACTGTTACTAGCCGAAGCTCAGACTTCTTGGCAACGGGGTTAGGCAGTCAACTGGCCCTTGCAAGATTTAAGTCTAAAAAACCCTAATTAATTCGTGCTCGAAATATTGCAATCAATTATTTCACATATAGTTGGGTTAACAAAAAAAAAGTTGGAAAAAAGAATACTTCCTCTGTCCAAAAATAAGTGTCCACTTTTTACTCTTTTCTCCGTTCCAAAATAAGTGTCTCATTTGAAAAGTCAAAGCACTTTATCACACAACTTTACTAATTTATCCTCTATGCATTGAAATTATAAATTATCTACACAATAAACCATCACATCATTATGGTGGGACCAAAGGTAAAGCTGGTATTTCATTCATTACAAATACAACACCTTAAAAAGTTGAATTCCCCAAAAGGACCTTATAAGTTAGGACAGAAGGAGTATAAGTTAATAGAGATAATTATAATTTTAGCCTTTTAATAATTATAAAATTACCCCCACACCCCTCTCATTTTGATAATTATACTTTCAACCCTCTAGTTTGTAAGTTGTAACAAATACTCCCTTTTAGTGAACTTCCGGCATAGTCAACACTTATATCAACAGTTATTTTTTAGTGAAATGTCTATAATATCCTCATTTAAATGATAAATAAACATAGGTATATTGATAATTTCACATCTCTGGTTGTTTGATATGATCGACGATCACTTATTAATATTCTTAGGGATGAAATTATAATTACCACTTATTAATATTCATTTATTAATATTCAGACAAAAAGGGGTGAGGATCTAAGTGCTTGTTTGGCTAAGGAGTGGAGCCATGGTTTTGGGTTTGGTTTCAAAAAATTGGCACCAAACCCATGTTTGGCAAATGGAGTCAAAATTTGGAGCCGACACTGTAGCTGAACCATGGTGCAACTTTTGTGAAGGAATGAGCCAAATTTGGAACCAAATTTTTGAAGGTTCATGGTTTTGGTTTTGGTACCAACACTGTAGCAAATTTATTTTTGATATTAATAAATTTCGAAAAATTAAATATTCTGAAAAATTAAATATTTATGAAAAATAAATATTTCGAAAAATTAAATATATTAATATATTATAATATTAATATATTAAAAAATATTAATATTAATATATTTTAATATTATAATATTAATATATTTTAATATATTAATATTAATATTTATGAAAAATTAAATATTTCGAAAAATTAAATATATTAATATATTAAAAAATATTAATATTAATATTAATATATTTTAATATTATAATATATTATAATATTAATATATTAATATATTTTAATATTATAATATTAATATTTTTTAATATATTAATATATTTAATTTTTTGAAATATTTAATTTTTCATAAATATTAATATTAATATATTATAATATATTTTAATATATTAATATTAATATTTATGAAAAATTAAATATTTCAAAAAATTAAATATTTTAATATATTAATATATTATAATATTAATATATTAAAAAATATTAATATTAATATATTTTAATATTTTAATATTAATATTTATGAAAAAATAAATATATTAATATTAATATTTATTAATAAATAAAATGTGAAACCCATATATTAATATATATTATTATTTATTAATAAATATTAATATTTATTAATATTTATTAATAAATAAAATGTGAAACTCATATATTAATATATTTTAATATATTAATATTAATATTTATTAATATATTAATATTCAGAATTTCAACCCATACCAACTCTACCAAACATGGTTTGGTTTTTCAGCATCACTTTTTCTCACACCAAAACCATATGCACCAAACATGGTTTGGAACCAAAATAAAACCACACCAACTCCAACCACTCCAACTCCAACCAAACCAAAACCAAAAACCAACTCCACACCCTCTACCAAACATGCACTAATTTTACAATTTTCTTAGGGGTGAAACTGTAATTACTCCTAAATTTTGAAGATAGAATGAACCAATTTTTCTCTGGCAGATTTGTTCAGGCATTGTTTGGCATAGTGGTCTGGTTGTCTGCAGATATAACATCGGTCTAGAGGCTTGCATGTATTCTTTTACTGAAGAAGGACGAAGGGTTTAGAACAAGCGGGTAACTGTTTTCTTGACTATATTGGTTGGCTTAGCAAAAGCATTAATATTCACCCATTAATATTCAGACAAAAGGTGAACGAAACATAAAAGAAAGAAGGGTAACTTGCACTAACACCCCCTGAGCCATGAAATGACAGAAATACCCTTCAGTAAAATATTAAAATATACTTTAGGGTTTGGAAACTGTAGGATTTTCATTAAAGACAAAAATGCCCTTGTCAATTGACACCCTAAACTAATTAACATACTTTGCTCTCTGTGTCTTATCTCTCTCAACCCCTCACTCCTCAGTCGGGCCACCACCATCCCCTTCCTTGGCCATGGTTAACCATGCTCTCTCCCAAACTCCTCCTATCAAATCTCCTTCGGCGCCGCCACTACCATCCATTTTTTATCTCCTCTTTTTCCTGCGCAATCTTCACAAACACATCATCTCACAATCATCCAACCTCCCTAGAACAACACAATCTTCACTTCTTATAACCTACACTTTTTTCTCCTCTCGCGCTTTCTCAACCCGCGACGACTCGGATTTTGAAGGAGAGTGGATTTTAGCCGCGGTGGCGACTCGGCTGGAGGAGATTTCGGAATTAGTATTTGGCGGCAATGGTGGCAGGGAGGAAATAGTGGAGGCGATGGTTGGGGCTTCCACCGCCTCCAACCTTAGAAAATTAAGGAAATTTTTTGACATTTTTGTTGGGTTGGTTTGAAATTGGGGGAAAAGTGAGTTACTAGATGATGAAATTGTATATATATATATATAGGTTTTAGTTTAGATGTTTAATTTAGGGATTCAATTTTGGTGTTTCAAATTTGGGATTTTTTTTTGTTGAAATTAAGGGAAAAAGATAGTAACCCGGATGATAAAATGGTATGTGTATAGAGCGGTTTCAATTTAGGTATTTAATTTATGGGTTAATTAAGGGGTTTTAATTTAGGGTTTCAATCTAGGTATTTAATTTTGGGGTTAATTAAGGAGCTTAGGGATTTTAATTTAGGGTTTAGGAGTTTAATTTATAGGGTATATTGGTCCTCAAATGAATATAATAATTGACCAGGGGTAGAAATGCCCTTTCATAGGGTGTTAGGGCTAGTGAGAGGGTGTGAGTTCAACAAAAGTGAAACCTCAGGGGCTGATATGACGATAATCGCGTTGACCGGCCTGTAAGTGAAATTGACCAATACCTCAGGGGGTGTTAGTGCAAATTACCCAAAAAAGAAACAAATCTTTCATTTTCATTTTGATTTAACATGTTAAGCTCTTTTTCTCATTGATTTGGAAGAATAAAAAATGTTATATACTAACCATTCATTAGAGAAAAAAGATGGAATTAAGAAAAAACGAAAATAGTTTGTTTAATTGCCTATTCAAAGAAAAATTCACTTGTTATTAAGATCAAGCCACCACGTACCATTTACCCAAAAATTTAAATATAACAATCAAGCACTCTCTTGTTCTCAAGAAAGAAAAAAGAAAATCGTTAGTTGATTTATTATGTTTGTAAGTTTCTTAAAATTTGTTTAAGGAGGTGGACCGTGCTAATCTAGCAATCCTACCTATCATTTTTTTTATTCTCTTTGTTTTATCTATTACATTGTTTTTTGTCATGGCAAAGAACTCTAACCATATTTTTCTACAAAAATTAGCAATTAATTTTGCATAAACAAATAATGATGGCTATATATATTCAACAATTTTCATTATAAATACTCTCTTTAAAGTAGGAAATAGATTAATTGTTTTGCATTGGTTATTAATAAAATGAATTAACTCTATCCTCTTCTTAAGATTTGATACAAGTGTATATTCCTACGATGATTCGTTGTATCATTCGATAAGTTATAAACGCATTAATATATTAGTGATACCGTTATTTAGTCTTAATACTTATTTTCAAATTTTAATATTATCCAAATTTATTAAACACAACTGAAACCGATATAGCAAGGATAAACAATGAAAACACTTTCATTATTTCATAGTGCCACAAAATCGTACTCTGCATGAATATACTCATTAAACCTTTCAAAAAAGGTTCATACTATTATTTAATAATTAGTAAAAAATACGTGTGTTGCACGTAGGAAAATAAAAAAAATATTTGAACAATAATAAAATAATATATATCAAAAATAAAAATAAAAAATAGAATAATATATATATTCAAATATGATAATAAAAGATATAAAATTTGGTTCTAAAATTCTATTTCTCAAACTTAACATGATACATATAAACATAAAACATAAGATAAAAATTCCTCATACAAAACAATTTACCCAAAAAAAAATTAAATACAAAATATCCTCGGTTCTTTTCTCTCACTCCCTTAGAATAAATAAAAATACACAATACGATAAATATATATAACTATATATGAAAATTTTAAATTAAATATAGCAATAAAAATTCATTAATAACAACAACAAGTATATATAACTAAAATTAATCATAGTAATAAAAATATAACTCACACCGAGTGAAAAGTGGAATAAGAAGGAATGGAGCAATGAAAGGGAGAAGAACAAAAAAGAACAAAAATTCTCAATATTTTGTACCATAATTATTAACTTCATTGTAAATTCAATAATTTGAACTCAAATTAATTAGTTATAAAACATAAAATGTAAAGTCGGCATAATATAGTGAAAACCAAAGAGAAAAATATTTATTTATTTTTTTAAAAAAGTAAGATATCAAGAAGAGGAGAGGAAACATATTTATGCAGATACACTGGTCAGAATTATTAAACTTCCTCGATTAGATTAGATTCAATTGATAGTACAACTAAATTATCTTGAATTTGGGTTTAAAGCATCACTCTTATTAATCAAACCAAATTCTTATTGACAACTCGCCATTTTTTTTAATTATGAGGTTTTTAGCAAAGAAACGATGAGCCTGCTTGGTTTGTATTTCTGATAATAATATTTTATTTTCTGAATACTGAAAATCAGAAAACTGTAAAAAAATCTGTTTGGTTCACTTTTCTGAAAACAGTTTTTTGAAAATTCAGTTAAAAAATAGTTGTTTTTAGATAATTCATTTTTATTGTTCTCAGAAAATTATTCCCCATTCTGAGAATTCTCAAAAATAATTTTCAAATATAGAAACCAAGCTGGTCTGATGTGTCTCTTGCAAGAGGCATTGAGAGATAAAATTTGGATTTAGGGAGTTACTCTTATTAATAAACTGAAATTCTTAGTGATAAGATAACTATTTTTTAACTATTAGATTTCTAACAAGAAAATGATATGTCTCTTGCAATAGGCATTCAACCATAAAAAAATTACACGGAAACGATGTGTCTCTACCAAGAGGCATTCAGGAAGATAATTATTCAAATAATTATATAACTATAATTGAAAAGACATGTATTTTAAATAATAATATATAATTTTTTATTTAAAAAATATTTAGAAAAAATAAAAGGCACTTTTATAAGTAATATAGATATATGTACATATATAGATATATATATACACTAACATAAATACTAGGAGTACAAAATGAAAATGAAAATGAAATTGAAACAGTAATATTGTGGGGGGCGTTAGAAGGAGACAAAAAGCATTTAGTAATTTGCATCTGGTGGGCAATGGGCAAACAGTGCGTCCGTGAGAATATCCAAAACTTTTCTGTTTGATGCACAGGACTCTCATCATCACACTGATCTGCACATACCCTTCTTTTCTGCTTCGCTTCACTTCCTTACACCACGCACCCTCCATTACTCCGATCTACACGCGCACTTATCTTAATTTATTGGGTTAATTTCATTTACACCCCGTGATGTTTGTTCTAACTTTAATCACACCTTCTCAAGTTTGTAAATTTTTAATCACACCTTTCATGGTATGAAATATCTAAAATACTCTTAAACCAATCACACATTAAATCAATTTAATCCTATAATATTGTTAATCCTATATCCAAACATATATTTAATCTTAAATCATATATTTAAACACCCTAACCCCCCCTCCCCACCGCCACTACCACCGACGCCCACCACCACCACCACCCCCCTTCCCCCGCCAACCCCAACCCCTAGCAGCCCGCCTTCCCCCACACCCCAACCCAGTTTCTACCTCTCTGATCACACTCTCTTCTCTGCTCTCCTTCACCAATTCTTCACCTTAGATCTTCATTTTCACCTTCCCAAACCTACCTTTCTCTTTCACCTTCAACCCCATTTAAATCTTCACTCAGCCCCCACTCTCTCTCTCTACACTCAATTTCTCTCTCTGAAACGCCCCACCCCCACCCCAGCTGCCCCCTCCCCCACTTGCCCCACCATCACCCATAGAGCATATGCGCGCGCACACACACACATATATAAAAACAAACAGGTCCGACCTTGAGGCCAAGCGGCCCAGGCCCAATAGGGGCCCAAAATAATTTTTTTTGCCTTTATGTAGTATAGGCTCAAAATAAAACTTTATAATTAAAAATTCAAATAAAATGAACCTAACAGACTAACCCAGTCTTTGAGTCATATAAGTCCAAAAGAGTAATATAGGCCAAAAAAACACAATATGTCCAAATTATATATTTATTTTAGGGCTCCTATTGAATTTCATATAGTTGCATATCATGGCATACAGGAATTGAAAATAGCTAGCGTCTAAGCTCCAATCTCAACCCAATTCCCCATTTTTATCTCTCAATTTTCCAAAAAACACTTCCTCCATTGCTCCCTCTTCTAATTATACTACACCTACCTAACTGTATAACTCAATCACAGATTCACAACAATCGTCTCTCAAGATCAGTACTTTTTACTTTGTCTACCCTTTTCTTGGTCTTGTATTGAATATACAAGTTTAATCAAAGTCTCAAATTATCAAGGTCACTAGTGTAATCTAATTTTTTAACAATTAGTGGATTATTTTGGGGTTTAATTTGGTTTTATAATTAAAAAATTTCAATTGTGTAATTTTTTCTTTCTATACCAGTTTATATAATTTTACAGACCAAACTTTATAGGTTTTGCTCAATTAATCTTTCAATTTTGATGTGAGAATTATACTTTATCTGTTTGCTAAACTGCTGGAATTTTTTTAAATATGAAGTATTGTACTTATGAAAATGGTCCAGGGTTTGGAATTATGATGTCCTGTCAAATTCGAGAAAGTGGCTAACTTAAATTTTGTTCTTTAAATTTGAGGAAGTCTTCCCCCAAAATATAGAATTTTTAAATAGATTCACAATACTATAATTTTTGAAGATTTTAAAAATATCATTAAGTTGCTTTATGGTAGGGGCCCTAAAAAAAAATAGGCTTTAATCTTGCCTAGGGCCCTAAAATATTTTTGCAGTATTAGAATCGGCCCAATAAACACATATATAAATTAATCATATATAGGAAATCGAAGAACTAATTATAATCCACTTGAACAGCTAAATCAATTGTGTAGTCAAACTCAAACACTATTCGCACTTAATTGAACTAAAATTTTGAAATCTTCAAATTTGGGAGAATTCATCTTGAATTATAATAGACACTCGAAACATCAATATCTTGGAGTGTGTTTATATATATATATATATATATGTGCGCGCTCGTGTGTGTAAGGGCACTTACAAAGAAGGGATTAACTTCTTCTTCAGCGAATGGGTTATTGTAACTGCCGGCCATGAGATTGAGATTGAGATTTAGGGTTTCACAAACAGAGATGAGATTGGGGTGGGGGTGGGGGTGGGGGATATGTGAATAAAGTTTTTTAGATAGGAGAATAAACTCGTTTACAAACGCAATCTGGATAACATATTGAGGGTAATATAGATATTAAAATAAAATTTGAGGATGAGGTCATGCCCGAAGGAATGTAAATGATGTGAATTTGAAATCTGAGGGGTATAAATGAAAATTTTCAAATTTGGAGAAATCTGATTGAAATAAAAACAAACCTGAGAGAGAGTAAATGAAATTAAATTAATCCTAATTACGTTTCTTGCACCACACTCAATTTTTAAATCAATCCTTTTTATAAACTTAGATCTGTTTGAATTGCGGCTTGTTTTTTGCGTTTTATTTATTTATTTATGAAGCTATGTTTTTTTTTTCCGTCAATTTACTAAAAGTAATATTTGTTTGGGATTAAATATTGATAAGGCTATTTAATTTTGTTCGGGATTACAATCTTAATAACATTTTGTTTGGGGATGAATATAGATAATATTATTTGAATTCTATTTGTGATGATATACATGAACATAACCGTATAAACTCCTTTACTTTTTATTAATGCTTCGTTTGGATAGAGAGAATCAGAAGGATGAGGGAAAAAAAAAAAGGGTATGATAGTATTTTTCATGTTTAGTTTGTTAATGAAGAAAGAAAGAAAAGACTTTTGAGTGATAGTTTAGCACTCCAGATCACTTTTTAGTCATCCTTTCGAAATTGAAAAAAATTGGACCAAAATGATCGAAGCTTAAGTCACAATTTTATCTACCAAACATAACTCTAATACATCTAAAAAAAAACTTAAAAGAACATTTGAATTTTAATTAAACGTTAAAATATAATAATAAATTGATTAAAATGATTTTTCATTCCTTTTCTTTTCGTTCATAATTCATCTAAATATATTCAAACTTAAGAGTCAAGTACTTTGGGGTGAATTCTTTCCCTTATCACCTCACCATCTATAACTGAAGTTTTTTATTTTATTTTTCAAATTTAGTGCCTACTACTGAATGGTGAAGGATTAATTTGAACTATGAGTGATTGGATGTTTGGAATGAATGAAAATAAACAAAATTTCAACATGAAAATAGAGAGAAAATATGAAAAATAAAATAAAAATATCAAATATCTAAAGGATAGAAGTGTCAATTTATAGATATGCATGCAAGTCTCTAGCCATTTAGGATGGGCACCTCACCACAGAAAGGACACCCGCAGTAACTATTATACTACATTTTAAATTGACTTTTGAAGGATATGAATATATTTGTGTGTATATATATATATATATATATTGAAAACAATAAATATATGTGGGGAGGGAAGAGACAGAGTGCAGAGGGGTAGAGATTGGAATTGGCAGGCAAGAGCCTTTATGATAATGGCAGAGAAGGAATGATGAAAATTCCTGCACAAAGGAATGATGAAATGGAAAAGAGCCAACCCTTTCCTCCATATAAGTCCAAACCAAATATTTAATATCTGCAATGATGCATGTTCAATATATATATATATATATACTGTTTTGTCTTTGTTAATAAGTAATAGGGTTAAGGGCATTAAACCGCCTTCTTTATTCTCTCTCTCAAGTAACCCCGAACTAAACATTGTCCCTAAATTATTTAAGTATTGCATTTAGATCTGTCAATGGATCGGATTCAGATCGGATCAATTTAATCCAAATTCAATTTGTTAAGAAATCGGATTATCGGATTCGGATCCTAGTCGGGTTATTGAATTTTATTTTCAATCCATATCCGATTAATATCGGATTCAGATCATAATCGGATTATTGACAGGTCTATTGATAAGGATGACAAAAACTCTCGATCCACGATCCGAATCCGATAATTCGACGGATTTTCACTTAGTTAATTCATATTCGAATTTCTTCATTATAAAATATCGGATTCGAATATCTAATTAAAAAAATACAAAAATACAAAAATCAATAAATACTGAAACACTAAATTATTCACATTTTTAATAATTGTATTTATGATCAATCATTATTAATAAATAATAAAATAATTAACAACTAACATTTATATACATGTACAGTATTAAATATATACACATAAAAATATCAAATATATTTATATATATATATCAACTAACATTTATATATATTTATATATATATATATATATATAAATATATTTTATATCGGATCGGGTTATTATCGGATCGGATGACATAAATCCAAATCCAATTTATTAAGAAATCGGATTATCGGATTCGGATCCTAATCGGGTTATCGGATTTTATTTTCAATCCATATCCGGCTAATTGGATCGGATTTGGATCGGATTCGGATCAAAATCCGATCCATTGACAGGTCTAATTGCATTTAACCTCATTTCGTTATAACACCGTTAGTTAAAATTAGGATAATTTGTATTCAGATCCCCTAAAATTTTGGTCAATTGCACTCGTCCCCTGAAATTTCATTTTTCTTGCAATAACACCCCCTGAAGGGGTGAAGACCCCATGAAATGACTCTTGTACCCTTACTTTAGTGTAAAAGATATGTTGGCTAAATTAATAGACCAAACAACCCTTGTGTCTTAAGCTCAATATGAATAGTTTTTCAAGTATTTTGGATACAATGATTTTTGAAATATTATCACATTTCTTTAAATTATTTTTCTTAAATTGTTATTTTTGTAATATAGGCCCCAAAAGTTATCGTTTTTTAATTTTTCCCTAAAACTAATACTGTGACATTTTACATTAAATACTAATAATACATTTTATTTATGATAATATTTTTTTTTTGTATTTTAGAAGGTGATACATGGATAAAATTAATTTAATATTTATTATTATTCTTTGTTTATAATTTATTATTCTTTGTGTAAAATTAATTTAAGCTCTTACACTGTAAAATAATAACAAACTTTACTTTTGTAATTTTTTATATTTTTATAAAATTATGACAAATGGTTTATTATTATTATTTTTTTTGTAAAGTTAATTTAAGCACTTACATTTTAAATAATGATAATTTTTACTTATTATAATTTTTTATATTATAAAATGTGATAATGAATCGAAATATTAGAGTCTTTGTGTTTTTATTAGTAGTATATAGATAGATAAATATATACAAATTTTTGTATTTTAAGTTATATTATTTTTCCTTACCGAAATATATTTGTCTTATATTTTTACTCTATATCTTATGAAATATCCATTAGAATTATATTTCAATTAATGTATATTAATTAAATAATATTTTTTTGAAAAAATATGAAAATATTTATAACCCCTTGTCTTATATTTTTAGTACTCTATATCTTTTGAAATATTCATTAGAGTTACACTTCAAGTAATGCATATTAATTAATTATTATTATTTTTTAAAAGTATTGAAATATTTTCAACCCCTTTTCTTTTACTCTATATTATTTTGACATACTCCATAGTATTGCACTTCAACTAATACATATTAATTCATTAATTGTTATTTTGAAGAAAATGTTTGAAAATATTCCCAACCACTTACATTTTAGAATAGTTGTTATAGATATATATATATATATATTATAGGGTTTTTATCTTGGGGCATGGAGGTAATTTCATCACCTAAATATTTGTCTCATGAAATAAAGGAGACAACACAAGGGCATTCCGATCATTTCTCTCCTTCAGGGAGTGTCATTGCAAAGAAAATGAAATTTCAGGGGGCGAGTGCAATTGACTGAAACTTCAAGGGATCTGAGTACAAATTATCCTAATTTAACTAACGGTGTTATAACGGAATGAAGTGAATTGTAAAAGTTATGATAGTTTAGGAAATTTTATGTAAAAAATATAGTTTAGAGAAATTAGTTGAGAGGGAGAAAATAGTTCAGGGGGTTTAATGCACTTTACCCACCCATAAGTAATATAGGAAAATACATAGAATGAGATAATATTTTTCTGTTGTTGAGCCAGTCCCTTTCATTTTTGCAAACTCGGACCAAGTTTCAAAATTCTCAAACATTTGATAAAATTTTAAATTAGTTCACAATGTAACTAAACTTCTAGTCGTAAATGAGTTGTTATAGTGAATGTTAGATTGAGTTAGCAAAGCCGCTCTGATTGGTATGTAGGGAATGAAATAAAATAGAATACTCATTTCAATCATCTTTTATTTGGTAGGTATTATAAAGTAAGAATGATTATTCTCTATGAATGAAAAGTCATTCCAGAAAATAAAAATTCATTTTACTATTAAACTTGTGGAATGAGTATTCTATTATTTAAAAAAATATTTTTAAAACATAAAATTACTAAATAACATTTGCGCATTTTAAATAAATAAAGGATAATTTGCATTGACACCCCTGAGGTATTGATCAATTACAGGTAGATGTCGATTAACGCATTATTTTGCACTGACACCTCCTGAGGTTTGTAAAGTGTTGCAATGATACCCCTTGGAGACATAAAATGACTTTAGTGCCCTTGATTAATTTAATTTTCATGTAAAATCTCTAAGTTACCCCCATGTCTAAACCTTGCACTTTATCCATTACACCAACCACACTTATCATCACACTCTTATTATTAAAATTTTTTTTTACAGTAAATAAATACTACTAAGATATACAATATATATAATTTTATTTTAAATATAAAAATTAAAAAGCATCAAAAATATTTTGAAAAATATATTTAAACGTAAATTGTACCACTAAATTTTTTTTATCAATAATAATACTAAGAAAAATTTATTATTTAATTACTGCTCTTGATTTTTATTATATTACAATATAAATATTTCTCAAAAAAATTAAAGGTTTATATCTAATAACCATTATAGGTATTACATATCTAATAATATATATATAAATTGTTATGTATGAATAGAAAAAAAAAATTATACTATTGCCAATCAATAATTTTAATAAAATTTGATAATATAATGATAGAAGTTTTTAGATATATAATACCTATAATGAAATATCTTATTTAGATATGTAATTCTAAAGAAAATTTCATTACATTATGAAATTTGATAATATAATGGAAGAATTTCTTAAATATGTAATACTTACAATGGGTAATGTGTAAGATTTTTTAAATAAAATATTTCATTATATTACCAATTTCATTTAAATTATTGATTATCAATAGTATCATTTTTTTTCTATTCGTACATAAAACATTATATATATTTTATTAGATATGTAATACCTATAATGATTTTAGATATAATCTTTTAATGTTTTTTGAAAAATATTTATATAGTAGTATATTAAAATTTAAGAGCAGTAATTAAATAATGAAATTTTCTTAGTATTACTATTGATGAATTTTTTTTAGTGGTAGAATTTACCTTTAAATATATATTTCAAAATATTTTTTATGCTTTTGAATTTTTATATTTAAAATAAAATTATATATATTGTATATCTTAGTATATTTATTTATTATAATTTTTTTAATAATAAAAGTGTGATGATAAGAGTGGTTGGTGTAATGAGTAAAGTGTAGGGTTTAGACATGTGGGTAACTTAGAGATTTCACATGAAAATTAAATTAATCAAGGGCACTAAAGTCATTTTATGCTTCTAAGGGATGTCATTGCAACACTTTACAAATACCAGGGGGTGTCAATGCAAAATAATGCGTCGACAACATCTATCTGCAATTGACTAATACCTCGGAGGTGTCAATGCAAATTACCCAGAAACAAACCATCATCTCCTCCTCCACGCCCAAAACCTTCCTCCACCACCACATTCTTCTACCACCACCACCACCTTCTCCATTTTTCTTCACCATCATTTTCACTTCCAATATTTTCTATCAACACACCACCATCACCGGAACATCCATCAATATCTTCCACCATCATCACCACCGCCCCCTCTTCTACCATCACCACCTTCCACCACCACATCACCACTTTCCACCATCATTCTACCGCTACCATCATCACTTTTCACTATCATCACATTTGTTATTCGTCACCACTATTCTCATTATCTTTTATTATTTTTTTATAAAAATAATTAGAAAGTAATATCATATTATTAGAGTAATTATATATATATATATTTATATATCTCGAAATACATGTTTATATATGTTCAGGTTTAGGTTGCTTTAGTGTTTATATGTGTATATATGTAACAGTAGGGTGTGCTCGGGATGGTGGTTTATTTATTGGATTGGAAATTGGTTTATGTCAAAGTATATGTTAATGTATAGCTACATGACTGTAGTCTAGCACATGGTCACAGAATTGGGCTAGTTTAATACTTGTAGAAATTATAAGCGTGTGTATATGTTTAAATTCGTCAAATTATTAAATTGGTGGTCAAAATATGTTTATTGTTTTATTTATGTATTTATTTTATTATGGAACAATGGAGGGAGTCACAATGGGCTGACTATTAACGCAGTCTCATCTATACCATGACATGGAGTTCAAGTACGTGGTTATGGTTCGGCATGAGTTAGTTGCCTATGGACTTGTGATTTAATTATTGTATTATTTTATTTGGTTTGCCTATTTGGTGATTTAATTAAGTTTGCACTTTATTTGCTTTGTTTATTGACTTGTTATTAGTTATTATTGCACCCTAATTGTTTTTTTTTAATTTTTGGAGGATATATATATATTTAAGTGTGGTACTTAAAGTTATAGGAATTATAGTATTACTCCTATTTTTATAGTGGGTATATGATGAGATTATTGGTACTCTGTTTGAGATCATGCAAAGTCTACTTTGTTCGTGGGTCTGACCTACCGTTGTTGTTTCTAGTCATCGATATTATTTGCCACAAGGTTGATGACTCATCTCATTTGGTCACTCATTTTCAAATTGTTTAGCTTTTCCGCTTATTTCAGTGTAGGGACTCAGTTTAGTTTTATCTTCATACTCTTATTCTCGTTTTATGATTTGAGATCCATAGATATGAGATTCCCGAATTGTATATTTTGGGGATTTGGATTTATGAATTTGTTTATTCATGAAAATTAGACGTTTGACATTTTATTAATTTTTTAATATGTTTTTTGATTCAGTACGTGTTTATTATTGATTGATACGTTTTAATTTTTGATATAGGTCTGATCAACCTATACATAAAAATTAAGAAGTATCACCCACCCCAGCGGGTTCGTCGATTGACGAGAACGAGATTCAGATTACAATTTAGAAGTTAGGGAAGGATGTGCAGCTATATCACATATGTCATGAGTCTGCTAGAGGAAGAAGGTTCATCAGAAATTGTTTTCAAGGCAATGGGTTGAGCTATCAACAAAACAGTAACAATTGTGGATTTATTAATCAAGAGGAGGATTGCTGGTCTTCATCAGATTACAGCAATTGGATACACTGATATAACTGATACATGGGATATATGTATATAAGTGTATATATAGCTGTAGGTATCTATATCTATATCTATATCTATATATAAGTTAGTTCAGATTAAAAATTCAAAAAAGATTAAAAAAAATTCAAATGTAAAATTAAATCAAGGGTTTATGTAGATAATATTATTTAATTCAATTTATAAATTAAAAAATTTATAATTTTAAAATTAAGTCAAAAGTATATATACTATTTAGTTTAAATTTAATTTTTTTTATAAGTATTAAAAAGTTTCCTTGATAAAAGTTTGGAAAATAATAAATTGAGGGGAGATGGTCAAATTGATAAAAGTTGTATCATTGTTTCCAAACATTACATAGTTATCACATTGAGGGTAGTTTAAATGTTAAAATAAATTCTCACGATGTATGTCATCTTGAAAGTGATATTAGAGGGAGTAAATGATGTGTCAGAAAAAATAATGGGTGTGAATAACGTTTCTCAAATCTGAGAAGTCTGATTGAAATAAAAGCAAACCTCAAAAAATGTAAATGAAGATAGCACAATAATTTATACAGGTGTAGTCCAAGTTATTTGAACCACATGTGTGTGATACAAGTTTGGTGTGTAATTTATGGAAATGAAAAGAAAAATAAGGAGGAGAAATAAGATTTCTAGGTCCAGTTTAGGTATTTGAAAACAGTTCTCAAAACTTTTATTGATGAAAAAATATTGGCAAAAGTTCATAATATCGCCCTAAGCTTTTGAAAAGTTGTAAAATATCTCATATGCTATTTTTAGTTCCAAATCAGTCCCTTACTTTTGTAAAAGCTAACAAATTACCCTTTTGAGATTTTTTACTCCACTTTCTTGATGACATTTATGCAATATGATCAAATTATCCCTTAAAACATGACCATTGTGTTCTCTTGTTTTGTATTAATATATTATTATTATTATTTAGCATTTTTCCTCTTTCTTTCTTTATTTTTTTTAATAATTTAGAACTCCACACGCATACACTTATTTCAAACCTAAAACATGGTATTAAAAATCTGTTTAACAAACTATTATTATTTAAAAATAAATTTTTTTATGATAAATTCAATGAGACCTTAGAATATGACTAATAAAATTAAAACATGACTAAAGTTCATTTTTGTTATAATAAAGAGAAAAACTAACAAGACATGAGAATGTTTTATCATTTGAAAAATTACAACACTTTTAGACATGTTTTACTTTTATGTCACATTTTAAGTTATTATTGTATTTATCACAAAAAAAATATATTTTTAAATAATAATAATAATTAAATAGAGTTCTAATACCATGTTTAGGCCTGAAATAATTATATGTTTATGTGGTTTTGAATTATTTATTATTTTTTTAAAATAATTATATGTTTATGTGGTTTTGAATTATTTATTATTTTTTAAAAAAATGAAAAAAGGCTAAATAATATAAAAAATTGTTTAATCCACTACAAGATGGCATAATAGTCATATTGCATAAATATAAATCATAAAGTATAGTTAAATGTATCAAAGTGGGTGATTTGCTAACTTTTACAAAGATTAGAGAGTGATTTGAAGCTAAAAAAACATAAGGTGGTATTTTGCAAGTTTTCAAAAGCATAAGGGAGTACTATGCACTTTTGCCAACAATATTTTCAAACAATAATAAAAAACAATTTTATAAAAATACGACATTTTATATGTTAGAAGAAATTATGCTCTAATATTGTGTTAATAGAAAGAATATAATAAAGACAATAAAGAGATAAATGAATATTGTATTATGTATATTGAAGTCTGTTGGCTTTGAAATTTATTTTCGGCAAACAATTCCAAAATTGATGATAACAAACCATTGAAGAGTGTTTGATACTAATGAATTATCGAGTTTATATTTTCAGCAAAAGACAGGTGAACGACTCAGAAATCAAACTCGAAAAGGAAACTACTCGAAAAACAAGCCCGGAAAGAAAGTTTGATTTAAAGCGAAAAGCTGTGAAAGAAATTGAAGCGAAAAAGGAAAATCAATTAAACGGCAAAAGCGAAAGTCGAAGACTCAAGACTCGGGGTAGATAGGTGGGGGAGCGATCATTGTAACAAGGTAATTTTATGTGTCGATTTTATCGTATAAGCTCAAGTATAAAATGAACCGAACTCAAATGAAATGAAAAACGCTTTACCAAACTTAAACGGAAAGAAAAATATTTTTATTAAATGTTTTTCTTGTTATAGTCGACTAGAATCACCCTGTGTATTTTCTAGTAGTCGACTATTTCAACCAGTAGCTATTGATTTTTCATCCACATCAAAAGAGTCAACTGAAACAAGCTTGAGTCGACTAGACTACTCATTGTAGTCGACTAGAACTCATTCTAGTCGACTAGATGGTCCAAAGTAGTCGACTAGAACTCAATCTAGTCGACTAGATGGACCATTGTAGTTGACTACAATGAAGAAGTAGTCGACTAGAAGATTGCTTAAAATCTGCAGATTTTCAAAAAACAATTCCCATGTTTTGTGGATCGTGTTTAATGGTATTCAAACGGCTCTTGTCTTTCAATTACAATATTCATTCTACAAAACCCTAATGTATTGATATATATAGAATGATATGTGTTCATTGTAGACCAAGAGATTGAAAAACAAAAGAGAAAGAAAAGAAAGAAAAGCTCTTAAAATTCTGCAGAAATTTTCTCTACAAAAGCCATTGAAACCAAGCTTTGAAAATCTGATTTTCTCCAAGTTTCTTTGAAAATCAAAACCTCTAGAATCTCTTCTTATTCTCCAAATATCATTCATTGATTATATCCTTTGAGAATACATTTCTAGAGCTATTGTAAAATCACCAAAAACACTTGAGCTTATATTGATTTATCTTCCATAAAAACCTTTGGGTTTTGAGTGTTTTTGTTCTTGAGTGATTTTATTGATTACATACGAATTTGTAATCTCGGACAAGTGAAGTCCACCGATTGTTCAAGAGAGGGTTGTTCTCTTGATTGAGAGACAAGCTCGAGAGGCTTGTGTTGTAAAGGTTTGCCATTCCACCTGTGAAGGAAGGGCCATAGTGAAAGGATCGGGAAAAGTCTCAAGAAGGGGTTCTTGAGCCGAGGAGTAGGAGTTACCGAACCTCGAAAAAATCACGGTGTCAATCTCTCTATCTCTTTCTCTTTACATAAGTATTTTGCATGCTATATTTGCTTGAATATCTTGTATGCTAATTTGTCTTGAAATTAATTATTATAAAAGTTTAAATTGAATCATCCACTTGCATATTGAGAAATTGATTTTTGATTATATTGTGTTCCATGTTCGAAAAGAGTTAGACTTATTTTTGAATACCCTATTCACCCCCCTCTAGGGTTAATTAGTGACTAACAAAGTCTATTATGAAGTGTATCTATTATAATAGAGATGACCCCTATATATAGATGAGAAGGTGTGGTAAACAAGTAAAGTGGGGGACAAGTCAATCTAATTTACGTAGGATAATGGAGAACAAGACAATATAAAATAGGTTGGGCCTAACTATCTAGATGAGCCTAGGCCCTTATATATTCTAACACCCCCCCCCCCCCCCCCCCCCCCCCCCCCTCAAACTCAAGTTGACAAATGAGAGAGCAACTTGAGTTTATAAACTAATTCTTGAAATTGTCCTGGCAGATGAACTTTGATGAAAAAAATTAGCAAGTTGATCTTGAAATTAGTTTTAGTAGCTTCTTAGCATGGTGTGGTAACATTTCTAGTAATTAGTCGCCAAAGTTTACAACCTTTGAGAAAACTGATATGAAGTTGAGCCCAAATAGTGTAATTGATGCAGGGGGATCCGAGTCAGACGATGCCGAGCTGTCAGATTGCTCATTAATGGCGCTGGATTATCTGGAGCGGGAGGATCAACGCAAGAATGGCAAGAAATCGTAATCCAGCCTAATTGGGGCAGTTTCCGTGCACGTGTCGGTTTTTTGGCCATAACTGGAGCTACGAGTGTCGGATTCGCGCCCGTGACCCCAATTAGGAAAGCTAATCTCGGCGCGGACGTCGTGGCCACCGAGCTATGCTCGGTGCACATCGTTTCGAGCCCCAAATCCGCTGTTTTCCTTCTCGATTCTTTATTTTTAGTTAGTTTTTGCTACTTATGGTAATTTTTTATTTGTCAATTAGGAGATGATTCTGAACCCGATTTGGGCCAGATTTTTGGCAATATTTTTATTTTTTTCCATGTTTTGTTTTGGTAGGACTTTTAGGGTTTTGCTATTTTTGGCAAAAATCCCATTAGGGGTCGATTTTCAGCTATTTATACCCGGCTTGTGGGTTGTTTTTATTCATTCTGGATTATAGATAATTATATAAAATTCCAGAGTGTTCTCTGAATTTTGGGTCGAATTTCTCCCTTTTCTTTCTTGCAAATTACCCGTTGCGCTAGCCTACAGAATAATCTCTATTCTGTCCGGCGTCAATTGGTATCAGAGCTCAGCATCTTCCTGAGGCGGTTTTTTTTTCCATCAGTTTTTCGATGGCTAATTATCGTGGTCGTGGTCGTGGTGGTCGTCGTGGGCAGGTTCCGATTGAGGAAGTCCCGCATCGTGATCGTTATGTTCAGGATGTTACGATTGAGGATTTGCAGAGACAAGTGGCAGAATTAACCCAGCGCCTGGCGGCGCAGGAAATCGGTAATCATGATGTGGGAGATTCTGATACCGACAATTCCACCTTCGAAAATCCGTATCACAATCAATACCGTCATAGAGATCTCGGCTTCAAAGTAGACCTGCCCGAGTTTTCTGGTACGTTACAAGCCGATTGCTTTATTGATTGGTTGAATGAAGTAGAACGAATTTTCGATTATAAAGAGGTCCCGGATCGTGTCAAAGTGAAATTGGTGGCCATCAAACTCAAGGGTCGAGCATCTGCGTGGTGGGGACAGTTGAAACGTTCAAGAAACAGGCAGGGCAAGGCCAAGATCACTGATTGGGAGAAGATGAAGAAGAAGATGAAGAGTCACTTCCTTCCCTTTGGCTATACTCAAACCCTGTTTCAGCGACTTCATTCGTTGAGGAAAGGGATGAGATCCGTGGAAGATTATACAGAGGAGTTCTATCAGTTGATCGCTCGGAATGATCTAACTGAGACAGAAGAACAAATGGTAGCCCGATATTTGGGGGGTTTACGACAACCTCTGCAGGATGCCCTTAGCCTTCACTCGCTGTGGACAGTTTCTGAAGCCTACCAGCGTGCCCTTGCTGTAGAGAAACAGCAGAATAGACGACCTATCATCAGAAACGACCAAAGCAGTAGGCCATCTCGCCCTCAAGAATCCCGTCCTCCCCAGCAGCCACCAAAGGGTAATCCTAACCCTACTATTAAGTGTTTTCGATGTGGTGAACAGGGGCATAGAGCAACCAATTGCAGGAAGCCTGCCAGTCAGACGGGCAAGAATCTACTGCTTGAGGAAGACGAGACTGAGGAGATTGGAGAGCCAGTGTATGACGACGAGGAAGATGAGGATGTGTTGTATGGAGATGGCCATGAGACCCTGGTCATTCGTAAGAGCCTCCTGACTCCCAAAGGCGATTCCGACGATGATTGGTTGATGACCAATATTTTCCACACAACCTGCACCGTGGCCGACAAAGTCTGCAAGATGATTATTGACAGTGGCAGTTGCGAGAACGTAGTCTCTGAAGACGCTGTCTAGAAATTGCAGTTGAAGACAGATCGTCACCCCAAGCCATACAAACTGTCATGGCTGAATAAAGGAAGTGAGGTAACAGTAGATAGACGATGTTTAGTGTCTTTTTCTGTTGGGAAGAAGTATTTCGATAATGCTTGGTGTGATGTAGTGTCTATGGATGCATGTCATATACTGTTAGGCATGCCTTGGCAATACGATCGAAGTGTAGTGCATGATGGACGGAAAAATACCTATTCCCTTAGCATTAAAGGGAAAAAGATTGTGTTGGCACCGCGTCGGGAAGGACCCAATCCCACCCCGGTTGTCAATAGTAACAATCTGCTTTCTATGTCCAGATTTTTGGTTGAAATTGAGCGTGAACATGTAGTTTATGCTTTACTGCCTTGTGGGAATAGTGCAGCAGGTGAGGTTCCAGAATTACCCACGGAGGTCCAGCAGCTGCTTTCGGAATTCTCTGATTTGATGCCAGAAGACCTTCCTCCTGGATTGCCGCCTATGAGAGATATTCAGCATCAGATCGACCTGATCCCAGGCTCGAGTTTACCCAATAGACCAGCATACCGCCTCAGCCCAAAGGAAGCTGAAGAGTTGCAGCGACAGGTAGTAGAGTTGCTGGAGATGGGCTACATCCGTGAGAGTATGAGCCCATGTGCCGTTCCAGTATTGTTGGTGCCAAAGAAAGATGGGTCCTGGCGTATGTGTGTAGACAGCAGAGCCATCAACAGAATTACGGTGAAGTACAGATTTCCCATTCCCCGCCTGGATGACATGCTAGATCAACTGTCCGGTTCTAAGGTCTTCTCCAAAATTGACCTTAAGAGCGGATACCACCAAATCCGAATAAGGCCTGGAGACGAGTGGAAGACGGCGTTTAAGACGCCACATGGGTTGTATGAGTGGATGGTCATGCCATTTGGACTGTCCAATGCGCCCAGCACATTCATGAGATTTATGCATCAGGTTTTACGGCCTTTCATGGGGAACTTCGTGGTAGTCTACTTCGACGATATCCTTATTTATAGCCCTACATGGGCCTCCCACTTTGATCACCTCCGTGCAGTTTTTGACATGCTCAGGAAGGAGCGTCTGTTTGTTAATCAGAAGAAGTGTTCTTTCTTCACTACTTCTGTAACCTTTCTAGGTTTTGTTGTATCAACTGATGGTGTTCATGCAGATCAGTCGAAGATAGATGCAGTCTTGGAGTGGCCCCAGCCAAAAACCTTGCATGATGTCAGGAGTTTCCATGGGTTGGCATCTTTCTACCGCCGCTTCATCAGAAATTTCAGCACTCTGATTGCTCCTATTACAGAGTGTCTCAAGGGACGTGATTTCCACTGGACTAAGGAGGCAGAAGCTAGTTTTCAACTGGTCAAGCAGAAGATGACAGAGGCACCGGTGTTGGCACTCCCTGATTTTGATAAAGTGTTTGAGTTGAATTGTGATGCATCGGGAGTTGGCATTGGTGGTGTTCTAAGTCAGGAAGGGCGACCCGTAGCTTTTTTCAGTGAGAAACTGTCGGGATCCAAGAAGAATTACTCCACCTACGACCTGGAGTTCTACGCCATCATTCAGTCTTTGAGTCATTGACGTCACTACCTTGTGCATAAGGAATTCATCCTTCTTACTGATCATGAGGCCCTGAAGTACATAAATGGTCAACACAAGCTGAGCAGACGGCATGCCAAATGGGTGGCGTACTTGCAAGAGTTCACTTTTTCCCTGAGGCACCTATCAGGGAATTTGAACCGTGTTGCAGATGCCCTCAGTCGTCGCACTTCACTCCTCACCACTATGAGTACCCGAGTCACAGGATTTGAGACTTTCACTGATTTGTATGCCACAGATCCTTCCTTTGGAAAGATCATTCAGGAGGTAACATCTGGTCATCGTCATGATTTCCTTTTACAAAATGGTTATTTGTTTCGTGGGCTACAATTGTGCATTCCAGATTGTTCGCTAAGGCAACAGATTATTAGTGAGCTTCATAATGAGGGTCACTTCGGGCGAGACAAGACATTGGCCCTTATTGCTTCTGATTATTATTGGCCCAAATTGACCAGTGACGTGGCTCACTTTGTGGGACGTTGTTATGTATGCCAAAGGTCCAAGGGTGTCCTCACCAATGCAGGCCTTTACACCCCTTTGCCGGTTCCTAAAGCTCCTTGGTTCGATGTCAGTATGGACTTCGTGTTGGGCTTACCCCGTACCCAACGGGCCTGTGATTCTATTTTAGTTGTGGTTGACAGGTTTTCCAAGATGGCCCACTTTGTACCTTGCAGGAAAACCATGGATGCTGCCCGAATAGCCCATCTTTACTTCAGGGAGATTGTGCGTCTCCATGGTGTTCCTCGATCCATCACTTCAGATCGAGACACCAAGTTCATCAGTAATTTCTGGAGGAGTTTATGGGGAAAGCTGGGTTCGAAGCTAAATTTCAGCAGCGCTTATCACCCCCAGACGGATGGTCAGACCGAAGTGGTGAATCGGAGTCTAGGCAATCTGTTGAGGTGTTTAGCAAGCACTAAACCAAAGCAGTGGGATCTGGCATTACCTCAAGCAGAATTTGCCTACAACAGGTCAACGAGCAGGACCACAGGAATGAGTCCTTTTGAAATTGTCTATGGTCAGAATCCATCTGGAGTACTGGACCTAGCGCCCATTCCACGTGTGGGCCGTTTGCATCCTAAGGCAGATGAGTTGACCCAACATCTTCGAGGCATCCATGAACAGGTGAAACTGGCCATTCACGAGAGCAATGCCAAGTACAAAGCTCGAGCGGACAGTCATCGTCGTCAGGTACTTTTTGATGTTGGTGATTTTGTTTGGGCTGTATTAACTCGTGATCGTTTTCCTGTTGGCGAGTATAATAAGCTTAAGGAACGGAAGATTGGACCCTGTGAGATATTGCAGAAGATTAATGACAACGCATACAGGTTGCGTCTCCCTAGTCACTTGAAGACTTCAGACGTTTTTAATGTGAAACACCTGACTCCTTGCTTTGCGGATTCTGCTGATGCTGCCATGAACTCGAGGACGAGTTTTTTCCAACCCGGGGTGACTGATGCAGGGGGATCCGAGTCAGACGATGCCGAGCTGTCAGATTGCTCATTAATGGCGCTGGATTATCTGGAGCGGGAGGATCAACGCAAGAATGGCAAGAAATCGTAATCCAGCCTAATTGGGGCAATTTCCGTGCACGTGTCGGTTTTTTGGCCATAACTGGAGCTACGAGTGTCGGATTCGCGCCCGTGACCCCAATTCGGAAAGCTAATCTCGGCGCGGACGTCATGGCCACCGAGCTACGCTCGGTGCACATCGTTTCGAGCCCCAAATCCGCTATTTTCCTTCTCGATTCTTTATTTTTAGTTATTTTTTGCTACTTATGGTAATTTTTTATTTGTCAATTAGGAGATGATTCTGAACCCGATTTGGGCCAGATTTTTGGCAATCTTTTTATTTTTTTCCATGTTTTGTTTTGGTAGGACTTTTAGGGTTTTGCTATTTTTGGCAAAAATCCCATTAGGGGTCGATTTTCAGCTATTTATACCCGGCTTGTGGGTTGTTTTTATTCATTCTTGATTATACATAATTATATAAAAATCCAGAGTGTTCTCTGAATTTTGGGTCGAATTTCTCCCTTTTCTTTCTTGCAAATTACCCGTTGCGCTAGCCTACAGAATAATCTCTATTCTGTCCGGCGTCAGTAATTAGGGCCATTGAGAATGAGAGACTTCAGAACATTCCATAGTGATTGAAAAATGAACTTAATCTGAGTTGGTTTTGACTGAAAGATTCTAAATCACCAAAATAGAATAGAGAAGATGATGAAGATTTGAAGATTAGATCGATCAAATGAGAGATAGAGATCAATCGAAAAAGAGGCGGCGATAAATTGAGAGAAGATGCGATGATTGATTGAAGAAAGAAAGACGATTTTAAGTGCCACTAAGATTAGATTTTCCCGTGAGACGAGAAAATAAGATAGAGAGAACCTAAAATGGGTCTAATTAAGATTTTTCTGCGATACGAGAAAATAAGATAGAGAGTACCCAAAACGAGTTTGATTGATATTTTCCCGTTAGACGAGAAAATTGAGAGTACCCAAAAATGGGTCTGATTCCCTAAACGGGTGAGATGAGATTTTCCCCTCTATAGGAGAAAATTGAGAGTACCCAAAAATGGGTCTGATTCCCTAAAAGGGTGAGATGAGATTCCCCCCTATAGGAGAAAATTGAGAGTACCCAAAACGGGTGAGATACCTTAAACGAGTCTGATTCCTTAAACGGGTGAGATACCCTAAACAAGTTTGATTCCTTAAACGGATGAGATGAGATTTTTCCCCTAGAGTAGAAAATTGAGAGTACCCAAATGGGTAGAGAGCGAGAGCCGGTAAAAGATAGTCGGAGGGAGTCGACTAGGATTTTTTTGGTGATGGTGGCTTGATAGGATGACAATGGTGATTTGCAGAAGAGTGGTGGAAGATGGTGGAGCGATGGAGTTGATGTTGGAGTTTGTGATATTGATGTTGGTGGTGTTGGTGCGGATTGATGATGATGGTGGTTCGAATTTGTGAAGATGATGGTGGTTGTCTGGTGGTGGAGGATGAACATTGGCGGTTGTTCGTGAAGCCTCTCCGCTGGTGTGCATGAAGATAGGTAGCAGTGTGACAGGCCTGGTGCAGAGGAGGTTGGTTGATGTTGATGAACTAGCGATTGATCGAAAATAGATGGCAAACAATCGGTATGAGATGGTGAACGATCGATGAAGAGGCTACGATCGATCGAGGAAGTGGCAGCGATTGATCGAGGATGAGGCAATCGATCTGAATATGAGGCGAGTGATCGGAATATGAGGCAATCGATCGAATATGAAAGCTTTGAGAGTTAGAGGAGCGATCGAACAGTATGAGACGGCGATTGATCGGTAAGATGATGACGATTAATCGATGAGGGATGATGATCGATCGATGAGAAATGATGATCGATTAGTAAGAGATGGTGATTGATCAGTACGAGAGGCGGTCATCACCAAAAGGAAGAATGGACGATGGGAAGAGATAGTGATCGATCGAGGATGGGGCGACAAGGCTGTTGCGGACAATTTCTGTGATGTGGTTGATAAAGGCATGAAATGCCAGAGTGGTGAGAGATGACTTTAGAGAGAGAGAGAGAGAGAGATTAAGAGTCTGGTGATGAGAGTTGATTGAGAGACTAGGGTTCCGTCGGGGATGGGAGATGGAGTGCCATCCCCGGTAGAGATGACGATAAGTGGGAGGAACTATCAAGAATCGGTAAGCTCTGATATCATATTAGAAGAAAAGATGCTCTGATATTGTGTTACGAAATAAAATATAATAAAGACAATAAAAAGATGAATGAATATTGTATTATGTATATTGAAGTTTATTATGAAGTGTATCTATTACAATAGAGACGACCCCTATATATAGAGGAGAATGTGTGGTGAACAAGTAAATTTAGTGTGAGAGACAAGTCAATCTAATTTAGGCAGGAAAGTGAAGAACAAGACAATATAAAGTGAGTTGGGCCTAACTATTTAGATGAGTCTAGGCCCTTATATATTCTAACATTATAATTGAATTTTTTTAAGTAATATATCCTCCCCTGCGGGACCAAACTAGGCTATGGCTATGGGGCACTTGCCCCTATAATTTTTTTCTCTAAATTTTTTTTCTTTTATTTTATTTTATAAATGTTAATAATATATATAAAAATATTTACATTGTCCCTTATGAAATATATTGCCTCTCTTTACATAATTTTCTGAATCCGTGTTTGTTTTTCATTTTGATTATGGAATCAATTTTTGAAAATTTAAATCAAATAACCTCTTTGTTTATTTTTTAACTTTTATAATTAAGAAAAATAAAAAATTGGTTTTCCAAACCATACGATCCACTAATCTTTTCAAAGGGGGAAAAAATTGTACCAACTCTTTTTTTCTTACCAAGTATTTCCTTCGTCTCAATTTAAGTATCCAGATTCACTATTTAACTCATTCCAAAATAAGAAAAGTCAATGCCACTTTATTTGGTTAATTTATTAATTTACCCTTCAATCATTCAAATTATAAAATATATAAATTATAAACATCACATCACTTAGTGGGACCAAGAATAAAATTGATTTTTCATTAACTATTACACTAATAAAAATTATCATCTCAAAAAAATTAAATTCTACAAAACGAATATATAATTTAGGACGGATTATCTTTAAAAGATGATATTATGTCATCAACAGTTAAATGGGTGGAGTATAAAGTATAAACTGAATTTTTATTAAAAAAGCTTGTCACTATATATGGACGCGTGAGATCTCTTCATGGATATATCACATATATATATATGTGTGTATGTGTGTTTTTGGGGCGAGTGTGAATTGAATAGAGTAATGGGTAACAGTAGTAGTATTAGTACTAGGGCAGCTGATAGGTAAAAGTAGAGTATTGGCGTGTGCAGAGGAACAATTAAAAGGGTAACTAGTAAGGATCCTACTAATCCTACCCTTTACACCTAAAGAAGCGTGCATCTATGTGAATGTGATGGAGACTAATATATATATATATATATATATACATGTCTCTATATATATCTGATCTGATAATTAAGGAGTATCTGAAATCTCAAATCTGGCATGGATCGTCAAACATATCCACATTGATCTGAGTGAATGAATGTTGGCGCTTGCTTTGCTTAATTTTACTGCTAAATAATTTATTATTAGGGTCACTCCCTAGCTTATCAATCATGACCATGTACACATACAAACAACGCAACACTACGTTTGTATACTTGTTTTTTATTTTTATTTTTTTATTGTTCACAAGACTAAAAAAAAAACACGTTTGACAAACGCGTTTACTGTTCACTGTTTTTTCATCAAGAAAATTATTTTCTGTGAATAGTGTGTAAAAGTGATGAAAACACCAAATACAACTTTTAGTTGTTTTTTAAGTTTTTTCACTGTTTAGGTGGTAAAAATAATGAAAACACCAAATTCATAAAATACAATTTTTACCAAATAAAAGTGATGAAAACACCTTCATCCAAACGCTTTTTTGTTTTTAATTTTTTTCTGAAAAAACAAAGACAAATACAAAAACAGTTTTTATATTTGAAGACATAAAACAAATACAAAAAACAGGCTTTCCAAACGCACCCTACGTATATTTGTATATCTTAAAATTATTTTTGAGAATTTGACAAACTGATAATTATTTTATGAAAATAATAATAAAAAATTTCTCTAAAAACTAACACTTTTATAATTGAATTTTTAAAAACTTGAACCAAACAGAATTTTTCATCATTTTCTGATTTTTAATTTTCAAAAAAATAAAAAACTATTATAAAAAATTCAATCTAAACACGCCCTTCACTTCTCTCTTTTTAGCTGCCAATTTAATTTTATCAATTTGAACTCCAGATTGATTAATATCACCCTAAGATGTAACAACACAATATATGTTGTACTCCCCGTTTGAAAAGTCATAACACTTTATTGAATCAATTTATAAATTTAATATTTAAATATTAAATTTATAAAATATATAAGGGATCATAAGTAAAGTTGGTATTTCATTTACTAACACGTCAATAAAAGTCATCCTATTAAAAAATTAGATTCATAATTTGGGACGGAGGGAGTACTAAGGGTGTTTGGTTTGTATTTTTGAAAATAATTTTCTGTTTTCTAAAAACTGAAAATCAGAAAATTATAAAAAAGTCTTCTTTATTCAGTTTTCTGAAAATTCAATTACAAAAATGACTATTTTCAAAAAATTTATTTTTATCATTTTCATAAAACTGTTATTTATTCTCAGAATTTTTAAGAATAATTTTCAGAAATATAAACCAAACATACCCTAATTGTCAAAGTTACCATCAATTCTAATAAATATTTGAGACATATTTGGGTCAGCTACTTTTGAGGCCAAGCCATATTTGAGAGCAAGTTATCTTAATGCAATGCAGAAATCAAAATTTCTTCAAATTTTTTTTTTCTAAGTTTGATTTGGTACCTCTAAATGTGCCATAGTTTTTTTTTTTTTTTTTTTTTCCCATACCGAGTTATTAAGGGATTTGGCTAATGATTTCTCCATTAGAATATTTGTATCCACTTGGTTTTTTCATGGAATAAAATCACACATTGCTTTGTTTTAGTTTTTTCTTTCTAAAAGAAATTAAATATATAAAAATATAAAAAAATAAAGCAAATACATATACGGTTGAGAGGAACTTTCTTACTCCCCTTCCTTCATGGAGGAAGGACTGATGTTTTCTGTTCCTACTCTTCCCCAAGATCTAGTTCTTCTTGCAATTGCTTGATATATCAAAACAATTTAAATAATCATCACATACACATAAAAACATAGTCAGTTGACAATGCCGAATTGGAGCCTTGGATTTGGAATTAGAGCTAATTTTTGATGCAACAAAATGTTCAACCCACTAAATACTCTCTCTAATAACTAATTTTTCAATTCCAAATCCACCAATTTCACAACTTGAATTCCACATGAGAAGTTGTAATTTTCAATTCCAAATCTTCAACTCACTAAATACTCTCTCTTTAACAACTAATTTTTCTTCAACCCAATAACTACTCTCTCTCTAACAACTAACTTTTCATAATCGCAAAAATACATATATATATATTTACTAAACCTATATGTACATACACACATATATCTATAATCTATAATCTATAATCTATAACTATTCTAAAAGTGTGAGGGGTTAGGAATTGTAAGAACATTTATAGTATTATTTGAGTTTGACATGTTCTAGACAATAACCATGTCGAGTGAATTGTCATGTTGAAAGTTTTGTGTATTTGCAATCGAGTTGTTACTTTGTTCGTTTCTATCCCGAGAAAGAAGTCAAGAGTGTGTCAAAACAAAGAAAGTTACCAGAGGGCAAAATCATCATTTCCAAACATTGTCACTTCACCGGAGGGCAAAAATGTCATTTCATGACAGTATGACTTAAACCAAAAGCATCGGGAGTTCGAGATGTCCAATCTAGCTCAAATATGAAAAAAATGCAAAAGATGTAACATACCTACGTTGGCCGAGACTGAAACATGACAAATTGGCTCTAACCTACGCTGTGATTTTGGAGCTGGGAGGGGACCCTACGCCCTAGACCTACGCTCAAGCGTAGGTCCCAATGCTTGGTCACGTGATCACTTGTTATGCAGGATTTGTTTCGGGGTGCTTTCGGATTTTTCCAGTTTGGTCCATACTTCAAGTTTTTAAGTGATCGACGACTTCAGACTTCTATATATTGGCATATACACATATTTACATCAGATTTTAGATGATTTATCAAGGTATTGTGAAATTACGTAAGAGGGCAAGGTTAGGGTTTTCTATGACTTGGTGTATAAATACCAAGGTTCTACAAGAGAAGAGGCTACAGTTTTTTACGATGATTTTTGAAGAGGGTTTTTGGCGAGAGCTCTGCAATATTCTATTGTTCTTATTCTTCAACAGAGTGATACACATAGAGAGGTGATTATTGAGTGATCATACATATTGGTGTTCTCTCTTGTGTTGGATTTCTCCAATCGTGCTTCTACATCGAGGTTCTCTACACACGATTGGATGAGTGATTGCTGAAAAATATCATACCGTCCATTGCAATGAGGTTGCTTTGATCCATCCGAGTACGGAGCGATTCGAGGATTTCAGACCGCGAGTAGAGAAAGACAAATCAAGCGTGATTTGTGAGTCTCTCATAGTGTCTGGCGAAGCAAGCGTGCTTCGTGAAGTACGAGTGATTCAAGGGTTTCAGACCGCGAGTAGAGGAAGGCATATCAGGAGTGATTGTAAGTCTAAAACTCTCATAGAGTTTGTATTTGTTGATTCATAGTGCATCAGTACCTGATGTACCCGTGGTTTTTTTCCTTGGAACGTTTCCTTTATTTTTTCACGTATAATTCTCTGTGTCGTCTCTTGTTTTATTTTTTGCACTATATTAATGTTTGCTTCATATTGCTTGAATGATGTGATTTGAGAATTAGGTTTTTGTGATTGGATTAAACTTGACTTTTCCATAATCAAATATTAATTTGTCAATAAATTCACAAAAAACCTATTCACCCCCCCTTTAGGATATTTTCACCATCGTCTAGGTAATTTGAAGATCCTTATTGTGTAGATCATGTTTATAGGCTGGAAAAGGCTTTGTACAGGCTAAAGCAAACTCCAAGAGTTTGGCATGAAAGGTTGACTGATTACCTGTTGGGGACAGGTTTTACTCGAGGGAGAGTGGACAAAACACTGTTTATTCAGAAAATTGAGAGTGATACAGTTGTTGCTCAAATCTATGTTGATGACATTGTGTTTGGATCCACTTTTGATAAGTTTTCTCGTTATTTTGGAGATCAAATGAAACATGAATTTGAGATGAGCATGATTGGTGAATTTAACTTCTTTATAGGGCTTCAAGTTAGGCAATTAAATGATGGAATTTTTGTTTCTCAAACTCGTTATGCCTTGGAATTGGTGAAAAAGTTTGGTTTGGAAAAGGCTAAGGATGCTCGCACTCCTATGAATACATGTGTTTAGCTTAGCTTGTATACTAAAGGCAAATATGTCGATCCTACACTTTATAAGAGTATGATTGGGAGTTTGTTGTATTTGACTGTTAGTTGACCTGACATAGCTTTTAGTGTTGGTTTGTGTGCACGTTACCAGGCAAGTCCTAAGAAGTCTCATATTACTGCTGTGAAAATGATTATCAAGTATGTTAAAGGGACAGTGAATTACGGACTGTGGTATCCATCAGATACTAATACTGATATCGCATCCTTTTCTGATGCTGATTGGGCTGGTAATGTTGATGATAGAAAAAGTATCAATGAAGGGTGTTTTTATGTTGGAAATTGCTTAGTTGCTTGGCATAACAAGTAGCAAAATCGTGTTTCCCTTTCCACTCCTGAGGCTGAGTATATAGCAGTTGGTAGTTGTTGTACTCAAGTTTTGTGAATGCATCAAATGTTGCAGGATTATGGTTTTTCTCAAGGCACGATGACTGTGTTTTGTGATAACACGAGTGTGATGAATATTTCTAAAAATCCTGTTCAACATTCTAGGACAAAACATATAGATATTCGACATCATTTCATTCGTGATCTTGTTGAAGATGGGATAGTGTCTCTAGAGTTCATATCCACAGATTCTTAGTTGGCAGATATCTTTACAAAACCATTAGATTTTCAAAAGCATGTTAGTCTTAGGAAATCTATTGGTATGCTTTATTTAGAATAGATATCTTCTTATCTATCATTCTAGGAACACATTGCATTTTTATTTCTAAAATTGATAGGTAATCATGCATTTGTATTATATTTATTCATGCATGCATTTTATTTTAGAAAATCATAAAATAAAAATTTTGAGACTGTTGAGCTTGGCCAGAGTACAAAAGTTGTCATATTTTACTCTATTTTCATATTTACTTGTCTCATTATGCATATGTGAAGTAGATGTATCAGACTAACCTAAGATTTTTGGATGATCACTTGACATGATTATTTTATGTTACAAAACTTTAATGTTAGGTGCTAGTTGCTTCGGTGATAATTATAATGCCTGTTGAATATGTTAATTTTTATTTATTTAACCTGAAGTGGTATGAAGGTTCATGAGCTATGCTAGATTGGTTTATGCATGAAATATGTTTTGCATGTGTATGAATGTTGTAGTGATGTTGAAAAAAATGAGATGTTTAAAATATAAAAATGCAAAAAGTAGTTCTTCAATATGAGTAACTGGGCCTCAGTAAGCATTGAGTGTTCGTGTAAAAAAGGGAGAATACTAATGAGTATAAATCCCATGGAAGAAGCTCGAGCCCAGTTGGTCGGGATTAAAAATCCTCACTGGAAATTCCGGGGCTTAGAAAGACAAAGGGATATGGTGAGAAAGTTGAAAAGATAGAAATGAGAAAATTGTGTGACAAAGAGAAAGTATTTTTTTATTTTTGCCTTCTAGTTTGGGTCTTGGATTGAATTATCATCATGGTTGGTGGAGAGATTATCAGCTTTAATATGTATTGTTTTCATCTTACCTTAGTGTTTGCACATGAGAATTTTCATATATATATATATTTGTAAAACTTGACTTGTGTATTCTTGAGTTTACAAGGTATGTGTGCTGATTTTATTCTATACCATGTGTATAATGGTCGAGTTAAATATGAAAATATGATGTGTTAATGATTGACTTTGTGTCTCTATTGTCTTGTTCACATATTTCTAAAAATAAAAATATTTTATTTTATTTTTATTCATGACATTTTGCATTAATGCATTAGTAGTAGAGTCATGCATAGTAGATATTTCTGTTACCCTGAGAATTTGAATATGATATGATAAAAGTTCTATATCTTGGTGTTTTTCATTGAGTACTTCCTTGCATCTCTCTACATTGTTGCTATAACATATACTCTTTTTGCTTGACATTTCAGTAACAAAAATGGGGAGAAGTATTAAGTGAAGGAGAGAGATTGTAGAGATTGTTTGATTGATTCAGAGGGTGAAGTATTTAGCAAGGGGGAGAATGATGATCATTATGTGTGCATTGTTGTTATGATTTTTTTATGATCAATTTATGTCTGTTTTCCACACTCGCGTTTAATGGTTTGTTTAGTGTTGAGGTTACAGGATTGGTAGATCGTCATGAAAGCAAGGTGACAATGTATATCTATGTTTGTCGGTGTGTGTTCATAGGTATAGATGTTATGGTGTTATTTGTGAGGCTATATTGTATAACATGGTTTTGTCTCAGAAATGCCATGGGGGAGATTGTAAGAACATTTATAGTATTATTTGTATTTGACATGTTCTAGACAATAACCATGTTGAGTGAATTGTCATGTTGAGAGTTTTGTGTATTTGCAATCGAGTTGTTAGTATGTTCGTTTCTATCTTGAGAAAAAAGTCAAGGAGTGTGTCAAAGCAAAAAAAGCTACCGGAGGGCAAAATCATCATTTCCAGACATCGTCACTTCACCAGAGGGAAAAAATGTCATTTCCAGGTAGTATGACTTAAACCAAAAGCATCGGGAGTTCGAGATGATCAGTCTAGCTCAAATATAAAAAATATGCAAAAGATGCAACATACCTACGTTGGCAGAGGCTGAAATAGGACAAATTGGCTCTGACCTACGCTGTGGTTGGAGCTGGGAGGGGACCCTACGCCTGAGCGTAGGTCCTAATGCTTGGTAAAGTGATCACTTGTTATCCAAGATTTGTTTCGGGGTGCTTTCGGAATTTTCCTATTTGGTCCCTACTTCGAGTTTTTAAGTGATCGACGACTTCAGACCTCTATATATTGGTATATACACATATTTACATTCGATTTTAGAGGATTTATCAAGGTATTGTGAAATTACGTAAGAGGGCAAGATTAGGGTTTTCTATGACTTGGTGTATAAATACCAAGGTTCTACAAGAGAAGAGGCTACGGTTTTTTACGACGATTTTTGACGAGGGTTTTTGGTGAGAGCTCTGCAATATTCTATCGTTCTTATTCTTTAACAGAGTGATACACATAGAGAGGTGATTATTGATTGATCATACATATTGGTGTTCTCTCTTGTGTTGGATTTCTCCAATCGTGCTTCTACACCGAGGTTCTCTACACATGATTGGATGAGTGATTGCTGAAAAATCAGCACACTGTCCATTAAAATGTGGTTGCTTTGATCTATCCGAGTATGTAGCGATTCGAGGATTTTAGACCGCGAGTAGAGAAAGACAAATCAGACGTGATTTGTGAGTCTCTCATAGTGTCTGGCGAAACAAACGTGCTTCGTGAAGTACGAGTGATTCAAGGGTTTCAGACCGTGAGTAGAGGAAAGCATATCAAGAGTGATTGTAAGTCTAAAACTCTCATAGAGTCTGTATTTGTTGATTCATAGTGCATCGGTACCTGATGTACCCGTGGTTTTTTTCCTTGGAATGTTTTCTTGGTTTTTCCATGTATAATTCTCTGTGTCGTCTCTTATTTTATTTTTTGGACTATATTAATGATTGCTTGATATTGCTTGAATGAAGTCATTTGAGAATTAGGGTTTTGTGATTGGATTAAATTTGAATTTTTCGTAATTAAATATTAATTTGTCAGTAAATCCATAAAAAGCCTATTCACGTCCCTTCTAGGCTATTTTCACCACCATCTTGGTAATTTCAGGAATATTTCCAAATATGTTTTTTTTTTAAAAAATAATTAATTAATTTTCATTAATTGAATTGTATAATGTGAGACTTTTTGAATATTTCTATACTTTTGTTTTGTTTTATTAAATCACCCAAATTTAATTCTATCCATTGGATTACTCTAATTTTAATAAAATATTAATTATTTTGTAACTTTTAGATTTCCTACAATAAAATTAAAATGATCCAATGTATCTAAACTCATACCTAATGACAATTGAATATTTATTACGTGACTGTCTATTTATTGATCACATCCTTAATAATCTATTTTCACCTCCCGTAATTGTTATCTTTTTTGCAATCTCTCTCTCTATATACACACACTACTATAAAGTCTGACTTTTTTTATTTTTATACATTTGTTGATTTAAAAAAAAAATAAAAAATAGTGATTTTGTAGGTTCAAATGCATGGTATCTTTTCTAATAACAGATTAATTTATTTGAATATTACCATAATGAATGCCTAAATTCAATCATGATGGTTACTAAGTGATATTCCAATCCATAGTATATTTATGGACCAGTTAAAAAAATAGAATATCAAAGGGTGTAAGAGTGTTTAGTCAGATTCATTTATTTTTACATGTATATATGCATACTCTTTATAATGATTTTTTTTTTAGTTTTATACTCTATTTATTTTCTAAAAGTACCAATTCAGTATATCTTATTTGTATAAAAATATAATTATGTATATTTAATGCTATGATGGTTCGGTGTCTAAGGGATTATGTAACTCTTGATAGTTTATTTGATTCAGTGCAAATTAAAAATTTAATTTATTATACAATTACTCATGCTTAATGTCTTATAAACTCACTCATGATGTAATAATTTAATTTAGTTGTTGAAAATGTGGGAATATATAATGATGGTGTTTAATCTATATCCATTTGTTTTCATATGTGTATATATATATACATACATGAATACATTTGTTTATACTAAATACATTGAATGTTTGTATACATTTTTTTTATGTATTTTATTAATTGAAAAAAATACTCACTAATTAAATCACCTTTAATGAATTTCATTTCAAGTTTCCTCGTTTAAGAAATGAAAACTTCTAGGTAAAAAAAGTCATTCATGTATACGTAATATATTTCACAATCTTTTGATGAGAAGATTTAACATAGAAGTGTTTCCTCCAAAATCGACTAGGTCAGTCGATTATGTCGATTTGCGTGGGTGTGCCAGGAACCTTAACCTTGGCTCCAAAGGTTGTCGAAAAACAAAGATAGTCTCCTTTGATTTTGACTTCTACAGGTGCACGTGAGAGAGAGAACATGGAACTCTCACTTGTGGTTCTTTTTTGTGCCTCAATGAAGAGGACTTTTAACAGTTGGGAATGTAACATTGAAAATCACGAATTTCACACAAACAATCGACATGTTTGAATGAAAAGTGTTGAATGTTGAATGAAATAAAGACTTGAATTATAAAATTAAAGTTTTGAGATTAAAACAACTTGAATAATTGAGATAGCAATATTGAATTAAAAGCAATGACTGAGAAAGTAAATTGAATGACTGAAATATAAATAAACAAGACTTGATTAAAATAAAAGACTTTGAAAATAAAAGGGCTTTGCAAGAAATAAAATAACAACGAGAGTTTAGAAAATAGAATGACAAGTATGGTACTTGAATTGTTTGATTGGTGTGAGATCCTTTGCAAAATAGCATATACATAAATAACAAACTTCCTAAGAGTTTGTATAAAAATAACAAACTCTATCAAATTCAAATTTAAACTCTAAATAAACTCTTTTGTTGATAATAACCACTTCATCCTTATCTATTTCTTCAAACACATCTCTTTAGACATATTCTTTGCATAGAGTTCTTCTTTCAACAACATTCTTTATTCATCAAATTGGTGCTGATGGGCCGTACGCATTTATCACCTTCTTTCGGCCCATCTTGATCACTTTCTTCCTTTGCCAAGTTCTGGCCCAACACATAAAACCTTTAAATTTTGTCCCTTTTAGCCCACTCATTTAAGCCCATTTCACTTTTCTCTTCGCTATATCATATGCCAAATTGGGGTGTCAACAATGCCCCCATAATTTCAAATATAAAAGTTTTTACCTCTTTTATTTTTGAAATTATCAAACACCCAATTTGTTCCTTCTCGATTAAATGATGGAGCTCAAGAGTCCTCTATTGATCATCACCTAAGACCTAAACCATCAATTCCCAAAACGCAGCTACCTCTAATCATTAATCACTTCCTTATCTCTGCACGCATATATCTATATACACATTTACGTATATATATATTGCCACCACACAACAAACCTATTCTCATTCCAACTCTATGTTCTATCTGCAAAAAACCCTAGCCGATCTTCCTTCCAGCTTCACCTTTCGTTCAAACATGGCACCCAAATTTGATAAGACTAAACTTCCACTAGAATCGACAACTCGTGATCATAACTCGAACGCAGCCAAAATCCACAAAATCATTGATTTTCTTCCCCCAAATCAACTCTATCTTGATGATATAATCCCTTTACCTTCTGGTTCATTTGGATTAGGGCCAGGCTTTGCTCAATATCCCCCAACTGAATTAGATTCTCACTACCCTCTTGCCGAATCTCGTATTCCTTTCATCCTTGCTCAATCACAACTCCAGAACAATACCAAAATTCCAGTAAGTGTACGAAATTGGCATTCCCCAACTCCTGATTGGATTGCTTGGGTCGATCGAATGACCCCTACTAAATCGGTAATATGGAAGCAACAAGGAATTCATGATGCCATCCTTCTCATCCGATTTACAATGACAACTCCTCAAGATCGAGCTCTCTTTTCTGTGGCTTCCCATTTTTGGTCCCCTACTACCAACTCTTTTCACTTCGAATGTGGGATGATGGGGCCTACAATGAGGGACATCTGTTTCCTAACTGGCTTAAAAACCATCGGAGCAGAAGTCAATTGCCTTATCGATTCCCCTGATATCCCTTTTAAATTCCCCGAGAAAACTGATGGTGCCAAATCAACAGAGGGCTCCCATGGCCCTTTCATCTCAGCAAAGAAAGGAAACAAAGATATGCCGATTGATGATGACGAGCACGTCGCTTTCCTCCTATGCTAGCTCAACAAGTGCTTACTTTGTGTCCCAACCATACAGGTTACAAAAGAGCTCATACCCTTGGCCAAGGGATTGGCCAATGGTCGTACTTATGCTTTGGCGCCCTTGGTTTTGGCCCATTTATACCGAGGTATGTATGACATTCAGAATAGTAATTTCACACGCACTGGTGGCCCATTGTGGCTTTTTCAAATGTTGTTTTAATTATAATTCCCAGAACTTGCACCATCAGTTAGGCCTTCCATCAATGATCCACTAATTTCCTTTTCTTACGCACAAATACCTATTCCCACCTATTCTGTTTCTGAGTATTTCGATTTATTTTTCACTAAATGCAAAAGTAGATCACCTCTTCAATTCATGCCTTTTATGAACTGTAAAACTGCTCCTTCTTGGCTCTTCCAACCATCTGAGACTTCATCCGAACAAGAAAAGGAAGAATTTTACTCTTGCTGGGCCTCTTGTCTTCTCGGTAGGGATTTTCATTATGGCCTTACAAAACCTGGTTCCCATTACAGCCGATCAGGAGTTGAACAATACATCCCTTCTCAATTTGCTCGGCAGTTTGGCTTGACTCAATTAATTCCATTTCCCCCATACCTTTCTTTCAATCAAAATTTTCACCGTACGGTGAGATTCGATAACCAAGAACAAGTTTTAGAGGTGACAAACAAATTCAATCATTTGAGATTAGGTTTCATCTTCAAAGAATTCACTGCCACCACTGCTGTTGATCCTTACTTCACTCAATGGTGGTCACAATATTGGGCTCACACCACTACTTCCCCTCAAGCTTCACAAGTATGTCTTCACAAACTCTCCTTGGTCTTTTTATGCGATTTTATTGTTGTTCATCCATTTCACTTTGTCACAGCAAAATCCTCAGCAATCTGGCTCATCAAGGCAAACCACAGCCTCTCCTGCCTCCAAAATTCCATCAGCACGAGCCAATCGAACTAGATCTCGGGCTAAAAAAGGTATAAAACCCACCAAATGGATTATTTGGTTCAATTAATGAATTTACTATACTGATCTTCACTTCTTTGATTTAAGCTGCTGATGCCAAGATTGCTGCTAAGAGATCCTCTTCTCAACAAGTTGATCCTCAAGAAGCCATCCCAAAACCCAAGGTATTCATGTTCTTTAACTTTAAATTTTTCTTATTCTGATCGGCCTAATCCTTATCTTATCTAAGCCGAAAAGATTCAAGAAAACCTCTTTGGGTCCCAAAGGTGCAAAACGATACTATGAGGGCCATGAAGTGGATGTCCTTGGGTCTTCAGAAGACGAATTTGATCATACTCAGCAAGCTCCAGTAAGAAATCTTTTCTACCTTTAAAACAATATTGTTATCTCTCCTTGAATTGCAAGCTCATTGTTGATTTCCATACAAATAGGGTACTCCAAAACCAGAACCAATGGAAACATCCCCAGTGAATAAAAATCAAAGTCCTTTCAAAGGCCCCAAATCTCCAATTCCAGCAACCACTGACACTCCAATGCCTCCATCTCAAGAAGCTATAGATCCTTTAGGCAAATTATGAGAAGTTCAACATCCCTCAGCAAATCCATCGACATCTCAGCAAGTTCCTCAAGTTCCACCCTCTTTTTCTCCTTAAACAATTGCCTCTCCACAACATGAATTTCCTCAGTCCTCAGCAATAATTCCTCCAGGAAAACAAGCTCCTTCTACTCATGAAAACTCCAGTTCCCAATATGCACAAGCCTCTGAAGTCTTAGCAAACTTCGAATTTTCTTCTGGCAGCTATGATGATTTGTTTAAATCACTTATGGCTGAAGTTTCTAAAGCAAGACCTTCATCTGAATCAACTGCTGACTCTGATTCCATAGTAAAAACATCCCTTAAGGTCCAACTCCTTCAACTTCTTAATTCTGAAAGCAGATCTTGGCCAATGATTTCAAGGCTTCTTTGCAAAAAATCCTTGCTTTTAGGAGTATCTCTGCCGATCTCAGAGCCACTGCTATGAAATTCTGCCAAGGCTCCCTTCTTTCACTACTTCTTTGACTCCTGCTTTTCAATTATTGGATTCCATCGATTTGAAGGAAAAAACTAAGTCAGCCTTGCAATAAAAAATCTTGTCTTCAGCCCAAACTTATGCCGAGAAAAGAAAAGAAGATGAAGCTCTGGCTCAAGAAGAAAAAACTTGGCTAGAAGATTTAGCTAAGGTAAATGCAAAACAACATGTGGTGAGCTGTCATCTTAGCCAATTGGCCAAGGAGGCTGAGCAGGATGGAGAAAAACATCGATCTCTCAAGAACGAACTTCAATCCGTGGAAATTGAAAAAGGCATTGATCTTGCCTTAATTTCCAGTGCACAAGCAATTTGGGACAATCTGAAGTCCCGTGTTTTATAGATGTAGGCCTTTTTTAGGCCCTTATGTTTTGTCACCTCATGTTTGCTGTTTTTAGATATCAATTTTGCAATTATGTAACAACCAACATTTATATGGAAATCAACTTTGGTTTTTTTGAAGAAGTAAGAACAAACCATGCCTTTATTATTTTATTCATCTTCCAACATGCTAAATAGGTAACAAGATTTAGAATTCAGAATATAAAAGAAAATAAAAATAAAACTCAAAAGTTAAAAGGAAAAAGAATACACATGAATGGCTGCCAATTTCTTGAAGTTACTCCCTCCACTCATGAAGGCTAGGCCGATAGTGTTTCAAATATTTTTCATTGATCGACCTTGGGTGTTCCATCCTATCCAAATCTTTCAATTTATAGGCTCCCCCTTATAGAACTTCTGAGACTTTGAAAGGGCCCTCCCAATTAGGAGTCCACTTCCCCATTTTCCTATTGATCTTTCCTAAAGGTAATGCTACCTTCTAAACCAAATCTTCTTCAGCAAATCCTTTAGGCTTAACCCTTTTATTGTAAGCCCTCATCACCTTCTTCTTGTGGTTAACCAGACGATCTAGGGCTTCCGATCTTGTATCTTCTAAGTCTTCCAACTCAGCTAACATTGCTTCATTATAATCAGTCGGAATCAACTTGTGTTGCAAAGCTACCCTTGCCGATTTAATATTCATTTACATCGGCAACACAACATCCTGTCTAAAAGTCAATCAATAAGGAGTTGTCCCAGTACTTGTCCTTTTGGAATTTCTGTAAGCTCATAACGCCTCCTGCAAGGTATCATGCCACCCCTTAGGCTTCTCATCGATCATTTTTTCAATAATCTCTATTAGAACTTTATTGGAAGCTTTTGGTTATCCATTCCCTTGGGCATAATAAGGAGTAGAGGCTAGCATTTTTACTCCTTGACTCTCAACATATTTCAACACCACATCTCCCCTAAACACTGATCCATTATCAACAGTGATTGTTTCTGGAAAGCCATATCTAGTAAAGATATACTTTTCCAAAAAATTAACCACCGTGATTTAAGGAATAAATTTGTATGGAACAACCTCTACCCATTTTGTGAAATAGTCGGTTTCTACCAAAATCCAATGATGCCCTTTTGATGAAGGAGGATTGATTTTACCGATTATATCCATAGCCCTTCCTCTAAAGGGCCATGGCTTAATAATCAGCTGCATTTCTATTGCCGGAGTCCACTGGATCGGTCCATGCTTTTGACAAGCTGTACAACCTTTGACATATTCTACGCAATCTCTTTTGATATTTAGCTAATGGTAGCCCTATCTTCTGATTAACCACCTCATCTTGATTCCTGTTTGATGAGCCCCACAGATCCCTTCGTATACTTCAGCCATGATTTTAAGAGTTTCTATCTTGTTGATGCACAAGAGTAATAACTCATCTTCCACACTTCTTTTGTACAGTTCTTTATCCATCAGCATATATTGCACAACAAGTCTTCTGATTTTTCTGTCAGTTATAGCATTTGGGTGTTTTAAATACCTTGCAATGGGAGTTCTCCAATCATCATCACCATCCAATCCTTCTAATTCAATGGCAAATGTTTCTGCCATATCATTATTCCTTTCTTTGACTGAAGGTAAACTTCTCCTAGAAACTTTGACTAATCTCTCATTTAAACCATCTGGGACTCTAATGCCTGATGCTAATTGAGCTAAATCATTAGCTTCTTTATTCATGGCTCTTGGCCGATACTCCAGTTTTACTGATGTAAACTGTTGAATCAGCTGAGTTGCCATTGAATGAAAATGCCTCAAATGCCAACTTAGGCATTTAAAATCTTCAGTGATCTGATTAAGAACCAAGCTTGAATCTCCCATTATGTGCACATCTCTTACTGCTATCTCTAACAAAATTTTCAAACCAATTATTAAGGCCTCATACTCGGCTTGGTTATTTGAGCACTTGAAATCAAGGAAAAAAGAAAAGACTATTTTTATCCCGTTTGGTGAAATTATGACAATTACAACTCCAGCTCCATTGGCGGTACTAGAACCATCAAACTTCAAGACCCACGGTACCATGAACAGTGCATCCATTTCTAACTCATTGGGGATAAATGGATCGATATTAGTGGAAGGATGAGCGGCCAAGAAATCGGACAAAGCTCTTCCCTTCACTGACTTTTGTGGTAGATAAGTAAGATTAAACTCCATTAAAGAAAGAGCCCACTTACCTATTCTACTTGTGATCAAAGGCCTGGACAACATATATTTAATTAAATTAGTTTGACACACGACGTATACATCAACAGGCATCATGTATACCCTTAATTTCATTGCTGAAAAGTACAAAGTCAAACATAATTTTTCAATGGGCGTATACCGGCCTTCAACAGGTGAAAGTGTTTAGCTAAGATAATAGATTGTCTGTTCTTTGCCGAACTCATTATTCTATGCTAACATACTTCCAATTGACTTGTTTGCTGCCGATAAGTACAACTTCATCGACAACTTCTTCCTTGGGGGCATGATAACTGGTGGATTTGACAAGTACTCCTTGATTTCATCAAAAGCTCTCTGGTGTACTTCTTCCCACTTGAATTCTTCTTATGACTTTAGCTTCAACAAAGGTGAAAATGGCTGTGTCTTTCTGGCGCAATTTGTGATAAAGCGCTTAAGGTAATTGATTTGGCCAAGGAACCTCTGCAATTCTTTCTTGGACTTCGGTTGTGCTCCTGCCTTTATTGCTTTCACTTTATTCTTGTCAATTTCAATGCTTCACTGACGCACTAGAAATCCCAAAACATTTCCTGCCGATACCCCAAACGCATATTTTGTTATATTCATTTTCAACTTATGTGACCTCATCCTTATAAAAACGGCTTTAAGATGCTCTATATGTTATTTTTCGGCCGAAGATTTGATAACCACGTCATCAATATATACCTCCATGAATGGGCCCAACATATCGTGGAAAATTGCATTCATAGCTCGCTGATAAGTGGCCCCTGCGTTCTTCAGTCCAAACGGCATAACTACCCATTCAAAGGTGCCTATTGAACCTAGGCAACGGAATGCCGTTTTGGAGATATCTTATTCCGCAATATAAATTTCGTTGTACCCCGAATGACCATCCATAAAAGTCATGATCTGATGTTTGGCAGCCGCATCTATCAATTGATCGGCCATGGGCATGGGATACTCATCTTTAGGTGTTGCCGTATTCAAATTTTGAAAATCAACACATACCCTCAGCTTCCCATTCTTCTTGACGACTAGAACAACATTCGATATCCACTCTACATACCTTGCTGTTTGGATGAATCTAGCCCCAAACAGTCTTTCAATTTCCTCTTTAACTTTCAACACCACCTCTGTCAATATCCTTCTAGGTGGTTGTTTGTAAGGTCTGAAGACCTCCTTGATAGGTAACGGATGTTCGACTAACTCCCTTGATAAGCCCGACATTTCTTCATAACTCCAAGCAAAACAATCTTTATACTGCCTGAGTAATTCAATAAGCTGATGTTGGAAATCTGCTTCAAGTAACGCACTAATGTATATAGGCCGTGGGTCTTCTTTGGTACCTAGATTAACCTCTAATAAAGGATCTTCCACCTCGGCCTTCACATCTTCCCATTTGGCAGGAACAACTTCCAAATCTGTCAGTTGGATTGCATCCAATCGATCTGTATCATCCTTTTCAATATCAGCCATATTGGCCGAATATAACTCTTCTATGCGTTCTGCTCTAGCCAATCTTTTTTTGGCCAGATACCTTTCAATCGAATACAAGCGGCCCTGAAAGCCTGCTCATATTCTTCTTTCTTCTCTTTACTCAGCTTCATCATTAACAACAAGTTTAGCAGCAAAGGCCTGAGGTAAAAACGTCCTCGGCCCACTTCCATCCTCCATTAACTCTGAAACCTCTGAACCTACCAAACTCCGCCTGACAACGACCATTTTTGGCCTTCATTCTTTGTCAGTGCCTTCAAACTTGATTGACACACATCTTTCATCATAAAGTATTGCTTCACCCGAATACACCCTTACTACAAAAGGTTTATTGTCCGCTTCAACGATCTTGACTTCATTTCCATCCCAGAATATAAGCATTTGGTGTAACGAGGACGGGATGCATATATTTGGATGTATCAAGTCTCGGCCCAACAACATATTATAAGCAACTGTTGAATTGATAATAAAAAAGGCCAAAACGGATGCTTGTCCCCCAACTGATACCTCTAAAGGTAGCATTCCCCTGGTGTTAGTCACACTTCCACTAAAACCACTTATAGCAACCTCGGTTGGTATTACATCATCTAGATTTTTTCCAAGGACCGGTAAAGTTGAAGAGGGGATGACGTTTAACACCAAACCATTGTCAATGAGAACTCTGTCTATTGGCTTCCCCTCCACCCATACCTTCACATACAGTGGTTTGAGTTGCTGAGTCATAGCCAAATGAGGCTTTTCAAATACAATTTTCTCTGCCGACTTGGGTTTTGCTGATTCATTTGCTTCTTTCTGTTGATTGGCATCCTCAACAACAATCACTTCTTTTCCTTTCTCTAGATTTTTACTTGATGCTTGAAATGTGGCTGGTAGAAGAAAAGCCATGTTGCAACTCACATCCTGGAAAACAATACCAAAATTTAACCTGCGCTTCACAGAGTGTTTGGGATCTCGATCCGAAAACTCATCACTATCATCATCATCCTTTAAGATTCTAACCACTTCAGCTGAGCATTTTGAATCGGTAGATTTTCCTGATTCAATGACCATGGGATCTTCCTTTTCTGGTAATATTGATTGAGCGCGTTCCATTATCTTCCTCTTATACTCCATTCTCCGTCTTTGCATCCTCCTCTTTTGACTCCTGGAAGGCCATTCTGTCCCTTCTTCCCTTAGCGTAGGGAATTTGGGGTGTCAAACTCTGGTCCACTTATCAGTCGGCACAATGGGTGGTCGCACTGCCCTTGGCCTTTGATAATCCGCGCCACTCTGTGTCCAGACCTCTGACCTTATCATGGGTCTTCGAGTTGGCAAGTGATAACGATCTTGCCTTCTGGGCTCAATGCTTGCCCCTAGTCAATGACCAAAAATGATTTCTCGGCTCCTTGTCTGGTTATAATTGAGCCGATCATGAACACTCCTCCTGGAATCGACAAGACTCCTAGTCCGAACTAGAGCTTTGCCACGATTCCTACAATCTGGACACCTTTTTTGTGTAAAAGCTTCTAGTGCTTCTTTAAGCTCCCTCTCCAATTCCTGCACCATTTTTACCAATTGACTTGATTCTCCCTTTTCTTGCTTCTTTTCTGGCCGATCAACCAAGGTGATGGTATTGGCTGGTGCAATCTTCGGGAAAAGATCTTCATCCATCCGCATAGCTTTTTTCTTATTTTTAGGAAACTGCAATGTGCCATCCTCAATGGCTTTCTGTAAAGTATTCCTAAAAATAGTGCAATTATTAGTAGTATGTGTCCAAGAATTATGAAACTTACAAAATTATTTTCCTTTTAGTTCATTAACTGTAGGAATTTTATGTCCTTTAGGCAAAAGAATCTGTTTGTCAGCAAGCAAATGATCAAAAATCTGTTCGGTCTTAGAAAGACCGAAAGAATAATTCTTTCCTGAATCAGCAAATCCCTTCTTGAATGTTGATCCTGCCGACTGACCGCCTCCAGTAGTTGGCTTTGGCTTACTTAATGCTTCGCAAATATAAGGCTTCTTAATGCACATTTCTGCCAAATTCGCCTCCAGATCTTCTTCGACCTCAACCTGAAAAGTTTCATAGTTGGGATCTCGGTAATAAGTCCCCTTTGAAGATGTCTTGCGCTCCTTTTATTCTTTCAACAATGCTTCATACCTTGAAGCTTTATCAGCAAGATCAAACAAATCATGGAACTTCATTCCTTCGAACCGCTTTCTTATTTCAAACTCCAGACCATTTAAAGTGAGTTTTACAAATTCAGCCTCAGGTAAGTTAACCCTGCACCTCATCTTTGCGCGCCTAAATCGGGAAACCAAAGTTTCAACAGTTTTGCTCGATAATTGTCTTAGGCGAGAGATATCAGCCAATGTCGCTTCAGTCTCTGTTCGATAAAATTGAGCGTGAAACTGTTCTTCCATTTATCGCCAATTGAAAACTGAATTAGCTGGCAACCTGATATACCATGTAAACACCGGTCCTGTCAAAGAATTCGGGAAGAGTCTCATATTTAGAAACTGATTGTTGCTTGCTTCTCCACATTGAACAGTGAAACGATCGATATGTTCAATTGTTGATTGGTTTCCTTCTCCAATGAACGTTGCAAAATCAGGAACTTTATACCGTCTGGGATACTCATGCAAATCTACCTGCTCTGGGTATGGCTTCCTATATAGTGGTCGACCATTACATCTCATTCCTTGGTCGAGTTCTTGCTGGATCAAATCCAACACTTTCCCCCTATCACGCAGGCCATTTCGTGGAATTTTCTCTACCAAAGGTAAAATTGGTGGTAAAATCGGCACATGTTGCCCCCAGGTAAAGGCACATTGACATTATTATTTCTCCATCTATTTTGGTTGCCCCCAGTTTTCGCGTGTTCTTGTGCATGATTGCCATAGTGTCTCTGCTGGTTCTGTCTCAGAGCAGACGGCTAATACGGTGAAACCAACGGTTGGAGCGGAACTTTCTCCATTAGAATTACAACCGCAGCGGTGGCTGTCAGGTTCACCGGCGTGTTTGTTGCTTGCTGATGACCTGTTGTATTTGCTGGCAAAACCACAAGATCAGCAGGTGGAACAATTGAACTCTGAGTGCTAGTTCCCTCACCATTACCTGGCCTTCGATTATTTGTAGTCTCTTCACGTATTTCTCTAACTTCTTGACTGAGAAATCTGATCATCTCCACTATTGGGACCAAACTATCCTGAAATGACGATAGTGGTCCCTTAATGATGGTTTCATTTACCGGTTCCAACTGCGTCTCCTCAGTTTGTTGTTCTGGCGAGAGTGGTACTTCTTCTTCAGTGTCATCATCTTGAGAAAGCCTAAGTCTTCTCCTAGGCGGCATGTTTCCAATTGTTATTCCCAATCGAGTGTCCGGCCGGGCGTGCCAAAAATTGTTTCCTCCAAAATCGGCTAGGTCAGACGATTATGTCAATTTGTGCGGACGTGCCAGGAACCTTGACCTCGGCTCTAAAGGTTATCAAAAAACAAAGATAGTCTCCTTTGATTTTGACTTCTACAGGCGCACGTGAGAGAGATAACATGAAACTCTCATTTCTGGTTCTTTTCTGTGCCTCAATGAAGAGGACTTTTAACAGTTAGGAATGTAACATTGGAAATCACGAATTTCACATAAACAATCGACATGTTTGAATGAAAAGTGTTGAATGTTGAATGAAATAAAGACTTGAATGATAAAATTAAAGCTTTGAGATTAAAACAACTTGAATAATTGAGATAGCAATATTGAATTAAAAGCAATGACTGAGAAAGTAGATTGAATGACTGAAATATAAATAAACAAGGCTTGATTAAAATAAAAGACTTTGGAAATAAAAGGGCTTTGCAAGAAATAAAATAACAACGAGAGTTTAGAAAATATAATGACAAATATGGTACTTGAATTGTTTGATTGCTGTGAGACCCTTTGCAAAATAGCAGATAGGTCTCTATTTATAGAATTACATAAATAACAAACTTCCTAAGAGTTTGTATAAAAATAACAATCTCTATCAAATTCAAATTTAAACTCTAATTAAACTCTTTTGTTGATAATAACCACTTCATCCTTATCTATTTCTTCAACCACATCTCTTTAGACATATGCTCTTTAGACATATTCTTTGCATAAAGTCATTCTTTTAATATCATTCTTCATTCATCAAATTGGTGCTGATGGGCCGTAAGCATTTATCACCTTCTTTCGGCTCATGTTGATCACTTTCTTCCTTTGCCAAGTTCTGGCCCAACACATAAAACCTTTAAATTTTGTCCCTTTTATCCCACTCATTCAAGCCCACTTCACTTTTCTCTTCGCCACATCATATGCCAAATTGGGGTGTCAACAAGAAGTTGGATGTCCTAAACATTTAGAATTTGTATGACTCTTTAAATTTTCAGAAGTGTTCTTTTGGGCTTCTAAAATTCTAGAGCTGTAGAAACTTCTCTCTCTAGCTATAATAAATACATATATATATATATATATATATATATAGTATAATTCCTCTCTACAATAATCATTTTCACTAATCATTCAATGTAATTTGTTTTCTCTCTAATTAACTATTTTTAAATCTTCTTTTAATTTTTGCAGGTTTGATTTCATTGTTCCTGTTAGGGTTTTTACACCCTTCCCAGACTGTACCGAAAACACACAAATAATTGCAAACAAAACCAAACACACACACAGATTTATACATGGTCTGGCCAAATCAACATACGACTACGGAGAACACCAATAATCACTATCAATGAGAGGATTACAATATGATCATCGACATTTCAACAACTCACACAGTGTTTCATTCACATGTGTATCGCCCACCCAGTGTTTCACTTACACCAAGAAAAAAACTAATCTGTATTTATCTCTTTTCTCCCCCTCTCTCTCTTTTATGTGTTGTACAAAATACAATAGGCCAGACCTATATTTATAGGAGAGGATGGAGCGGTGAACAAGACAATTGGTATCCAAAACCAATTGTAACTAGGAGCTTTCATATCAATCTCCTAGTTTAATAAGAATACTTGCTGCCCAAGTTTTCTTTCCTTACAAGAAAAGGAGTCATAATCTAAAAATCTCCCATTGGACAACTTTTCATCAACAAATCAACTCCATCAATGATCAGTGTATTACGGTGGACTCATTTTTGTCTTCAAGCTTGAAAACCCACTGAAGTTTGAGCACAACTTCAGTTTCTCTGTTATCACTACTTTGGTCAACATGTCGGTTGGATTCTTGCAGCCCTGGATCTTCTCAAGTGTCAACACCCCATCTTCTAATAGAGATTTGATGAAGTGATAACGAAGTCTTATATACTTGGTCCTTAAATGAAATGACGAATTCTTTGCCAGATGTATCCCACTTTGACTATCACTGTGCAAAACATTCTTCTCTTGCTCGAATCCCAATTTAGCCAACAAACCTTGTAACCAAATCAACTCTTTACTAGTATCTATCACAACAACATACTCAGTCTTTGTAGTAGATAACACCATAATCCTCTATATCTGCGAAACCCAACTGACTGCTGTTGTCACGCCCCGTTATTCCTGAGACTCCAATCTGGAGAATCAGCGAATCCCAAGGTATGACGTCACCGAAAACAACAACCAAGATTAACAATGACATCGAAATACATGGAATATGAATGAAAATGAAGTATTCCATGTCACATGAGTGAAAGAAACTCAATAAAGAATTCTAACAAAAATCCGGCAGAGTTCTGTTTGTAAATAGAACATCCGGACAACCCAAATTCAACACAACAAAACAACCTACCCATAATAACGAGAATATAAGCAATGGCACGCAGCCCAACATTTCAGAAACCTACTAGGGCCGAGGTAATGGAAAAGAACACCAATACCTCTCCGAAACCCCTCTAAAATCAATAGAACCCCAAATGCTCAAATAAAATTATAAAGAAAATCATATGGCGATGCCGAAAAGGTATAAAGGCACCCCAAAACAACAAGCACTGACTGAGCCACCAAACTCAAATAAGAATACATAAAACTTGATGGTAGTGCCAAACATATACAATTGCACCCCAAAATAATAAATACATACAATAAATGATACAACATAAAGGGATATGCCAACAGCCTGGCTCCCAAGAGAACAATGAATATACACAAATATATCTACGAATAAAAGGAATAAACTACTGAAAACGTCCCAAGTCACCCGTACCATCGCCGCCGTACGCGCCGTGCTGCGTCCACTTGCAAACCTGAAAATATTGTGTGTGTGGGGGGTGAGCAAAAAACCACGCGCTCACCATAATATCAAAATATCACACTCATAGCCGTCTAGAAAATGCTAACCATCCCGTGTGCATGCATCTATCCTAGGTCAAGCTGTCGTCTCTCATGGCACCCCCGCCAATCCGAGACACCCAACAATAACCTCACAATTAATCTCGAAATTACTCAAGAGTCGTAAAACAACACAGATCATAAGATATATCTACCAATCGTGTATACGCATGTCGAATCAACATATATATATCTATATATATACATATATATATACATAAAGTCCGGTAAACAACTAATCCTAGCACCTGGTGTATAAAGGCACCCAGTCGAATACACACTCTCGTCTAGAGATACAACCAGAACTAACTATCTATTATACCGTGCACCGAGCACGCCACTCAAGATTCCTAGGAGGTAGGATCACTCACTAGGACTACCAGAAGAGAAAAACCATAATCATGTCCACAATTAATTCATAATTCTTACACATCACCTCTATCAAATCATACATGGAGAGTCTCACTATCACAATTTCTATCCTCAATATAGCCCAATGGTATCCTCAATACAGTCCTTTTTGTTTACAATATTTCGTGAACTAATCCATTCACCCCAAAGAAATACAGAAGGAAATATATTATCACCACACTGGATTCGGTAACCAACCGAACTATCTCTAACTCACACTGCCTATCGAGGTACTAAAAAGGGTACAAATCAACAAGGTCACCTCTAACTCATACCGCCTATCGAGGCACAAGAAAGGGTTACTGGAGTCATTTAGCCCCAAACAGATGCCATGGCCCTCGGGTTTTTAAAGAAAAATGTTGAACCTCGAAGGATTCAACCGGTTTTTAAGTAAAAGTTAGGGCCCGGTCAAATCATATTTGGTTCCAATGCCTCCTAACCCAACCAAACACTAGGAATCGCACTATGTGCGCTTAACTTAATCTCACTTCTCTTACCCGAGAAGATCCACAGACAAACACGAATGATCATATTTCTTACCTTAAGGAATGAAACCTTAAAAACACATGTTCGGGTTAAAACCCAAGAAACAATAACACGGGGAAAAGAACTACTAGAGTTCAACCGAATATCACCTCAAAGTCACATTCAAACTTATTTCGAAACAGGTTCTAAGACCTTCAACTTAATATAGGAACTTATAAACAAATCCTCAAAGGTTACCAAACCAACACCGGGATTCAAGTGTTTCTCGGAACAACTAGGAGGATTTTGAAACAATCAAACTCTAAAAACATATCTAGATCTCAGAACTGACCTCGAGTCTCAAGAACGGGACAAACCATGTCCAAAGTTCACTAACTTTACCAGAACATGTAAGAAAGAAGATTTTCAAGGCACACGGCTAAAACCCATTTACTACTCGAAACACTTTTAAAGTGGAAGGGTGAGCGACAAGCTCAAAATACACAAGCCAAGAGAAACAAGGTCAGACTAACGAGTCTTACCCGACCTTTAACCTGAACAACTCTCCCCACTACCGAAGTGGTCTAATAATAATCCAGTGAAAGAAAACACACCGTGTTCGGATCAAATCCTCCCACGCCTCCCTATTCCTGGATTTCTAGTCCGCCGGTAGCGATACACTGCCTGGCCAGTTGTTGCGACGACCCGAAAGACTCAATGCAATATGTACATGAATGAGACATGAAACCACACCCAATGCAATATCAATGCTCATGGTGTATGAAATATGTACATCATGCCTCAACAGTGAGTCAATAATCAAAATATAACATTTATCAATTGACAAGTATATGTCCCACAATTCGTTTTTATACAATCAATCCACGATATACAATTATTTCTATTTTTAAAAGCATGCTTTATAATTTAATTATAATAGTAAATCACATCAATTTATCTCAAGATCGTCCGGTTTCCCAATTTCCCGACAATAATAATTCTTATAAACTCGTATGCTTTTAATTTAATTTACAGTAATTGTTTTCAAACTATTCCACCCAGGGACAATTTAATTCATAATATAACTTCATTATATTTTATGAGAAAAATAAACTAAAGAGGAAACTAAAACCGTGTCTAAGTTTTAACGTCACGCATCCTCATGGATCCCCTAACATATTTTTAATTTCAATAAAATGTAAATAATAGAGGAAATATTTATTAACCGGCCCTACGTCCCTCAATATCAAATCTGCCCCGCCCCCACTGTATTTTAATTTCAGTTACATATAATCCGAAGGCTAATTACAGGTTCTAATTTCACACAAAATTCTATAAAATCCTACTTTAAGTCCAGGGGTACTAAACCACCTATTTTAATCCAATTTAAGTAGGATTTAATTTATTAAAAAATTTCAGGGAATTAATTTATTTAATTTCACAGGGAATCTCTATTCCCGACCTCATTTATTCGGTTATGGGTATTTCGTGAATTTTATAAAATTCTTAAATTATATTTATCGCTTAGGAATTTAATTTCATGCTTTTATTATTCATAAACATACAACGGGGCAACTTAGCATTTTTTACGCACTATTAGTGAGTGCTTGATAAACATATATATAAAAATATATATAAAATTCCCCACCTAATTTAAACGCTTACAAACAGTCCCGTCGTGAACAGTACCGGGCGTGAATAGTGCTCGCCGCCCCAAGTTGTGCTAATCCATTTTCGAATACAGAAAAATATCCGCCTCGTCAACCTAATTAATATACCCGAAGCTTATTAATTATCGAAAATTAATTTCGAACAAATCTAAAGAATATCAACCGAAAATTCTTACCGGAAATTCATAAATTCCCGCCAAATCGGTGAATGATTTCGTACCAAATTCGGGTAGAACGTACACGGTACCGAGGCCGAGCTATCATCCGAAAATCAGCCCAAACCGAGCCCGATTCACCACTGAGTCGACCCAACTCGGTCCGAACTCGCTACTGTTCATCATCACTACCAACGATCTGCTCCACCGCGTCACCGCTGACCGTCACTACCAGCTCCGGTAACCCTTATCTGCTATCGCCATCACCATCGAACCACCACCCATGTCAAACCCTGGTCAACGCCTACAGGAACGCACCATCTCCCATAGTCGCGCGTCGTCAGCAGCTCCGGCGAGCTCGCTGCTGCACGTCGCCTCTGTCTTCCAGCTCCGATCTCTCTCTCTCTCTCTCTAACCGATTCCTGATGAAGAAGAGAGAAAAGCAGGTCTGTTGATGAAATGAGAAGGAACCATAAGTTTCGGGTCTCCACTTGGCTACAGACACCATTTATTCAATACATATATATATATATATTTTTCCATTAATTTACATATATAAATACCCAAATATATATATATAATTTCAATTAAATATATATATATATATATATATATACAATAAATCACAAAATGAACCGGGAACCTCCAAATAAAATCATACTAGCCCGTAAATATAAACGGGACGCCCAATAAGTAATATATCTGAAATAAATAATCTAGAATATGAAACCCATATATATATATAATCATAATTAAATTTGCATAAATAAAATAAGTCCCGTAAATATATCGGGGACATTCAAATAATACCACGTGAATCCATAAAATTCACGAGTCACCAAATAATAATACGAGCTTAAACAAGTACTCCGGGTACGAAACTCTTCCACCAATTAAATGACGAAAACCCCACGGTACTCCTAATAACTAATAAAGTCCGGAATAAATAATTCGGCTATATAATCGGATATAAACTAAAATAAATCATGAATCGACTCGCAATGTATATCTTGCGCCCCCCGTAAACTCTACAGATAGTCAAGAAATAGTACAAGTCAAAATAAACACTCCGGGTACGAGACTCAACTATCTGATCACTGGAGTCGTCACTAACCCAATCGAATCAAAATCAAACGTGTCGTCTAGTCGAAATACTAAACGCTACAGGTTTTAACAAAATCGCATTAACACTTTACCCGTACGTATAAACATGAAAAACGAGCATAGCAATACAAATACACATAAACACGTAAGTCAAGCAACTAAGGCACCTAATGTCACATCAATACACATCGCATCAACACACATAGCACGTATATACAAACATAAATAAAACGAGTGAAAGGACTATCAATACTCCTAAGCACGTCAGCTAAATAAGGCACGTACTAACCCCATAACCGGGGAAACAAAAATATCGAACCCCTAAAGTACTAACTACCGAACTCAAATCACTGAGTCGAAGTCGTAAACGTCAAACGGCGAAACAAATCCATTTAGTCGATAACACTAGCCGTCAATCGTCACAACTCAATCACGTAGTCGATAATAAGAACACACGTAAACGTTTCACCAAGTCCGAAACTACTAAACGTTACTATCAAGTCACATAGTCATCATCGATACTCCACAAAGTCATTAAGGTGATGATCGCCAAGTCGCGCAATCGAACCCAAGCGTAAACGAAAAATTTTTACTCGTAAAATACACTAAGTAACTATGACGTAATAAACAAGTGACGTCATCACCGAAAATAAATCGGGAATAATTCAGAAAAAAGGGAATATGAAACGGGGTGTTACAGCTATAGTATCAACTGTAAAGATGTAGCCAGAAGTACTTCTTCTGCGGTCTTCTCACCAGCAAAATCTGAATCTACATAGCCATGTAGCTTCACTTCGCCTTTTCCAAAACAAAGTCATTTGTCTGTGGTACCTCGTAGATATCTCAATATCCACATCACTATTTCCCAGTGAGTATTACCTGGATTAGACATGAACCTGGTGACTGCTCCTACTACATATGCAATATCTGGTCTTATACAAACCATTGTGTTGACCCAAGGTTTTCCACCATGGGTAAATATGACATTTTGATGATAACAAACCATTGAATGTGGTGAATTTAGTGTCTACTTGAGTTATGCTTAATATGTTATTGATTCAAGATAAACTCAAGAGAGCTAGTGGATCCATGAGAAGATCAAGTAAAGGTGCTTAGAGCTCAAAAGACATTGGAGACAAGGATGGAGACATCAACCCAAAGCTTAAAGAAATTGAAGATAAAAGAAATGGGTAAAATAGTCTTGGGTGAGTGCTAGATTAAATGTAAATTTATTTTTGAAATAACTTATTTGAAAGCTCAACTCTTGACCATATAGCATATAGGATCATGCATATCATTCATGAGTCCTTGCATCATTAGCATTAGACTATGAACATCATTTAGTCTTTGCTAAAGTTGAGTTAGTTCAAGCTTTCATAAGTTATGGAAGAACTCAAAAAAGATGTTGTCCTAGAACCATTAACTAAACTTATATCACTTGAAATGGATTCTAGATGCATATTAAAGCTTTGAACAAAATTGTTAAACCCTGAAAAACTTTTGTCTAATATTGAGAATTTGTTTAAATTGGAAAAATATTTTATGATCTCAATATTGACTTTAGGCATGTCAAGGACCTGAATAATTTTATAATACATCCTAGGAGTGTGTCTAAGTCATTTCGGAAAAATCCCAAAAGATTTCACGAAAAACCATCAAGTGGGTTAGAAGTTTGAAATGAAGCGTCACATTCAAACGACCATAACGCACTCAAACATGGGTCAAATGGAGTGATTCAAAATCCTAAAATCAAGATCTTGAAGTATTCTTTCCAAAAATCTAAATAAATCCTTTATCCGAGTTACGGAACTCTAGTTATGACCAAAAGAGTGAACTTTGTCGAATCTGGGCTGAATAGCCCAGTCGACAGGGTAACCACCCAGTCGACTGCCTATTGACCCAGTCGACTGGGCTAAGAAGGCCAGTCGACTGGCTGAGTCAGAGAGTTACAAATAAATTTCGGAATGAATTTTTGAAGACCCAGCCGACTGCCCCAAAACACCCAGTCGACTGCCTCATCCGGAATTTGAATTCTAACGGCTAGTTTCGGATCCAAAGTGTTCCAAAACTTCCCCAAACACCCCAAAACGGCTATATTGTGTTCCTATACTATATATATGCCTTATATGAGCCAAAAATGGTTAAGGGAAGAGAGGGAGATAGGAGTATGAAAGATCTATCATTTGTGCTTCAATTTTGAAATTATTTTTGGGTAGAAAACTCCTACATGAATCACCACATGAGCATCATTCATATTTTCTTGTGATTCATTCTTCATGCTTGAGTTGAGATTTTCAATTGAGTATTTCATTTATGACTCTAAGTATGTGAGGAAGTGAGCTTTGAATTTCTATATCTGTCTATTGAGAGATATGTTGTATACACTCAAATTCAATTCCTATTCTTTGTGAGTGAAAGACCAAGAAGTTGTCTTGGCATGGGTTGGTCTTGTTGAAGCTATGTAAAGGTTTTTCTCTACCTTGAAAAGAGAGGATTAGGTTGGCTCTCCACCCGTAAGAGTGAGCAATGGTCGGCTCTTCACCCGGAAGCAAGAGTGTTCGAAGGTTGGCTCTTCACCCGGAAGAAGGAGCGTGCAAGGGTTTGCTATTCACCCGGAAGAATGAGGCATGTAAGGGTTTTCTTATCCCCGGAAAGAGAAGCACGATAGTGGAATCCTTGAGAGGTCATCTCAAGGCATGGAGTAGACCAAAGATTTGGTTGAACCATGTAAAAATCTCGGTGTTTATGGTGTGAATTTTCTCTAACCCTTATCTCTTTACTTTAAAAGAAATTTCCATTTATAATCTTGAGATTTATATATATCAATGCTATGGAATTGCTTGTGTTTATGTATCCATGAAGAGGTTAGGAAAAGGCATAGTTGAAATGAATTAAAATTGTGAACATGATTAGATTATAACTTAGACTACCTTCTCATTTAGATATAATCCATGTGCACACCAAGTGTTTGATAAAATTCATATTCAACACACCTTAGCATAATATGTTCATATGCACCCTAAGTGTTTGACACAATGCATATTGAATATATCTTTCTTCTTAAGAGTTTATATGCACAAAATGTTTAATTACTTTTTGTAAACTCTTCAAAGTATTCTTTATGACAAATAACACTTTGCATCATTTCTATACATATGTGAGAAAAGTGCTTATACATATTAAGTTGTAATGAATGCTTGAACTAGTTCTCATTATTGAATCCATTATGTATATATTTGGTAATGCAATTTATTGTTCATGATTCAAAGTATGAAATGAGGTAGTCACTTAAGGATCATCTATCTAACTAAGTGTTTGACTAGATCTCTACAAAGATTACTTTTGTTAAAACAAAGTCAAACCGAAAACACTTAAAGTTTATAATTGACCCTATTCACCCCCCTCTAGGTGTCAATATGTGACCAACACATTGCATACATCAAGCTTCCAATAGTTGAAGCATAAGGAATACTGGCCATGTTATTCCTCTCTTCTTCTGTCTTGGGAGACTGCTCTTTGGATAATAAGAAGTGATTAGCCAAAGTTGTGCTAACTAGCTTAACATCACTCATGTTCGACCACTTCAGAACCCGTTCAATGTAGTTAGTTTGAGACAACTGCAAAATACCTTTCTGCTTGTCCTGTTGATTCTCATACCAAGAATCTGCTTCGCTGCACCTAAGTCCTTCATCTCGAACTCATTTGCCAACTACTTTTTCAACTTACTGATTTCCACATAATCAGACCTTGCTACTAACATGTCATCAGCATAAAGTAGGAGGATGAGGTAACTCGTGTTAAACCTCTTAAAATAGCAGCATAGGTAGCATTGCACTTGTTGTAACCATGTCACTGCATAAACTCATCGAATTTCTTGTACCACTATCTTGGAGCTTGTTTCAAACCATACAAGCTTTTTTCCAACTTACACACCAGCTTTTCTTTATCTTTCACTAAGAAACCTTCCGGTTGCTGCATATAGATTTCCTTTTTTAGGTCACCATGGATGAAAGTAGTTTTGACATCTAACTTCTCTAGGTGCAAACCCTATGTTGCAACAATGCGAAGAACTAAATGAATGGTATTCAGTTTCACAACTGGAGAAAAGATGTCAGTGTAGTCGATTCCTACTTTCTGCAGAAAGCCTTTAACTACAAGTCTCACCTTGTATCTCTAGGAACTGTCATATTCCTCTTTGACCATGTACACTGATATGTGCTAAATGTTGTATATTTTAGGTTCCTATCTTGCTATTGTTACGTCTTTACATTCCATTATTTGGTATTTTTATGCGATTTGTGTGTTTAAGCATGTTTCAGGAGTTTAATGAAGAAAATGAGCTACCATTGGTGAATTAACTAAAGAAGTGCTTGTGTCTATCCAAAAAGAGAGCAAAAGAGGTGGTTTCAAGAGAAAAGTGTCTCCGGAGGGCGAAAATGTCATTTTTTGGAGCCGTAACTTTAGGAATCATAACAAGGGAGTCGAGGGGGTTCAAATGGAGCAACTATCAAGAAAAGTGGTTTCCAAGAAATTTTCTATGCTTGACCTACGCTTCTAGTAACTGAAAGTGGCTAGAAAGTGCTTGGTCTACGCTTAGTGAAAATGGCATACGCTTAAGCGTAGCACCCCCACGCTTAAGCGTAGGGGGTTAGGCATAATTATGCTGGAAAATTATAATTTTGGCCCAACTTAAATTCCTTTGGCTCAACTTTGACTCCAATACCTCGATACACCTGATATATACATATTGTATACCAGATTGAAGGGTTTTGCTCAGTTCTGTGTGAAATTTTGAAAAAGGAGAATCCTACTCTCAATAGGAGAAGTCTAATGCAAATTAGGGTTTCCCTCCTCGGCTTTGTCTATAAACACTAAGGTCTACTACAAATTTTGGGGAGCTTTTTTCCACACATAATTTTCAGAGAGACCACTCAAAAGAGAGGAGCCATACAAGACCTAGAGATCCAGAGAAAAAGAACATGGAGGCCGTTTCTACATCACTGATGCAATCACCTTTTACCATGATCAACTAACTTAGTATCTAGGGTTTTCTAGCAAAACCCTAGCCAAGTAATGTAGTTCAATATTTGTTTTCAATTGTAACGAGGGAAAACTGTGGCTACATTGTGATGATTGTGTAGATTATTGATCAAATTTATTCTTGACACAAGGTTTTATATTTATTCTAAATTCTTGTCTTAAATTGAATGAGTATATTATCTAAACCAATCATGTTATCATAAACATAACGTGATTTTCTACACAATGATGCTTAATACTTGAAACCCTAGGTTTACACAGACCATGCCTCGACGAGGTGATATAGACATGCTTTAGTTTAATTTTATGCTGTAGGAGTAGATTAGAGTAAAGTAGATGGTATGTATTAGTTACAATCTGTCCGGAGATGGGTTGCAACGAATCCGGTTGATAGTATCTATTTTGGGACGTATTCGATTATTTGTGGTATGTTTGATTCACAGTGATGGATCGCCCTCTTGCAATTGAGCAAATAGAGGACTATATTATGCGGTTAGTGGTGGAGTAATGAAAACCCTAGTTTCTCTTTATCTCGAATCGCAATTTATTTTATATTATTTGTTTTAGTTATAGATCTCAAACCAAGTTAAACAAACTTTTTTTCAAATATAATTCAATACTTTTAAATTGCTAGAGTGAATAATCCAAGTCTCCGTGAGATCGATATTCCCTTTCTCAAGCCGATTATGTACTACAATACGATTCGTGCTCTTGTGATAGGTAAACCTTAAGCTGTCACAAGGGGCTGTTCTTAACCAGTATTTTTATCAACCCTAGACAAACACCATACACCCATTTGTTATGGAAAACTTTCTTTCCTACCGACAGCTGAGTTAGCTTCCATGTCTTGTTGGAGTTAAGGGACTTCATTTCATCTTCCATCGCAAGCTCCCACTTACTCGCATCTGCTGCATGACATGTCTCATCATAATATTCTGGTTGACCTCCATCTATGAGCAACAAATAATTTATGTATCTCCTGTTCGGCACATGCGGTCATGAAGACCTTTTAGGTACATGAATAGGAGTCAGAAATTGCGGTGTATCATCCTGTTAAGTATTGCTGTCTATAATCAGTTATTTTGACTGGAACTCTTAACTATTTGTTGTGCCACATTACTGTCTTGAAGATCATCTAACTCAACATACATGGGATCACTCTGTACTGCAGGATCTGAGGTTATTGCGTGCCTATCCTTGTACATCACCTTTTCATTAAATAATACATCTTTGCTTCGGACTACCTTCTTGTTATGGTCATCCCAGATGTAGTAACCAAACTCATCACCACCATATCCAATAAAAGTGCCTTTCTGTGGTTTGGGATCAAGATTTCCCCAAACATTATCACTAATATGTGCATATGCAACACAACAAAAAACTCTCAAATGTTAAAGTGTTACTCTTTACCGCTCCATACCTCTTCTGGTATTCTCTGTTCCAATGGTACCGATGGACCTCGATTGATTAGATATGCTAATGTACTAACTGCTTCTGCCCAGAATTGTTTTAACAACCCTACATGTATACGCATGCTTCTGGCTCTCTCAGTCAATGTCCGATTCATACGTTATACTAAGCCTTTCTGCTGTGGTGTACCCGGAACAGTCTTCTCTAATCTGATACCGTTCTTATAGCAAAAGTTTTTGAAACCGGTGTCCTGATACTCTCCACCATTGTCGGATCTTAATCTCTTTATCTTCAAATCCGTCTCATTCTCCACAATGACTTTCCATTTCTTGAACACATCGTACACCTCAGATTTATGTTTCAAGAAGTAAACCCATACCTTTATGGAATGGTCGTTAATGAAAGTCACAAAATAAAACTTTATACCAAGAAATGAGACATCTGCTAGCCCCCAGACATCAGTATGAAATAGCTGAAGCTTCTTCTTTCTGAGATTTCTGTTGTTGCTCTGGAAATTTACCATCTCCTGCTTATCAAATACGCAATTCTCACAGAAGTCGATATCAATCGATTTCAAGCCTGATAGTATTTATTTTGAGAGCATAACCTTGAGCCCCTTTTCACTGATGTGACCTAACCTCTGGTGCCATATGTTGTGATCCTCTTTACTTTCTGCAATTACTATCAACATGCTAGTATTGGTGGTTGTGTAGAGCGTACCCATTTTATTTCTTAGTGCTATAGTCATAGCCCCTCTGGAAACTTTACACTCATCATCCTTGAAAGTGGTCACATAACCATCACTTGCCAACTGGCCTACTGAGATTAGGTTCTTCTTCAAGTCTGGAATGTGTCTCAGATCCCTCAGCTTTTATATCGATCCACTGAGTCTGATATGTACTTCATATTTCCCTATGACACTGCAGGGATGATTATCACTTAGATAAACCTTTTCGAGATTACCAGGTATATCTCTCTCAAAGAGCTCTCGACTTGATGTGACATGGAATGATGCTCTAGAGTCCAACACCCAAAACCCTGCTTTACTCTTCAAAGAGCATATCAACGCATCATCTACTTATTCGGAGACAATATTTGTTTTAGTCTTGTTTCTCACTTCCTTCTTAGGGGATCTGCATTATTTCTTGTAATGACCAATTTTACTACAATTCTAACACTCAATCTCTTTGTAATTTTTGGGATTTCGAGATTGTGATATTCCCCATCTTGACTTGTAACAGCCATATCCATATCTTTCGCCTTTCTTCCTACTCGAACTTCTGCCTCTACTCTCGACATTCGATGTTGAGTCACTATTAGAAGAGTCTGCTGTTTGCCTTCTAGTTTCTTCCGTGAGTATCAGACTGACCACAGAATCATACTGTAACTTTTCTTTCCCAGAAGAGCTACTAATTATAGCCACTGTGCCACTCCAACTCTCCGACAATTGGCTTAGAATCAAAGCCGCTTTTAGAGATTGGCATATCAACAGATTCCAACAGCCCAACTAACTCATTGACAATATTGAGATGCTCTCTAACCTTTCCATTCTCGGACATCTTTAGAATAACTAATCTTTTTATGAGATGTACTATGCTTGCTACAGATGACTATTCGTACATGTTAGAAAGGACGTCCATGAGAGACCTTGATGTTTTCTCATTCCTTATCTTGAAAGCAACGAACTTTGACAACATTAGTCTGATCGTATAGAGAGCCTTTCGATCCGGAATTTTCCAATCCTCTTTTGTCATCGATTTTGGCTCTTGCTCTTCCAATGGTAAATACAAATTCTTTTGGAATAACAAGTCCTCAATTTTCATCTTCCAAAAAGCAAAGTTTGTACCGTCAAACTTGTCGATCACTGCTATCTTTTCTTTTTCCATAGCTCCCATTGAGCCATTTTGAGATGTTCGAAGTTAAATAATGTAAAACCGAGCACACAGTTGCGTCTGAAATGGTCTGAAACCTTAAGATTGGTTTCGACCATGTAAAAAACAACTCCAAATGAGGAAAAAAACATTTTTGCTCTAAAAGACAAAATAACTGACATCACGGATGATGTCACTACTAACGTGGCACCCTGATGATGTGGCCCTAATGTGGCAACCTGATGATGTGGTGATGACACGACACGATGTTAGCGTGGCACTGACATCAGCGTCTTCCACAATTCTGCGGTCGCTGGACTAGTTTGCCGGTGGCGACGGCAGGAATTTTCCGGTGAACATTGTTTTCACTCCTGAAACTTCTCCGAACTTTCGTTTTCGATGAGGTTTGGGCGTTGGCTTTGTCTCGATGAGACGACTAATGGTGTGTTTGATTTTTGATTTTGAGCAATTTTAATTTTCCAGATCTGGTACCGATTTGCATGATTTCTGCTTTATTCTCGCTCTAATACCACTTGTTAGGGTTCTTACACCTATCTTAAACAGTAATGAAAACACACAAACAATTACAAAAAAAACCATACATACACACACACACACACACAAATTTATACGTGGTTTGGCCAAATCAGTTTACGTCCACGGAAAGCACCAATAATCACTATTAATGAGAGAGTTACAATATAATTATCGGCATATAAAAAACTCACATAGTGTTTCACTCACATGTGTATCGCTCATCCAGTGTTTCACTCACACCAAGAAAAATACTAATTTGTATTTCTCTCTTCTCTCTCAATCTTTTTTATGTGTTGTACAAAATAGAATAGGCTAGACCTATATTTGTAGGAGATGATGGAGTGGTGAACAAGATAATTGGTATGTAAAACCAATTCTAACTAGGAGCCTTCATGTCAATCTCCTAGTCAAATAAGAATACTTGCTGCCAAAGTTTTATTTCCTTCCAAGAAAATGAGTCATAATCTAATAATTCTAGGTATTTATTTGAAGGTATGCATGTAGTTCTATGTCTATAATTGATTATAGTTTACTCAAATTTTTTATTCTCTGTTTGATTCAAGATACTTTCAATTTTATCTTTTATATATTATCTTCCATTTCTCTATATGTCACAAGAATTTATATTTATTGATAATTTATGTCACTTTTACGTAAATTGGTATCAAGAGAATAATTATGATAAAAGATGAAGGGTGACTCTAAATTAAACTGGTATGATCATAGAAGTTAATTTTTTTTAAATCACGTGCATCACACGTGCTTTATGCTAGTATATATAAATATATACATACGCCTATATACACAAATATTATCCACACACACACATACACATATATACTCATATATATACACACAAATATGAATATACATACATACACGTAAATATATATACACACATACATGTATATCACATGCACATGCATATACATATATATACACATCTATATACACATGCATATATATTCATAGTTTCATAAATTTTTTTACATACTTAGATCTATTTATATTGAATAATTTAATTCAAGATTCATGATATTTTACATTCAAATTGGGTTTAGGATTGAAATTCACATTGAAATTGGGTTTGAATTGAAATTCCCATTCAAATTGGGTTTGTGATTGTAATTCAATTACACTTGAATTCAAAGACTTAGCCGAAAAATGTATTTCCAATGCAATTTTAATGCAATTCCAAATCCGCACAACCAAACGGGCCCAGTTTAATTAAAATTACGGAAGAAAAAAAACATGGGATTTCTTTAGATAATAAATAAAGTAAAGAGTGCGTCAGTTTTTATATTTAAGATCTTCAGTGAAAATTATTTTATAAGGGCTAAAAGTTCTACCAAAATAATTTTTCCATGGATATAACGAAGTCTTAGAATTTTAGAACTGGAACCGGAACCGCCGGTTCCGGTTTGGTTCCTGAACACCACTAATGACAGTGGTTTTTCTCCGGTTTGGAGTTTTCCACTTAAATTCTTGTGTTGTATTTTAATTCTCTGCTCTTTGATGTTTTGGCAAAGGAGGATCCCAGGAGGGAATTTGGAAACAAGTCCTAAATTCCCAACAATTGGTATTAGAGCCTTGGTTCCTTGAAACATAATTATCGGGCGTCAAATTCGATATAGAGAAATTCAATGGGAGGATCAATTTTGGCTTGTGGCTAGTACAAGTCAAAGGTTTGATGATTAAATCTGGTTTACACAAGGCTTTGAAGGGGCGACCCACCCCTGATTCCAGCAAAGAAGCTTCGAAATTCGGTATGAGCGATGAAGATTTGGAAGATCTTGATTTGAGAGCATCAAGCGTAATTCGTTTGTCATTGACCAAAAATGTTCTTGCTAATGTGCAAGGAATATCCACAGCCAAGAAACTTTGGGGGAAGCTTGAAGAAATGTATCAGCCAAAAGTCATCTTTAATCGGGTGTATCTCAATGAGCAGTTTCATGCTTTGCGTATGAATGAATGAACTACTATCTCTGACCATATGAGTCTTCTCAATGGTATCGTCTCTGAATTGGAAGCCATTGGAGTTAAGATTGATGATGAGGATATAACTTTGAGGCTTATCTGGTCCCTTCCACCTTCATACGAACACATGAATTCTATCTTGATTCATTGTGTTCCACCTGAAAACTTGGCATTGGTGGCAACTGGAAGTTGGAAGTAGAAGAACTCCATGAATAAGAGACTGGTTTACTGGGGTTGTGGACAATCTAGGCACCTCAAGAGAAATTTTCTGAAAGGTGGAGCTGGTTTGACAAGCAGCTCAAGCTCAAATATTGATGGTAAAGCTAATAGTGTGTCTACTTTGGGTGAGGTGGACTTTGTTGATGCTCTCTGAAATAACATGTGCATCCTCATGGCATATCGCTAGTCTCCAAAAAGTTACCATGAAAAGAGGATGTGTTACTACTAGTGGGTCCACAAGTTTGCACACGGGCATTGGTTGACATTGATGCAATATGTGTGGTGGAGTTGATGTTGATGGCTGATGAACTTCCAGGAAAACCAATGTGGAAGTTGCACCATAATGTTTCAGAGGATTAGTTTGACATGTGCTGAGGTAAAATTTTTATAATAGTTGATTCTAAGTGTGTGTACTCTTTATGGTGGAGTATGATAATTCTTTGTGTTGAGAATTATGAATGTTGGTGAAGACAGTGTTTGTAACAGAAGCTACGATGTTTGAATCAAGGTGGAGCTATTTTAAAACTGTGAATGAGTCCGAGTGAAGTGGAGAAATTTTGCCAAAGGTGGAGTTTATTGGGTTTGGCCAAAATTTGATAGTTAGGCCCAACCCACCTTGTACTCGCTGATAGGAGCCAAATATCATATATTTAAGACTCCTAATTATACATTGTTATGTTCATGTTTACCATTATATTGGTACTTTTATACGGTTTTCGTGTTTTAAGACATTTCAGGCCATGTTATATAAAATGAGTTTAATTCGGTGAAATAACTGGATTTGTGACTAAGATTGTTCGAGAGCCGAAACTATGGATAAAATACATATGAAGGACCAAGAATAAGTCAAGGATGCAAAAGGAGTGAAGATGAATGAAGCTGAGAAGAGAAACGGAGCAAAGAAGATGAAAACTAAAAATACAAGGTGGAGAGCTACCGAGTACTCGGTAGTACCTTTACCGAGTTCTTGGTAATACATATGTGAGAGAAATTCCAGAGACATACGTGCATTCTCACGCCATTGCGCAGTCGCTGAGTACTCAGTAAGACCAATACGACCAATCCACACCAGCAACTTGTATATACAACAGTGGGACCCGTTTCGACCATAATCAATATGGAATGATCTCTAGGCTATATTGGACACTATATTAACCATATTTAATGAGATTTAACACCATTCATCAAGGAATATCACAATACACATTTCTGACTTAACCGTGAAGCAATCAGATTACTAAATAAAGATGCATTTTTTTCTATAAAAGAGAGGGGTCTCTCTTAGGGTTGAGTGTGTTATATTAGCGTATTATATTGGAGTCTTAATACGTGAATGTGGGAGATTAGTGCTAGAAGAACAACCATGGCGGGCGCGTCTATATCAACAATGCAGACTGCCACGACCATGAACAACTAAATCGGTATCTAGGTTTTTTTTAACAAAACCCTAGCCAAGTAATGTAGATTATTTCTTATTTTTATTGTATAAAGGAAAACTGAAGGACACGTATGCGATGATTGTGTAGATGAGTGATTACGTTTGATTTTATATAAGATTCTTCATTTATTCTATGTCTTGTCTTAGTTTGAGTGAATGTTTTATCTTGCACAATCATGGTTATTCAATATGGGTTAGAACTTGGATGCTTAACTTATGATTTTCTACACAATGGTTTTAATTAACATGCAATCTTGATTTAGACAAAGCATGCTTCAAAGGGATAACGAGTGACATGTCTTTAATTTATGTTAGTAGGAGTAGTTTAGAGTAGATGCATGTACTAGTTATACTCGGTAAAGGATGGATTGTTCCAATGATGGATTAATTGTTCCTTTTTTGGGATTAAGGTTTGCCAATGCTTGCGACCCTATATCTGATTCACATATGATGAACCACCTTTTACAATTAAATAATTAGGAGGATATATTATGAGGTTAGTGGTGGAGTTAGAAATACCCTAGATCTTTATCTCCACTGTTTTCAAAACACCAGAACCAAAATCTATCTTTATTTTTATGTTATTTTATTTCTTGTCAAATTAGTTATAGAAAAAAAAAAAAAATTATCTTTCATAATTTAGTTATAATAATTATAAAGAAGTAGTGAATTCATTAGTCTTTGTGGATACAATAGACCCTATTTCATCTATACTAGACTATAATTAATTCGTGCACTTGCGATAGGGAAAACTAGGTCAAATTTAAAAGCTTATTTACACACAACATTATTATTACTATTATTTATTACTCAAGCCTAGTAGACAAAACTAATTGAGGTTTGGCCGACCGATTAAGTTTTTTGTGCCGTTGCCAGGGACTATTAATTTTCTACACTTTCAAATAATTATTATAACTAGATTATTTATTTGTTTTATTTTTATTTTCTTATTTTAAAAGACAAGATTGTGTGAATTTTGACAGGTGCATTAAGATTAGTAGAAGGAACCAGAAAAGTGGCGACGATTGCTTTGTTGGACCATTTATGAGTTTTATTCGTATCTTAAATTATTGTTCAATCTTATCTTGATTTTTCTTATTTAATTTCTTCTTTATTTTGTTTATTTATTTTCCGTTTATTATTTTGAATAATTTATATTTATAAAATTTGTTTCATCATCGTTGTATGAATAGTTTGCATTCCATATCTAAAGAACTTGTTCCTCTTGATCATGAAGTTGATACAACTTATCGTAAACATTTAAGAACTAAGAAACAAAGGATTGAAAAAGATACATTAAATTTTAACGATATGGGCGAACCTCAAGTACAACCATTAGGTTCCTTGAAAGATTATTACACACCCTCTAATTTCGAATCACCAGTGGACATTATAATACCAGGCGAAACATCGTCTCATTATGAAATTAAAGCTAGTATTCTGAATATATTGCCTAAATTCTATGGACATAAATATGAAGATCTGTATGAACATATTACTGAGTTTATAGAAATTAGTTCGACAACTAAAATGAATGGGATGCCTACTGATGCCTTACGTGTGAGATTATTCCCCTTTTCACTTAAAGGAAATGCTAAAAGATGGTATAACATTTTAGAAGAACAAGTGAGAACTAATTGGGAGAACCTTAAAAAAGCATTTATACATAAATATTACCCTATGGGAAAAACACACGAAGCCCAAGCAACTATAATGAACTTTGCCCAAATTTCGGGTGAACAATTCCATAAAATTTGGAAACGTTTTAAAGAAATCTTGGCTAAATGTACATCATAAATTCACAAAATATGATTTGGTGCGTAATTTTTATCATGACCTAGGCAATATACAACAACATCGTATAGAACCAGTCGACGACATATGGAAAATATTCGAAAGATTGACTGAAAATTCACAACAAAATGCGTCAGAAGCTAGAGCAAGATCAATACTTAATAACCCTAGAAGAATAGAAACTATTGAAGAAATATAAAGAACTAACGATGTTATGGCTCAAGTAGTGGAGATAAGTATAAAATTAGACAACTTTCTAAATTTCAATCAAAATACTCCTAAAGAAATCTGTTCCACCTATTCTGATCCTTCCCATTTAGCTAGCGGATGTCCAATGACATACCAAGAAGATATAATACCATGTGATGTTAACGCAGCCTTTACAAATACCAATAATAATCCATATTCAAATTCTTTCAATCAAGGCTGACCATATTTATCTTATCATTCTCAAAATGTAGAAAATCCTGTCCAAACTCAAAACTTCAATAAAAATTCAAGACCATTCAATAATACTCATAATTTCAATCAAAATCCAAGACCATTTAATGACAATCAAAAATTCCAAAATAATACACAATGATTTTGATATTTTCAACCAAACCAACCTCAATTTAGGAATCAAATTCAAAACTCTAATCCACCACAAAGATCATCTAGTTTTGAGGATAAAGTCTTAGCAGCCCTTGGTAACTTAGAAGCTAATACCCAACTGCTACATACACATTCATAAGCTATTTCAAAATTATAAGTACAGATGGGACAAATAGCTAACACGCTTAATAAAAGAGAAAATGGTAAATTACCAAGTCAACCAGTGATGAATCCGAAAGGGCAACACATGATTGAGTTAGGAACTTTATAAGAACCAACACATGAAACTGTTCAATCAATCACAACCTTAAGAAGTGGTAGGATAATGGACAATAGATTTGAGGAAGAGTTTGAAGAAAGACGAGCACAAGAAGAAGTATTGGAGAACATTCCCAAAGAAACATCACATTCTACAATAGATGAACCTATCAAAGAAATACCTGAAAAACCTACGGAGAAGGAATATGAACCAAAAACACCATTTCCTTAACATCTTCGAGGATCAAACTATTATGGCAAACAAGGCGATAAAAATAATGAAATCTTAGAAGTATTTAAATAAGTAAAAATTAACTTGCCTTTATTAGATGCCATATCTCAAATCCCACCTTATGCAAAATTCTTGAACGATATATGTACACAAAAGCGTAGAAGCAGAGCTAAAGCGCCTAAAAAGCTAGTGTTGACTGAACAAGTAAGTTCTTTATTATTGAATGATACACCACCCAAATATAAAGATCCAGGAGCGCCTACAAGATCATGCATAATTGGTGATCAAGAAGTAAGACGGACTCTCCTTGATTTGGGTGCTAGTGTTAATTTATTACCTTATTCAGTTTACCAACAATTGGGATTAGGAGAATGAAACCCTACTACGGTTGTACTTCAATTAGCAGATATATCAATCAAACAACCTCGAGGGATAGTTGAAGATGTGATAGTTCAAGTAGATAAATTCTATTTCCCTGTTGATTTTATAATCTTAGACACAGAACCTGTTCATAGTCCAAAGAAACACATACATATAATCCTATGATGACCATTCTTAGCAACAGATAGCGCATGCATTAATTTTAGAATATGAGTAATGTATATATCATTTGGGAATATGAAATTAAGATTAAATGTGTTTAATACAAATAGCCAACTTCCAGAAAAAACTAATTGTTTCAACATTGATGAAATAAATGAATTAGTGGAAGAAGTGGCGCAAGAAATATTAATGAAAGATAACTTGGAAACAATAATGACTGAGGCAGAGGATACTGATAGAGATGAACAAATTCAATTACAAAATGATGACGTTGCAATTGTAGAAACCGTACGATATGGTGAATCTTGGAAACAACTTCATGAGCCATTACCTAATATTTCAAGTACTCCACCTATTCTGTCACTTACAACTCCACTAAAATTATAACTTAAAGAATTACCTAAACAACTCAAATATGTTTTCTTAGGTCCGGACAATAATCTTCCCGTAATAATTTCTTCATATCTCACTACAAAACAAAAAGAACAATTAGTTCAAGTGTTATCTGACCATAAAGAAGCAATTGGATAAAGTGTGGCTGATTTGAAGGGAATTGATCCTTCAATTTGCATGCATCGTATAAATTTAGAAGAAAATGCAAAACCAACACGAGAGACGCAACGTAGGTTAAACCCTAATATGAAAGAGGTTGTAAATAATGAAGTAATAAAATTACTCGATGCGGGTATTATATATCCCATATCCGATAGCTCATGGGTTAGTCCAACACGGGTGGTACCAAAGAAATCTGGTATCACAGTCGTGCCAAACTTAAAAGGTAAGTTAATCCCACAACAAACCACAACTGGGTGGCGTGTGTGTATCGATTATAGAAAATTGAACTCACATACAAGGAAAGATCACTTTCCATTACCATTCATTGATCAAATCTTAAAACATTTAGCTGGACAAAGTTATTACTATTTTTTAGATGGATATTCTAGTTATAACCAAGTAGCAATTGACCTAGAAGACCAAGAAAAAACCACATTCACCTGTCCTTATGGTACATTTGCATATAGAAGAATGCCCTTTGGCTTATGCAATGCACTTGCAACATTCTAAAGATGTATGATGTCAATCTTTTCTAACATGGTAGAAAAGTTCCTAGAAGTATTCATGGACGATTTTTTGTTGTTTGGAACTACTTTTGAAGATTGTTTAAAAAATCTTGCACTTGTACTACAAAGATGTAAAAAGACGAATCTAATATTGAGTTGGGAGAAAAGCCATTTTATGGTTCAAGAGGGCATAGTCCTAGGACATATTATTTCAAAAAGAGGGATAGAAGTAGACAAAGCTAAAGTTGAATTAATTTCTAATCCACCCCCTCCTACATCGGTTAAACAAATTCGATCATTCCATGGTCACGCCGGGTTTTATAGACGATTTATTAAAGATTTCAGCAAAATACTCGGCCATTATGCAATCTCTTTGCTAAAGATGCAGCTTTTGATTTCAATAAAGAATGTCTTGAATCTTTTGAGAAGTTGCGTAATTTACTCTCAACTGCCCCAATAATGCAACCACTCGATTGGTCTCTACCATTTGAATTAATGTGTGACACATCTGATTATGCTATAGGTGCAATTTTAGGACAATAAAAGATAAACTACCACATGTTATTAGGCTAGTAAAACGCTTGCTGATGCTCAAATTAATTACATTACTACTGAAAAAGAGTTGCTAGCTATAGTATTTGCCTTGGACAAATTTAGATCATATTTATTAGGAACCAAGGTAGTCATTTTCTATGACCACGCAACTTTAAAATACTTATTAACAAAAACATATTCGAAACCTAGACTTATTAGATGGATATTATTATTACAAGAATTCGATATTGAAATACGCGATAAAAGGATAAAAAAAATGTAGTGGTAGATCACTTATCAAGAATAGTGGTAGAATCTACGATGGATAATACTCCACTAATGGATTATTTCCCAGACGAGCAATTATTTAGTGTTAGTACATTAAAACTCAAAGGTCTGAGGAAAAAAATGCGATATAAGAAATATGGTCAACAATTAGAAGGGTTCATAGAAATTAACCATGACTTAGGAGGTATGGATTCTATCGATTTGATAGAACCCACCTATGATAAAGATTAATAAAGAAAGCTACGAACATCGGGCTAACGATGTTAAAAAGAGACACCATTATATAAAATTCGTGTTCTTTTGAATGGGTATGTATAATTAGGATTTTTATTTTATTATGATTGTTTTTATAGTTATTTAATTTAAATTTAGAATCTGAGATGGTACCACGAGATGATTTTGAAAGAAGTAAAAAAATCAGCAGAAAAGAACTACCTCTACTGAGTACTCGGTAGAATTTCCATCGAGTACTCGGTGGAACAACAATGATAAAAACGGGACGGAACTGATGTTTTCCCATTTTCCTTTCCTTTCTCAAACTACATACTCTCAAAACTCTACACTTAAACTCCAGGCGAAAGGTATTACTTAATGAAATTACCTAGACGATAGTAAAAACAGCCTAGAGGGGGGGTGGAAGGGGGGGGGGGGGGGTGAATAGGCTTTTAGTCGATTCTATGATCAATTAAAATTATTTAGCAAAAATTCAATTTTAATCAGTCATAAACCCTAATTCTTAATTCAATTCACAAAATAGATCAATCAAGCAAATATAAATATAAGTGCATAAACTTAAATCATGAGAAGACATAAAAAATTTTACGTGGAAAACCTTGGAAAGACTCCAAGTAAAAACCACGGATACGCTCGAGTATCGATGCACTATGAATCAGAGAATTTTATACAAAATCTATGAAAACAGAGCTTACAATCGCTGTTATTTGCTGTTCTTCACTCGACGTCTGAAAATCTAGATTCATTTGCGCTCTACGAAGCTCTCGCTCCGATCTCCGTACTCTAACGACTCTGTTTCTCAACAGATCAAAATCATCACGAAGTCTCCTGCTTCGATCTCTGCACTCAGACAGTTCCATTTTTCAACGGATCAATGCAACCTCGTTGCAATAGATGGTGTGTGAATTTTTCAAAAACTATACCATTCAATCGTGCATAGAAATTGTCGATATAAAAACATAATTGAAGACGTCCAAAAACAAGAGAGAACTTGTGTATCTCTAATCACTCAATAATATTCTCTCAACATATGTATATCTCTGTAGAAGATGAAGCTGTAGAAAACTTGCAGAGAATTCTTCAAGACGTGGGTCCTCTTGTTGTACACTTGGGTATTTATAGATAATGATGATCCAAATCCTAAGTTTGCCTTTTCTCGTAATTTCACATCCAAACCCTATATTATGGTGAATAAATTGTATATAGAACGCACTTTGGATAATGATGTATATAAGTTGTGGTCATATCATAAAACCATCCCCCAAAAAATTTGGACATCGCAGACAAAATATGGGAAAAACTTGTCGCAACTAGCGTAGCTTAGCCTACGCTTCAAGCGTAAAAATGTGTTTTCCAGCCACGTTTTGAACCTAAAAGCGTAGGTATTTTTGTCAAAACCACTTTTCTTTACAACTGCACCAAAATGATCCTCTTGAACCCACGATACTTTTTGCTTGAAGTGACGGCTTCGGAAAATATCATTTTTTCCCTCCAGGAGACATTTTTCCTCAATATGCTCACTTTCGTGCTTCACTTGTATTCTTCATTACTTCAATACTTGATTCTGCCTTTGATGAAGCTTATCGATGTCATTGAAACCAAACTGACCTATCTAACACTTAACATGGTTATTGTCTAGAACATGCCATAAATAAACAATTATAATAAATGTTCTTACAATCTCCCCCCTTGGCATTTCTGAGACAAAATCATGTTTTACAATATAGCCTCACAAATAACAGCATAATATCTATACCTATGAACACACACCAACAAACATAGATATAAACTGTCACCTTGCTTTCATGACGACCAATCCAGTTACCACAACACTGAACAAACCATTAAATGCAAGTGTGGAAAATAGATATAAACCAATATAATGATCATCAGAAAATTATAACAACAATGCACACATAATGATCATCATTCTTCCCATGAGAATAAACTCCCCCTTACTAAATACTTCTCCCTCTAAATCAATCAAACAATCTTAACCAAACAATCTCTTTCCCTCACTTAATACTTCTCCCCCTTTTTGTCACTGAAATGTGAAGCAAAGAGAGTATATGCCATAACAACAATGTAGAGAGATGCAAGGAAATACTCAAAGAAAAAACATCAAGATACAAAATTCTTATTAGAACAAATCCAAATTCTCAGAGTAACGAAAATCTCTACTATGCATGACCCTAATACTAATGCATGAATGCAAAATGTCATGAATAAAAATAATTTTTGTTTTTAGAAATCTGTGAGCAAGACAGTAGAGACAACAAACAAACCATTTATACATCATATTCTCAGATCTATCTCAGCCATTATACACACGGTATAGAAGAAAATCAACACACATATCTTATAGACTCAAGAATGCATAAATCAAGTTTTGAAAATATATATATGACAATTCTCATGTGCAAGTACTAAGGTAAGATGAAAATAATACATATTAAACCTGATAATCTCCGTATCAACCGTGATGATATTTCAATCCAAGATCCAAACTAGAAGGCAAAAATAAGAAATACTTTCTCTTTGTCACACAATTTCCTCTTTTTCATATTTTCAACTTTTTCACCATATCCCTTTTTGTCTCTAAGCTCTGGACTTTCCAGCGAGGATTTTTAGTCCCGACCAATTGGGTCCGAGCTTCTTCCATGGGATTTATGCTGATTAGTCTTCTCTCATTTTTACGTGAACACTCAAATGCTTACTGAGGCAAGAGGCCCGGTTACTCAGATTGAAGAACTACTTTTTGCATTTTTATATTTTAAACATCTCATTCTGTCTTTTTTTTCAACATCACCACAACATCTATACACATGCAAAAAATATTTCATGCATAGACCAATCTAGCATAGCTCATGAACCTTCATATCACTTCAGGTTAAATAAAAAAATAAACAGATTTAGCAGGCATTATACTCATCACCGAAGCTACTAGCACCTAAGATTAGAGTTTTGTAACATAAAATAATCATGCCAAGTGATCATCCAAAAATCTTAGGTTAGACTGATACCTCTACTTCACATATGTATAATGAGACAAAAAAATATGAAAATAGAGTACAATATGAAAACTTTGTACTCTAGCCAAGCTCAACAGTCTCAAATTTTTTATTATTGTTTATTTAAAAAACAAATGCATGCATGAATAAATATAACACAAATGCATGATTACCTATCAATTATAGGAAAATAATGCAATGTGTTCCTAGAATGATAAATAAGAAGATATCTATTATAAAGAAAGCATACCAATAGATTTCCTAAGACTAACATGTTTTTGAAAATCTAATGATTTTGTAAAGATATCTGCCAACTGAGAATCTGTGGATATAAACTCTAGAGACACTATACCATCTTCAACAAGATAACAAATGAAATGATGTCAAATATATATATGTTTTGTCCTAGAGTGTTGAACATGATGTTTAGAAATATTTATTACACTTGTGTTATCACATAACACAATCATTGTACCTTGAGAAAAATTATAATCTTGCAACATCTGACGCATCCACAAAACCTGAGTACAACAACTACCAATTATTATATATTCAGCCTTAGCAGTGGAAAGAGAAACATAATTTTACTTCTTGCTATGCCAAGCAACTAAGTAATTTCCAACATAAAAACACCTTCCACTGGTACTTTTTCTATCATCAACATTACCGGCCCAATCAACATCAGAAAAAGATGCGATATCAGTATTAGTACCTGATGGATACCACAGTCCATAATTCACAGTCCCTTTAACATACTTGAAAGTCCTCTTCACAACAATAATATGAGACTCCTTAGGACTTGCTTGGTAACGTGCACACAAACCAACACTAAACGCTATGTCAAGTCGACTGGCAGTCAAGTACAATAAACTCCCAATCATACTCCTATAAAGTGTAGGATCGACATCTTTGACTTTTGTATCCAAGCTAAGCTTGACACTTGTACTTATAGGAGTGCGAGCATCTTTAGTCTTTTCCAAACCAAACTTCTTCACCAATTCTAATGTATAACGAGTTTGAGAAACAAAAATATCATCATTTAATTGTATAACGTGAAGCCCTAGAAAGAAGTTCAATTCACCAATCATGCTCATCTCAAATTCATGTTTCATTTGATCTCCAAAATAATGAGCAAACTGATCAGAAGTGGAACCAAACACAATATCATCAACATAGATTTGAGCAACAACTGTATCATTCTCAATTTTCTGAATAAATAGTCTTTTGCCCACTCCCCCTCTAGCAAAACCTATTCCCAACATGTAATCAACCAACCTTTCATGCCAAGCTCTAGGAGGTTGCTTTAGTCCATACAACGCCTTTTTCAGCCTGTAAACATGATCCGGACAATGAGGATCTTCAAACCCTTTGGGTTGCTCCACATATACTTCCTCATGTAGAATGCCATTCAAGAATGCACTATTTACATCCATTTGATACAACTTAAATCCAAGATGACAAACGATAACAAACAAAATTCGAATAGATTCAAGCCTAGCAACTGGAGCAAAAGTCTCATTAAAATCAATACCCTTTATCTAAGTATATCCTTAAGCAACAAGTATAGCCTTATTCCTAACAACTGTACCATTTTCATCCTTTTTATTCTTGAAAATCCACTTTGTACCAATCACGTTTATCTCTTTCGGTCTAGGCACAAGATACCACACATCATTCTTAACAAACTGCTGAAGTTTTTCTTGCATAACATTTATTCACTCACTATCTTGAAGAGCTTTTTTGACATTTTTAGGTTCCAAAGAAGATGTATAACATGCATATGAAACCTCATTCCTAGCCTTTCTCCGTGTCACCATCATCTGATCACATATCCTATAACACTATCCAAAGGATGGTACACCTTCACCCTTGCAGATGGTTCCTTAGAAGGTGTAGGCTAAACATCACCAATTTGATCATGTGATTCTTCAGGACTTAAAGTATCATCATTAACCACATTGTCCTCTTTTTCAACCTCAGAAAAATCATTATCCAATATAAAGATTGGCTCAACATTTTCCTCCTCAGTAGACATCGGGGACTCATCAACACATGAGTCATCAACCAGTACATTCGCAGATTCCAACATAGTTTGAGTTCTAAGGTTAAACACCCTCTATGCTCGACTAGTTAATGAATAACCCAAAAATATTCCTTCATCACTCTCAGACTCAAACATCGCCATAGATTCACGATCTCTAAGAATATAATATTTTGCTCTAAAAACCTTGAAATATTTAACATTTAGTTTCTTGCCATTCCACAGTTCATAAGGAGTTTTTAAGTGTTTGAGGTGTAACATGCTGTGTTCACCGCCTCGGCCCAAAAATACCTAGGAACATTCCTACCCTATAGCATAACATTGGCCATTTCTTGAATAACCATATTCTTCCTCTCAACTACTCCATTTTGTTGAGGAGTTTTAGGTGCTAAAAATTCATATTTTATTCATCTCTCATCACAAAACACTTCAATTTCTCAATTTTCAAACTCCCTTCCATGATCAATCCTCACTATAGAAATGGAACAATTCTTCTCAGTCTGAATTTTTAAACAAATCCTCTTAAAACTTTTAGAAGCTTTAGAGTTTTCACTTAGAAATCCAATCCATGCAAACCTTGAGTAATCATCCACCATGACAAAAATATACTTCTTTCCTCCTTTGCTCATGGTCCTAGTGGAACCCATTAAATCAATATGCAACAACTCTAAAGGTCTAGAAGTACCAATGACATTTGTCTTTTTGTGCTGACATCTGACTTGTTTACCCTTCTGACATGATCCACACACAACTCTTTTTGCATAACCAAGCTTAGGGACTCCCTTAATAATTTCACTCTTAGTAATTTTTGTTAATTCTCGAAAATTAACATGTCCCATCCGCTGATGCCAAATTTTAACTTTATCAAGCTTAACTCTATTGCATAATAATTCAGAACTAGGAACAATGCAATAACAATTATCAGTTGAACGCATACCTTCCATCACCAAAAGTGATGGAATTATTGAAACCACAATGCTACCTTTTCCTTGAACCCTCGACTTCTCTCCATCACCAAAAGTGACTATGCCACCATGACACTCCTCGAGAAATCCAAACAATGACTTATCTCCAGTCATATGCCTTGAACATTCACTATCTAGATACAAGGAACTAGAATTTCTTGCTCTAAGTGTAGTATGAACTATAAAACAGTGTAGCTCACTTTTTCTCACCCAAGCCTTCTTCATCTTCAGAGCTCCTTTTGCCAACCATGAAAAATTCTTCATTTCTTCATTCAGCATTCAAATTTGATCTTGAACACTATCTCCTTGTTGAACTCTTTATTCCTTCGCCGATTGCAGAGTCTTCCCTCTTAACTTTGAACACCTTGGTCGAATGTGACCACTGATACCACAGTGGTGACAAATAGGAACAAACCTCCGAGTTCGATTAGTTGACCTCCTAGGATATCTAGAGGTAAGGAAGGGCTTGTTTTTAACAGGTCTTTTGACATAGGATTGAGCCCTAGGATTCCAATTTGAATTTCCATGAGAAGAACTATATGCTACATGAGTGGCTTTCACAAAGGTGGTTTTTATAGCAACATTCGAATTTTGCAATATTCCAACAAAACCTTGTCCCTTTGTATTTCCTGCGGACTTTCCTACACTTAACATATGATTAATCTTAAGAGTTCCACTAGACCACTTATGAATAGTTGAGTTAGCATCTTTCAGCTCTTTTTCCAAGTTTTCAATCTTAGTAGATTTCTAAACCAAATCCTTATTTAGACCATATACTAACTTCAAAGCCTCAGTCTTTTCAAGTTCAGACTTATTCAAATCCTCAATCAACTTGACCTTTTGGGTATGTAGAAGATTTAGAGTTTGAGAACTATTGGCTAATTTATCTTTTAAAGAATGCAATTCTTTGTCAATTTTAAGACTTTTAGTCAACAGTTTCATGTGATTCTTGTGACGTTGTGTGGTCTTATCAAGTAATTTATTATACGACTCTTGAAGAGTTTCATCACAATCTTCATCACTCTCAGAACCTTCTTCTTCAGACATCACCAAACTTGAAACAACTTTTTTAACATCCTTGCTATGTACAACAAACACAGTGAAATTCTTAGAATCATCACCTATTTCTAATTCTGTCACATCACTAACTGATCCATTGTCAGAGTCGTCATCCTAACTGATAGCTAATCTTTTGGATTTTTTCAAAGTGTTTGCACACTCTACAACTATGTGACCATATCCTAGACATTCAAAACATTTGAGTTTCTTCTTTTTAGGATCAGACTTGTCCTTCCTAGTTTGAGTCTTATTTCTACTTCTAGACTCACCCAACTTATCCCCAATTTTTTTGTCCTTGGCCATTATGTTTAGCCCTAACAAATTTGTTCAACCTTTTAGCAAACATGACAATATCATTCAGACTTAACTCACTTTCTTCATCAAGTTCAACATGATCCTCCCTAGTGGTTTTGAAAGCTATGCTCTTCTCTTTTGTGCCATTAGCCTTCTTAGGGGTTTTTTTTGAACATCTCAATCTCATAAGATTTTAAATTTTCTGTCAATTCTTCAACCTTAATTTCTTTAAGACACATGACCTCTGAGATGACAGTGACCTTAGATAAAAAACGTTCAGGTAGAGACCTAAGGATATTCTTTACTATGGTAGTCTCATGAATAGGCTCACCTAGGTTATGACAACCCGTTACAATATCAGTTAACCTAGCCTTAAAGTCGGCGTAGAGTTCATCCTCCTCCATCTTTAACTGCTCAAATCAAGAATTCAGAATTTGAAGCTTTGATTGTTTCACCTTCGATGTTCCTTCATGAGTGACTTGGAAAATGTCCCAAGCTTTTTGGCAATTACACACGTAGAAATCCTCTTGAACTCACTTGAAGTAACAACATTGTATAAAGCATTCAACGCCTTCGAGTTCCAATTCGCGCTATTTGTCTCGACAGCAATCCACTCGCTTGATGGTTTTGCTTTCACTTCATTAGTCGCATCATCTTTCACAGTGAGAGATGAGTATCCTACTTCTACAATATTTCACGCTCTCTCATCTAAAGATTTCAAAAATGCTCTCATTCTCGCTTTCCTATATGTGTAATTTGAGTCATCAAATAAGGGGGACCTAGATATGGAACCTCCTTCACGAGGCATCTCCATCGTCTAAGTACAAAATCTAACCTTAGGTAATTAACCTAAAAAGGGGCAACCACGCTCTGATACCAATTGAAATTACCTAGACGATAGTGAAAACAACCTAGAGGGGGGGGGGGGGGGTGAATAGACTTTTTATAAATTTTATGATCAATTAAAATTATTTAGCGGAAATTCAATTTTAATCAGTCATAAATCCTAATTCTCAATTCAATTCACAAAATAGATTAATCAAACGAATATGAATATAAGTGTCAAAATTTAAATCATGAGAAGACACATAGATTTTTACATGGAAAACCTTGGAAACACTTCAAGTAAAAACCACGGATACGCTCGGGTATCGATGCACTATGAATAAGAGAATTTTGTACAGACTCTATGAAAACAAAACTTACGATCGCTGTTATTTGCTGTTCTTCACTCAAAGTTTGAAAATCTAGATTCACTCGCACTCCACGAAGCTCTCGCTCCGATCTCCATACTCTGACGGATCTACTTCTCAATAGATCAAAATCACCATGAAGCCTCCTGTTTCGATCTCCGCACTCAGACGGCTCTGTTCTTCAATGGATCAATGCAACCTTATTGCAATAGATGGTGTGTGAATTTTTAGCAACTATACCATTCAATTGTGCATAGAAATCGTTGATGTAAAAACACGATTGAAGATGTCCAAAAATAAGAGAGAACTTGTGTATCTCTAATCACTCAATAATATTCTCTCATCATATGTATATCTCTATAGAAGAAGAAGATGAAGCTGTAGAAAACTTGCAGATAATTCTTAAAGACGTGCTTCCTCTTGTTGTAGACTTGGGTATTTATAGACATTGATGATCCAAACCCTAAGTTTGCCCTTTCTAGTAATTTCACATCCAAACCCTATATTTCGGTGATTATATTGTATATAGAACGCACTTTGATGTATATAAGTCGAGGTCATATCATAATACCAACCCCCAATTAATTTGGACATCGCAGACAAAATCTGGAAAAAACTTGCCGCAGCTACGCTTCAAGCGTACCTCCAAGTGTAAAAATGTATTTTCCAGCCACGTTTTGAAACTAAAAGCGTAGGCTTAAGCGTAGGTATTTTCGTCAAAACCACTTTTCTTCACAACTGCACTAAAATGACCCTTTTAAACCCACGATACGTTTTGCTTGAAGTGACGGCTTCGGAAAATGTCATTTTCGCCCTCCAGGAGACATTTTTCCTTAATATGCTCACTTTCTTGCTTCACTTGTATTCTTCATTACTTCAATGCTTGATTCTGCCTTTGATGAAGCTTATCGATGTCATTGAAACCAAACTGACCTATCTAACACTCAGTATGGTTATTGACTAGAACATGCCATAAATAAATAATTACAATAAATGTTCTTACACTTAACAATGTTTTAAGCTTCCCTTTTTCACTAGTAATCCCTTTAATCGACATGATGAAGATGCAAATTATTACTTTGATACATTATAAATTCCTTGAAACTTCATCTTTTCTTTATCTTTATCTCCTTGTTTATCTCCTTGAAGAAAACCTATAAAAGAGGAAGGCAAAACTCCCAAATCAAGGACCATTGTATTCAATCACTTGGTTTATAATATAGAGCATTATAAAGATTGATGTGTGGGTATTCAAAGTTATTCCAGCATAGTAACCATAGTCTCTTTGACTACCTCACGCTAAGTGTTTGATAAAACGTATAGAAGAGTCATGGCTCCAAAGAAGAGACCACACACCATCCTCTTCTTCATCCGACCAAATGAAGATTGATCCTTTAGGTCAAGAAATAGTTAAGAAAGAAATAACAAAAGGGTTCAATTTAGAGAGGAGTTTCAAAATTACAAATTTTGAACATAAGGACCAAGCATCATGGGGGATAGGATGTATCAAGGATAGGGAAGTTAGAGCTGTTATTGCAACCCGCATCGACATACATAGTCAAATCTTTGCTACATGAGTTTTGGCTTAATATGAAAGAAGTGAGCGACAGGGCGGACAAAAGGATAGACACAAAAGTCAAGGGGAAGACCATAATCATCACACCATTAGCTATTGGTCGAGCATGGGGTATTCCACATGAATGTCCCACCGATCTTAAGCCTATATTTTCAGCGTTACCTAAACCATTCCTAAAAACTCCTCTTATTGTCAAAGATGTAACAGATGGGAAGTTTGGAAATAAGTATCACACATGCACTTTCACGCCCCTAAATTCCAAAGACTCCCGAACCGGGACATCCGAGGAATCCGGGTTGTGATCCATACAAGGAGCGACCAATTAAGATCCTAAATAACCATAAAACGAATGGAATATTATTAATAACAATAATTCCATACATAACCAAGCGGAAGCTAAACCAAATGATACACAAGACACATCGAGGTGCCGAAAGAATACATCTCTACAAAGATGCAACGATACCAAATACAAGGAAGGGATATGCCAACAGACTAGCTCCCAAGAAATACAACAACAATCCCAATAAAGGGGACACGTAAAGGAAAGTAAAATGAACAACTCTACGTAAGAACCTCCCAAATCCCGCAACAGCATCCGTAACACTCTAGGCAAATCCAGAACTTGCAACGAGAAAACAAAAGAAAGTGCCTTTGCACCCAAGCAACCCGTACCCAAAACAATCGCTACAAACTGGTGCTTGGGGACACCAGACAAAAGAACGCCGGGGTGAGCTCATCAAAGCCCCGTAGGAAAAAGGAATTGTAACTGTCATATCCTCCGACCATCCAAGTCGAGTGCGAACCAACCCGTGTACATGCATCTACCCTAGGTTAGTTAAATGTTCCACATGGCACTCACGCCAATACGAGATCCCGAAAATACATCCCCTTTGTCCCCTACCATACATCAACAAATAGGGCAACTAGCACGTAGTGAAACTATAACACAACAACATATAATAATGCACACCTATATATATATATATATATATATATATATATATATACACATAAACAATACAAGCCACGTAGTATATACCACCTCATAGATCACTACAACTCGTACCCTTCAGTCCCACACTGATTATGCACACAACACGTATCACCAAATCACAGGAGCAACACTCCTATTCATAACACTCCAAGAATGATAACAATCATACTTCCTAGATTACGAGCACACCAAGCTCAAAAACATCAAATCAATATCAACTCATAATACCAATTACCTTACATGGTACTACCCACCATACTTAAACCCAACAATGGGGTAAAACCATCACTTAAACCTAATGGAAGTCATAAATATTACCGAACATCAAAAGAAAGTGAAAGGGGATTGAACAACTTATCACACCGACCACTCAAAGGTCACAAGTTCACCCAAGGGTAAAATGACCATTTCAAGTGCAAATATGTACTTTAAAAGGTTAACCCACCTATTTGGACATAGGGCAAACCATAGAAACAAATGGAACCGAATTCAAAGCCCTGACGCAAGAGATATGCATTTTTGAAAATGGTATCAGACAACACCGACCCAAACAAAAAGTTAAAGTACCCCTCTTTCACCAAGGGTAAGACAGTCATTTCAAGTGAAAATAAATGATTTTAAATTTTGTATCAAATATTTGGACATAGGATGGGCCATAGAAACTAACGGGACCTAAATCAAAGCCATTAGACGAGAGATATGCATTTTTGAAAACGGTATCGGACAACACCGACAAAAATAGAAAGCTGAAGTACCCCTGTTTCACAAAGGGTAAAAGAGTCATTTCAGATGCAAAATAATTATTTCAAAATTTTAATACAAATTTTGTACCTATAACAAGCCATAGGAACAAACGGGACATAATTCCGAGTTCCGAGGTGAAAGAAATGAATTTCCGAAAATGATCGAAACATGGCTGAATCACCCAGTCGACATCCTAGGGTCGCAGTCGATTGCACAAGGTTGAAACTCACCCAAAAAAATGAGTTTTATGAAAATGAAAGTCTTATGAAAAATATTTTTTCAGGGAAACAAACCAAAACACCAACGAAAAGAACAAAACGCATTTGTAGATGCTCAAATGGAGCAAATGAATGAAGAACCGGAGTTAAAAAATAACTTGAAGGAAAGGGCAAGTAACTATACACAAAGACACTAACTCTAACCTCACCATACCTAGTTCGACATCCAAATTCATGAACTCCATAATGACTTATTCAAGAGCGTCCACAACTTCAATGAAATTCCTATCCTTAAGATCCCTAAAGGGAACCTAGTGGCCATTGCCACGGAACCAACTAGTTCAAATAAAGACCTCGTCCTATTCCTTCAAACCTCAATTTCACATTCGAAACCACATCACTTAGGTTTCTAACAATATCATATGGCCATTAATACACAATCAACTCGGTTTACTCATAACCTCTTCTATCATAACCAAAACATCAAAATCACTATTGATGCCATGTTGTTACACCAACGCTAACTTAGACCACAAAACCATCACCCACCTTCTCAAGGCTTCAACTCATAATGAATTCCACAGTCCACTACCGACTTTACGTATCACAGGAAAGTCCATAAACCAACTCATATCAGACCCCTAAGGTATATAAGCACATATCAACAAGTATAAGCATTTATCTCACATTATACTTTAAAATAAGACATGCAAATCATATTTTCACATCCTTCACTTTCACTTGAGCATTTTAATAACAAATGAATTATATATTTCAAAATCCACATTAAACATGCACCTCAACCACATAGGATAACATCATGATCCACATGTAAATGTAAATCGTATATTAACAACTCAGATGCAATGTGACTCACACACCTCATGATACTCACGCGACCACACACACCCTAACTCTAAGGGTCAACATGATCATTCTCTAACCATTCACTTTTGAGGATATAAGCTCATGAAGGAAGGTAGATTTATCGTACCATTCTTCCCAAGTGCTTTTGACCCTTACACTTTTAACAAGGAAGACGTCAAACATGACGCGGTCGTGCCATAGGATTTGGACAAGTTCTCCCCCTACCGTCTCTGTTTCTTTGAAGACTAGTTCCGTAGGAGCAAGAAATACCCCTTGGCCAGTTGTTATGACGATCCAAAACAAGTTTACTCACGCATAAATACACAAACGGACCTAGACCGCACCAATTGAATTCTCTTTACAAAAGGTGAACCCATATGCAATATGTCTCAATGGGACATGCACCAACATAAATATGTATCTTATCATATTTATAAGCAACATTCCCAAAATGTCAACACAAATGCTTTTCATCATTCAACATGCTTTTAAATTTCATTTAAAGCAATAAGTAGCAATGATGCTTTCTCATGCACCATTCATACTTCAAATCATCAAGTTGTCCTTTAATACACAATGATAACATTTTCATTCATTTAACATGCTTTTATCTCAATTAAAGCATTTAAATCACAATGATACATTCTCATGCACAATTAATGTTCCAAGTCATCAAATTGTCCTTTAATTCACAAAGATAACATTTCCATTCTTATAAACATGCTCTTAGATAAATTAAAGCAAGTTTATCACAAATCATATCTCAACCTAACATCAATTCCCAACTTAGTAAATATCATTCACAAAAGGGAAACTAGATATTCGCTCTAAGTTGAGATACCGAGTTACACCAATGACATAATATATCTTCAAATGTGCTACCTAAAGGAGCTAACCTATTCTCATTCTAAGGCTACATCCCTAACACCTACATAAACATATGTATAATTATACTTATATATCTACACAACTATACCCACATACATATACACATATATAGGCATATAAACATACTTTAATATTGGAAATCTCAATAACAACCACCCAACTAGCATGCATCATAGTCCTATCAATATCATCACCAAGTCCTCTATACACAAGGGTTAGTTTACATAAACATGTTCAAACCCAAACATCACATTTTCAAGGATACACTTAGCAATTTCATCTAAGTTTAGGAATCCTAGAATCAAATTCTCATAACCACACAATCATAAGATGAGTTAGTTAAGAAGTTTTCCCCTACCTCAAGTGAAGAACACAACAAACCACAAGGCAAAGCCCATGAAACCCTATCTCTCACCCAACACCGAAATCAAATGAGCAAATTGGTGGAAAACTTCACCATAGTCTCCTAACTATGAATCAAACTCCAACACAAGAGGAAAACAATAATCATGAAGTGGTTTAACCAGAATCCCAAAACTAGGGTTTGAAAGGAAACACACAAGGAGTGAAGAACACTTACCAATCCTTGGCTCAAATCCAAGAGAAGAACACCATGAACAACTTCCATGTTGAAGACCACATTAAACTCCAAACTTAGGGTGATGAATTCAACCCATAAGTGGAGAAGAAACAATAAGTAAAAGAGGAAAGGAAGAGATGAAATGATTTTGCACACCCACAAATGTGTAGAGATCCTCCAGTCACACCCCTCTCACAATCCAAGGGTCTAAGATTAAAGCTAGCAAATGAAGGCTTAATCCAAGGGCAACAAAGTAGTCTTGCAATGAAAGACTAGATACACCACATACAAAACCCATTAATTTGCCAACCAAGGCCTTAACATCCAAGGGTTGAGAATAAGGCAATGAAAATGAATAAAGGATCCAAGGGTTGACATGAAGTCTTGCAAATTGAAAGACTAAGAATAATGCATTCTTGCATTTATGTGACATCCAAACAACGCCCTATGATCCAAGGGTTTAGAATAAATATGGAAGATGAGATCTAATGACCATAAGTGAGACACCACATAAAAGAGGAAATGACCAAATTCTTCCAAACTTAGGGTTAATTACAAGAGTGCCATCATGCCTCTTAATTACCCTTTTACTCCTTGTCATCTTCTCTATTTACCACTATGCCATTCATAACCCAACACTTAGCCAAATCTCTACACTTTCCACTAAATGCTCTAAATATGAAAATACACACTTACCCTTCGGTCATTTCTTTCCCAAAATCGTTCTTAACGATTCTCATTACTCACCAAATGAAAATATAACAAGAAATTCACATAAGTTCTACAACGGTACGTCTACAATAAACTAGGGTAACACGTTCGGGAACACAACCAGATTGCCGAAGCTCCAACGAGAAAACGTTGCACGAACTCACGTAGTCATCAATGAACAATAAACTATGAAGCCGGAAACAAAAGTTCACGAATTCGTCCCGCTAAGTTCGAAACTCAAATGCAAAAAATTTACATGTACCGAGATTACACAAGACATCGTGAATAAGTGACGTCACAATACATTAACGCAAAAAAGGAAACGCGGGGCGTTACATGCACAAACAAGAAACATTATGCACTGGAGATGTGGATAATAGATACCATTATTAATTGCCAAACAAATCCACGTGGACACACCAATGAACATCGTGGGATTTTTCAAGAGGCTTTGTACGCTTTTGCAATGAACCATTGGATCTCGATTCCGGAGGTAATTTGGACAAATATCTATGAAACATGGGACGACATGAGTAGTCGTAGCAAGGTGAATGCCTCATCCTATTTGGTTCCATTCCCGACATTGGCTATGAAGTTAATGAAAGATAACGGTGTACCGATAGAAAGGATAGGAAAAAACGAGTACAAGCCAAAACATTTTGAGCATATCATGGTATCTCGACTACATAAAGAAGACGATGAGAAGGAAGGTGAGGGGACACCGATAACTAAAGCAGAATATGAACAACTCATGGCCGATCAAAAGGAGATGAGGAAGACATTAGAGGAACTAACCCTAAAGGTAGATTCATTAATGAAAAAGAATTCAAGCTCCACTTCTCATCCACTACCACCGTCTGAGTCTTAGGACTCAGAGAGTAGTCGATCATGAGCCGCCATAGATTTTCATGTTCTAGATATTGCATTAGGCCGAGCCATGAATCATTATTTTGTACGTTTTGTTTTATTTCTTGTTATTTGCAATTTTTGTACTTGAACTCCAACGAATTTTTTTAGAAATTTAATGAAAATGGATATTTTGGTATTTGACGAACAAATTATTTTGATTTTATCTATTTTTCAATTATAAGGATATAACGATATAAGTTTGGGGGGAAAGTACGATTTTTCAAAAATATCTTTATAAAATTCTAACTATTATAAATACATATTTCTATTTTAATTAATTTTATATAATTATTTATGCATTATATATATATTTATTTTATTTTATTTCAATTAGTTTATTTAAGTTTATATACTAACTTCTTATATATATTTTATATATATTTTTATTTTTATTAAAGAAAGAAAAAAGAGAGTTGTTTTTGAAATTTGTTTTGTTCAGGGATTGCCGAATACTCGGTAGTTTCCCCACCGAGTACTCGGTGGATCCTGGAAAAATTATAATTTTAGAAATTTAAATGTATAATTATGTATTTTGATTTTCCTTTCAAACTAGGACTTTGACTATAATATAATAATTTTATTATATAGTTTTAGCAACTTCTAAGAAAGAAAAAAGAATTTTATGAAAATTTTCATAAATATGAAATCCTTTTCAACTATAGAAAATATGCTACTAAATCTTATTACCATTTCAATACTTTCCATTCTAATGATTCCTATTCTAGATTTCTGCTATAACTTGAATCATTCCTCTCTTATAAAGGTTTAGCTTTAAAAGTTATAAATATAGGGTTTCTTCCCTTCATTCTTTCACAATTCATCACCTTTTTTAGAGAAAGAAAAATAGTAGGAATTCATTCTTATTTTCAACTCACGGCAACCCAAGATTCGTTAACCACGTGTATGATTGCATGTGAACGTGTGTTTTATGCGGATGGATATCTGGAGCCGTCCATAATGAAGATGATGGCTAATCTAGAAGAGAGGAGGTTGACACCATTGATAACTCCGGCGTTCGATTTTACTTTTCTCGACATTGTTCCTGATTTTTATAGCAATATACGTTTTGAGAAGGTTGAGAATGGTGAAATTCTTTGCACCACCGTTAAAGGAGGTACCAGGAGTATTGAAGTTTCCCCTAAGGCAATTGGTATGGCATGGGGAATACCACATGAAGAGCCTTTGGAGCTTGAAGGTAAATTCCGACCATATCATGCTCTATATTCTTCTTTTCGCCAAATGGTTAAGGAGATTTGTGACTATTACGAACCAACTTCTTATGCTCGTAATATACCTAGGGCTATGCTTGACCCTGAATTGTGGTTTTTGAATACTTTATTGGCTAAGCAAGTTTACCCGTCGAATTGGAAGGATAATTGTGACTATGAGGCAATAGATACTCTCTATCGATTTCGAACTAAGCGTTGGGTGTCTTTTCCTTCAGTTATTTACGAACATATGGTGACTCATTGAAGATGGTTAGTTCCTACACCATGTTCGTGGGCCAAAGATTAGAAATTACTTTTTCCGTTCTTGATACAAGCTATGATTACTAACCAATTGGGAGGTGATTTTAAGCCACCAATGGGAGCAGAGATAATATATGCTAAGGATTACGATCATTGGAAGTTTATGGACTTATTTACCCACGAGGAGAAGAGTTGGTGGTGTAGTTACCAACAAGATTTATTTGAGGAAGAAAAAGATGCACAAGAAGAGGAAGACACCAAGGTAAACAAGAGTGGCTAGAGTGGAATAGAGAATAATTCGTAGAAATAGGGAATGGATGTAGAATTCTCTTTCTAAGTATTTTCTTTCTCATTATTTTCGTTTTATTATTTTTCCCACCAAATCCGTTTAATATTGGTGTTATATTTATTTTATTTTTCTTTAATTTTAATGTTTTTTAGGATTGTAAGTCCCTAAGGCCAAATCATGTGTGCTTTCATTAATAAAATTCCATTCCCTTGAAAAACTGCTTCATGTTTTATATTTTGGTTTATTTTAATTATTCTCTATCTATTGGATATGATCTTGGATATTGCTATGTATTTTATTTTTGAATAGATCATCTAAAGCAAGTTTGGGGGAGATATGAGCAATATAACAAAACAACCGAAATTACTCTTCAAGGGCGGTAACAATTTCTTCCCTACTTTATTTTTTTAGAGCATGAGGACATGGTCCACTTTAAGTTTTTTTTTTTTTTGGGGGGGGGGGGGGGGGGGGGGGGGGGGGGATTAGTTATTATATGCTTTAAGGGAATGAGAAAATAAAAATATTGAAAAAATTAAAAAAATTTATTAAGATCTTCATTCGAAATATGTGATTGAGATTTGATATGAATTGTTTTGTGTACATGTTATGACTAGAAAGATATTATGTATGCAACTACCCCACTTATGAGTATGTAATAGTTTGATTAAATTAATTTTTAAGATGTGGTCCACATAAGTGAATAAATGAGTGCAATTGAAACCGAAAAAGATAGTCTTGGCGTATAAAGCACACACACACATTCTTTATGGGACAACTAGTTGACTTTGACTATGTAGTTGTAAAAATAGTTTTGTTTCAATGACAAGGGGAGAAGGGGAGTAGTAAAGAATAAAAGAAAAAAAACATATATGAAGAAATAGTATGGAGAAAAGAAAAAAATTTATGAAAAAAAATTAAAATGCAAAAAACGGTTATTCAATATGAGTAACCGGGCCTGGGTATCACTAATATCATTGTTCGCATAAAAAAGGGAAAAAACTGATGAACATAAATCCCATGGAAGAAGCTCGGGCCCAGTTGGTTGGGACTAAAAATCCACGTTGGAAAGTCTGGAGACATAGAAAGACAAAAAGGGATAAAAATGAAAAAACAAATACTCCCTCTGGCCCAATTTACTTGTCCACGTTTGACCAAAAAACACTCATAGATTTTGGTCAAACTGGACAACTAAAACGGGACAGAGGTAGTATATATTTATTGAAGTTGTGTCTTGACAAAACTGGATCAATGAAGTAGAAGAAGGGAGATTAGTCTACTATATAGAATGTTCACAAAAACACAGAGAGCTATGTTGTAGCGTTCGGTATTTTTACGTGCTAATTTAAATTTTTTATTAATGATTAAATGCATACGTGATTATGTGTTTAATGTGATATTAAAAATTATAAGTTTCATGTTCTATTTTCATTTTGAGAATAATGAAAATTGTTGGAAACGATTTCGGGAAAGAAATGACCGAAGGATAAATTGGTATTTTCATATTTAGTGCACTTAATGGAAAGTGGAGAGATTTGGATAAGTGTTGGGGTATGAGTGGCATGTTGGTAATTAGAGAGGATGATAAGGGGTAAAAGAGTAATTAAGAGTCACAATGACACTCTTGTAATTAACCCTAAGTTAAGAAGAAAGTGGTCATTTTACACTTTTATGTGGTGTCTCAATTCTTGCATTTGATCTCCTTCTCCCATCTTTGTTCTCAACCCTTGGATCATAGGGCCTTGTTTGGTTGGTACTTAAATGCAAGAATACATTATTCTTAGTCTTTCACTTGGCAAGACTTCATGTGAACCCTTTGATCATTTATCCACTTTCCTTGCTTTATTCTCAACCCTTGGATGGTGAGAATTATGAGTGGAGAATCTCTACAAATCCATAAGTCTTTCATTGCAACACTTTTCTATTTCTCTACACTTCTCCTTCACTCTTGTTTTTCATCACTTCCTCATTTATTTCATCTCCTTTCACTTAGAGCTTGAAGAAGTGTTCAACATGGGAATTGCTAGGGTTGATCTCCTCTTTCATTTTCTTTAAGTATTGGGGTAAGTCTCTAACACTTTTGACTTTTCCAACTTCAAACCCAAGAATGTATATTCTTAAAGTTATGTGTTCAACTTTTGATTTTTGGTTTTCTTTTCTCTTGAATCTTAGTAAGGACCATAAGTTGAACCTTCTCACTGATTTTCGGTTATTGGAAGCTTGGAGTTCATTTTATAATTTTGAGCTCACTTTTGAATTGGGGACTTTAGTAAATGTCTTAACTATCTTCTTTCTTTTGAGTATTCCCTTTTATGAAACCCTAAAATAGAAATCATTAGGGTTTTAATTGATTCTTGTGGTTGGAGCCACTTGTGCGTAAATGTTTGATTTATTCTTGACACCATAGTAATCTTGTGGTTTATGAATGGTGTATTTCTAGTTGGAAGTTATCCTATTGAACACTTGGAGTGGTAACTTGGGTTAGACTTATTTTGGGCATTCTTGAGTAGCCTGCTTGGAATTGAAGTATGGGAAAAATGAATTGTTTTCGTCTTTTTACGAGGGTGTGTGTGTCTATGTGTATATATGCCGTATATATATATATATATACGAGTTGAGTCTTGACAACTTAGACAACAAACTAGGCCCTTTAAAGCATGATTGTGTGATATAAATGCTTGTTGTGATTTATTGCTTATAAATGTGAAATTGTAAGCATTATGATAAATGGAGTACAATACATTGCCTAATGAGAAAAACATGTATTGTGATTGAGCATGTTGTGAACCATTGCTTGTAAGTGTGAAATTGTAAGCATGATGGTTATATTAAGTACTGTAAGAACACTTTTGTGTATTGTTTAGTTATGGCATGTTCTAGAGAATAACCATGTTGAGTGTTAGATATGTTGGTTTGGTTTTAATGACATTGATAAGCTTCGTTAAATGCAGAATCAAGCATTGAAGTAATGAATAATACAAGTGAAGCACGAAAGTGAGCATATTGAGGAAAAATGGCTCCTGGAGGGTGAAAACGACATTTTCCGAAGCCGTCACTTCAAGCAAAAAGTATTGTGGGTTCAAGAGGGTCATTTTGGTGCAGTTGCGAAGAAAAGTGGTTTTAACAAAAATGCCTACGCTTTTCAGTTTCAAAAAGTGGCTGGAAAATACATTTTTATGCTTGGACCCACGCTTTAAGTGTAGGTTAGCTACGCTTCGCGGCAAAATTTTGGGTAAATTTTGCTACGATGTCTGATTTGTCCATGGGTTGGTTTTATGATTTTTCCAAGACTTATATACATCAAAGTGCGTGCTATATACATTATATTCACTAGAATATAGGGTTTGGATGTGAAATTATGAGAAGGGCAAACTTAGGGTTTGGATCATCATTGTTTATAAATACCCAAGTCTACAACAAGATGAGACACATCTTTAAGAATTCTTTGCAAGTTTTCTACAACTTCATCTTCTTCTTCTACAAAGATATACATATGGTTAGAGAATATTATTGAGTGATTAGAGATACACAAGTTCTCTTTTGTTATTGGACGTCTTCAATCGTGCTTCTACATTGACGATTTCTATGTACGATTGAATGGTTTAGTTGCTAAAAAATTCACACACCATTTATAGCAACGTGGTTGCGTTGATCCATTGAAGAACGGAACCGTCTGTGTTCGGAGATTGAAGCAAGAGGCTTCGTGGTGATTTTGATATGTTGAGAAACAGAGCCATCAGAGTACGGAGATAGGAGCGAGAGCTTCGTGGAGCACAAGTGAATTTAGAGTTTCAAACATCGAGTGAAGAACAACAAATTACAGTAGTTGTAAGTTATATTTTCATAGAGTCTGTACAAATTCTATGATTCATAGTGCATCAATACCCGAGCGTAGCCATGATTTTTACTTGGAGTCTCTCTAAGGTTTTCCACATAAAAATAGTTGTTCCTTCTTATGATTTAAATTTCTTCACTTATATGCATATTTGATTGATTGATCTGTTTTTGAGAATTGAATTGAGAATTAGGGTTGGTGACTAATTAAAATTGAATTTTCGCTAAATAATTTTAATTGATCATAAAATCAACAAAAAGCCTATTCACCCTCTAGGCTGTTTTCACTATCGTCTAGGTAATTTCAATTGGTATCAGAGTGTGGTTTTCCCGATTTAGGTTAACTACCTAGGGTTAGATCGTGAACTTAGACGATGGAGATGCCTCGTGAAGGAGGTTCCATATATAAATCCCCTTTATTTGATGGGTCAAATTACATATATTGGAAAGCGAGAATGAGAGCGTTTCTAAAATCTTTAGATGAGAGAGCGTGGAATGCTGTAGAAGTAGGATACTCACCTCCCACTGTGAAAGGTGATGTGACTAATGAGGTGAAAGCAAAACCTTTAAGCGAGTGGACTGCTGCTGAGACGAATAGTGCGAATTGGAACTCAAAAGCATTGAATGCGTTATACAATGTTGTTACTTCGAGTGAGTTCAGGAGGATTTATACGTGCGTAATTGCAAAGGAAGCTTGGGACATTCTCTAAGTTATTCATGAAGGAACTTCGAAGGTTAAACAATTAAAACTTCAAATTTTGAATTCTCAATTTGAGTAGCTGAAGATGGAGGAGGATGAAGTCTGCAATGACTTTGAGGATATTTTAACTGATATTGTAATGGGTTGTCATAACCTAGGTGAGCCTATTCATGAGACTACCATAGTAAAGAAAGTCCTTAGGTCTCTACCTTAACGTTTTCGATCTAAGGTCATTGTTATCTCAGAGATCATGAGTCTTAAAGAAATTAAGGTTGAAGAATTGGTAGGAAATTTAAAATCTTATGAGATGAAGATGTTCAAAAACCCCCATAAGAAGGCTAGTGGCACGAAAGAGAAGAGCATAACTTTCAAAACCACTAGGGAGGATCATGTGAACCTGATGAAGAAAGTGAGTTGAGTCTGAATGATATAGCCATGTTTGCTAAGAGGTTGAATAAATTTGTTAGGGCTAAACAGAATGGCCAAGGATAAAAATTTGGGGATAAGTTGGGTGAGTCTAGAAGTAGAAATAAGACTCAAACTAGGAAGGACAAATCTGATCCTAAAAAGAAGAAACCCAAATATTTTGAATGTCAATGATATGGTCACATAGCTGCAGAGTGTGCAAACACTTTGATGAAATCCAAATGATTAGCTGTCAGTTGGGATGATGACTCTGGCAATGGGCAATGTCTGAAGAAGAAGTTTCTAAGAGTGATGAAGGTTGTGATGATACGCTTTAAGAGTCTTATGACAAATTACTTGATAAGACCGCACAACTTCATAAAAATCACATGAAACTATTGACTAAGATTCTTAACATGGACAAAGAATTACATTATTTAAAAGATGAATTAGTCAATAGTTCTAAAACTCAAAATCTCCTACATACTCAAAAGTCCAAGTTGGTTGAGGATTTGAAGAAATCTTAACTAGAAAGAACTCAGGCATTGAATTTTGTAGATGATCGCAATAAGGAAGTGGTTGAGAAATCTACTAAGATTGAGAATTTGGAAAAAGAGCTGAAAGATGTTAAATTAACTCTTTGTAAATGTTCTGAAGGAACCCTTAAGCTTGATGAGATGTTGTGTAAGGGAAAATAAGTAGGAAATACAAAGGGTTTGGGTTTTGTTGGAGTAATGCCGAATTCAAATATTGTTGCGAAAACCACCATTGTAAAAGCCTCCCATGTAACAACCAGTTTTGCATAAGAAAATTCAAATTGGAATCCTGATACTCGAGTATATGTCAAAATATCTGTTGAAAGCAAGTCTTTCCTTACCTCTAGATATTCTAGGAGGTTAACGGATAGAGTTCAGAGGTTTATTCCTGTATGTCACCACTGTGGTGTCAGAGGTCATATTCGACCAAGGTGTTTGAAGCTGCGAGGGAAGGTGTTGAAGTTAGTAAAGGAACAAAGAGTTTAAAATGGAGATCATGTTCAAGATCAAATTCGAATGTTGAATGAAGAAATTGTCAAGATTGACGAATGGAGCTTCGAAGATGAAGAAGACAGGGATTCGCAAAGGTGAGATACACTGTCTTGTAGTTTATACTGCTCTTAGAGCACGTAAATCTACTTCTTGGTATCTGGATAGTGGATGTTCGAGGCATATGACTGGAGAGAAGTCATTTTTTGGATTTCTCGAGGAGTGTTGATGTGAAATTTAGAGTAACCCAAAAGATAGATTAACCCAAACCAAATTTTACTCGCAAGTATACGAATCATAGTAGTAAAGAGTACAAGTATTCCGATGTCATTCCCACGAGGATTGATTAGACAAATTAAATCTAAAAATTACTATCTAACTAATTCAACCAAATATTGATGATTTTGATAAAAGAATAATTGTAAAAGAGATGAAAGAACAATGATAAAGAAAATACCAAGGCTTTGATTCCACCATTAATCAATACAATTCTAATTTTCAATTGAAGTTATTAAATAGCCAAATAATCTTCACACATCCAATAAAAAATAATTATAATCAAACATATGGATGGCCTATCCGGGTTAGGGCATAGGTTCAATTAAATATTTATTATCTTGATCATGAATAATAAACAAATAATTGAAAGAATAACATAAATCACAACTAACTATCCATGGTCAGGCATAAATAATTATGATTTACTTTCTTCTTCTTCTTGATCCCTTTGTGTATCCATTTATGCCCTATTTATAGGGGTTCTCAAGGTTTCATCTAGGAAAGTAAATAAGAGAATACAATATTCCCATATTTATTTTCCTAATTGGTGATATCTTGCAGCCCACTTTTGACCAATTTGGATAGTAAATTTGGAAGATATTGATGAGATACTCTTTTCTTGTTAATCAAATCATCTTCCCATAGCCCTTGATTTCATTCCATTCTGATCGTTCCTTCAAAATCTGTGATTATATTACCAAGCTGATGTTGATTTTCGCACAAAATAGTATGCCAGATTTAAAATGTCTTTTTCGCCCTCTAAACTTCAGAATTAGGGTTTCTATGTGAAATACCAATATTCTTTAAATTGAATCAGCTTTCTAGGAACACTGGGTTCAAACAAGTCCGAACAACGGGCTAAGACGTGGTCTAAACAGATTTTGGGCTTGTTTAGATGGATTTAACCCATTTGTACCAGAAATCACCAATAACCTATAAAAATATAAAAACACAAATATTAATTAAAATAAATTAAAATAAATGACTAAAAAATATATTTTTGGAGGTTAATCGTGTATGAATTATGCACTTATCAAATACCCCCAAACTTATATTTTGCTAGTCCTCGAGCAAAAAACAAAAATAAAAACAAAAAAAAACTAACTATACCACTTTCGCAGGAACTCTCGATTGCATTTAGCATATGCAATAAGCCTTTGAACCCCTAGGTTACCCCTAGTGGACGAGTTATAGTCTCGTGAGGGTTTCCAGTAATGATACCCACAAACATCCGAAAAATAAGTTTAAAAGCAATATACAATCACATATGTAACCTTGAATAGTAAATTGTCATCAACTTGAGATTTTCGAATCATTAATTTATTTGAGATGTCAAACCCATATTCTCCGTCTAAATTAAATTTAAGCTAAGTCTAATTCACTTATCAAAATTTAGTTGAAGACCCAAATTGTCCATCCTTGTTGTAAAGTGCAACAACTAAACACTAATTCAGAAATTGTCAAAACCTCATGACATAACTCCAAAATCTCAAAAATCATCGGGTTTCCAGAATAAGAACAATTTTACATTGGTAACTCAAGTGATTTTTTTTTTCTTTGACATACTTCCACAAGGAATTGTTTACCCAAGAGGAGCTTAATTTACTCCCAACCTCAAGTCAACCCTTTGGATTTTTTTTTTCATCACAAGAGTCCTGATTGAATCTCATCCTGATCTACCGATTTTTTTTCTAAGATAATAGAACGATATCACTAAATTTCAGACCTTTTCTAAAAACATGTAAGCTGACAGTGCTCGTGAAATATGTTTCAAGGTTTAACTATGAGGGTCATCAACTAAATAATGATAAGTATAAAAGACTAAGGACTATCATTCATTCTGACTAGATTAAGTATTTTAGTCTCAAATATACTAATGATTTTCAAATCTCAACCAAACTGATGACAATTCAATACTCAAAGATATAGAAATACTGAACATATTGCATAGGCTTTGAAACCTTTTTTTTTTTTTTTTTTTTTTTTAATATGAAAATATATACATATGTCTATAAAAAAAAAATTCCCTTTACCCCCAAACATAGATCAAATATTGTCCTCAATAGTTAAAAATGAAAGTCACAAGGGCAAGTTTGAGAATTACCCTGGATGACGTACTATCCAACTTCGAGCAAGAACAAGGAGAAAAATAATAATAAAAAAAAAATGGATCATAAGGAATTACAAGTATGCCACCCCTAAACTTGGATTATAAACATCCACAAAAATCTTGTTTTTTTTTTTTTTTTTTTTTTTTTAAACTCAACAATTTTGATAAATGGGGTCCTCTAGACGAATACACTCCACATCTCTATCTACCAACCCATCTAAGTATGGTTTCAACCTTTGCCCATTCACTTTGAAAATACTACCATCCTTAGGGTTTTGAATCTCGACTGCCCCATGAGAAAAAACATTTGTCACAGTGAATGGACCAGTCCATCTAGAACGCAACTTCCCAGGAAAGAGACGTAATCTAGAATCGAATAACAAAACTTTTTGGTTGGCCTCGAAGGACTTCCTAAGACTAAATTTGTCATGAAACATTTTAGTCCGCTCTTTATAAATCTTGGCAATCTCATATGCATCCTTACGAATCTCTTCTAACTCATTGAGTTGGAGTTTACGATGTGACCTAGCCTTACCCATATCAAAGTTGAAGGTTTTGATAGCCCAATAAGCACGATATTTTAATTCTACAGGCAAGTGATATGCTTTTCCAAAGACAAGTCGATAAGGGGACATTCCAATCGGGGTTTTAAATGCAGTCCGATAAGCCCAAAGAGCGTCGTTCAACCGTTGCGACCAGTCCTTACGATCGGGTTGAACCGTTTTTTCTGAAATAGTTTTGATCTCCCGATTGGAAATTTCCACTTGTCCACTTATCTGTGGGTGATAAGAAGTCCCAACTTTATGAGAGATGAGGTACTTTTTCATGATAGTTTCAAATGGTTTATTGCAAAAATGTTTACCACCATCACTTATAATTGCACGAGGCGACCCAAAACGAGAAAATATGTTATCTTTTAAGAATTAAATCACGATCCTATGATCATTTTTCCTACAAGGTACAACCTCCACCCACGTGGACACATAGTCAACAGCTACAAGTATGTATAGGTAACCAAATGAGGGAGGAAATGGACCCATGAAATCAATACCCCAAACATAAAAAATTTCTACGATAAGGATGTTAGTGAGGGGCATCATGTTCCTACAAGAAATACTACCCATACGTTGGCACCGATCACAAGTGGAGCAAAATGCATGTGTATCACGAAAGAGTGTTGGCCAATAGAATCCACGTTGTAAAATCTTTGCAGTTGTTTTCTTATAACCAAAATGACCACCACATGCATGGTCATGACAAAAGGAGATAATACTATGAAATTCATTTTCAGGAACACATCTCCTAATGATTTCATCAGGGCAGTACTTGAATAAATAAGGATCATCCCAAAAAAAATGTTTAACCTCAACAAGGAACCTAGATCTATCATGTTTTGTCTAGTGTTCAGGGAGTTGACCAGTAACAAGATAATTGACAATGTCAGCATACGAAGGTAACTGGGAGACAACTAAAAGTTGTTTATCAGGAAAAGATTCATTCAAGGGTGATAAATCCTTAGTGCATTCCGAGACAATCCTAGACAAGTGATCAGCTACGACATTCTCAGAACCTTTCTTATCACGAACCTCAATATCAAACTCTTGTAATAGTAAGACCCAACGAATCAAACGAGGTTTAACATCTTTCTTTGAGAAAAGGTATCTCAAAGCAGCATGGTCATAGAACACAATAACCTAGGACCCTAAGAGGTATGATATAAACTTATCTACAGCAAATACAATGGCCAGTAGCTCTTTTTCTGTGGTGGAGTAATTGAGTTGGGCATCATTCAGAGTCCTACTAGCATAATAGATGACATGGGGCATCTTATCAACTCGTTTCCCTAAGACAACTCCAACAGCATAGTCAGATGCATCACACATAAGCTCAAAAGGTAGAGACCAATTGGGGGGTTGTATGATGGGAGCAGAAGTCAATAAGAGTTTGAGCTTTTCAAATGCTTGTGAACATTCATTATTAAAGACAAAAGTGTCTTCCTTAGCATGTAGGTTTCATAAGGGACGAGAGATTTTGCTAAAGTCTTTAATGAATCTCCTATAAAATCCAGCATGACCAAGGAAAGATTGAATTTCCTTCACTGTCCGTGGTGGAGGAAGGTGTGAAATCAGATCAATTTTTGCCTTATCGACTTCTATTCCCCTATGAGAAATGAGGTGCCCAAGTACAATGCCTTGTTGTACCATAAAATGACACTTCTCCCAATTTAACACGGGATTTGTTTCTTGACATCTTTCCAACACAAAGGATAGGTGGTGTAAACACTCATCGAAAGAAGACCCAAATATTGAGAAATCATCCATGAATACCTCAAGAAAATGCTCAACCATATCAGAAAAGATGCTCAACATACACCGCTGAAAGGTAGCAGGTGCATTGCATAGCCCAAAAGGCATGCGTCTATAAGCATAGGTACCGAAGGGACAGGTAAATGTGATTTTTTCTTGATCTTCAGGAGCAATAGGAATCTGGTTGTAACCAGAATAACCATCCAAAAAGCAATAATGGCTATGTCCGACTAGTCTTTCAAGCATTTAATCTATGAAAGGGAGAGGAAAATGGTCCTTCCTTGTGACTAGATTCAGTTTACGATAATCAATGCACACACGCCACCCAGTCTTCATTCTCGTAGATGTTAACTCGTCATTAGTATTTTTGACAACCGTAATCCCAGAATTTTTAGGCACTACTTGGACAGGACTAACCCAAGTACTATCAGAAATAGGATAGATGATTCCCGCATCTAACAATTTGAGCACTTCGGCTCGGACAACTTCTCTCTTGTTAGGGTTAAGCCTACGTTGCATTTCACGAGTTGCCTTCGAGTTTTCTTCAAGATGAATACGATGCATACACCTAGTGGGGCTTATACCCTTGATATCTGCTATTGTCCACCCTAAAGCTGTTTTATGTTCTCTGAGAACATTAAGTAAATTTTTCTCTTGTGCACTATCAAGATTAGAGGCAATGATGACAGGTAACTTATTAGAAGGACCTAAGAATGCATACTTGAGATGCTCGGTCAAAGGTTTAAGATTCATGTTGCCAAAAGATAGTTGCATAACCCCATTTCTACAATTTATGACAGCATTGGATGTGGCTAAAAATGGGGGACCTAAGATGACCGGAATGTGGTTACTAGGATTTTGGACAGGTTGTGTATCTAAGACAACAAAGTCCACTGGAAAAATAAACTTGCCAACCTTGATTAGAACATCTTCAATAACACCACGAGGAATTTTCATAGATCTATCAGCCAATTGCAGTGTTATAGGGGTCGATTTCAACTCACCAAGACCTAATTGCACATACACAGAATATGACAATAGATTCACACTAGATCCTAAGTCGAGTAATGCCTTCTCAATCATATGATTACCAATGACACAAGAAATGGTAGGGCATCCAGGATCTTTAAACTTAGGTGGGGTGTTGTGACGGATGATTGAGCTTACTTACTCTATGAGGAAGACTTTCTTGTGCACATTTAACTTTCGTTTCTGAGTACAAAGATCTTTCAAAAATTTGGCATAGGCAGGAACTTGATCGACAAGAGTGAGTACGGGAATGTTTACTTGGACTCCCCTAAACAAGTCTATCATTTCACTATAATTCATCCCTTTCTTGACTGGGGTCAAACGTTGAGGAAAAGGGGCCTTGGGTATATAAACTTCCACAGGATTGGACTTAGAAGAGGTGGATGATTTTTTACACTCTGGTGAAGCATCATTTTCTTTTAATTGCTTATTGTTCCCTTCTTCTACATCACACTCTTTGGACACAACGTTTGGTTCACGCCTAGGTATTTCTACCTTGTTATCAATTTGTTTGCCACTTCTAAGGGTAGTGATGGACTTCACTTCCTCGTATTGTTCATGCTTAGAACTAGAGCTCACCTCATGTTGACCCTTTGGATTAGTTATGGGTTGACTAGGAAACCTTCCCTTCTCTCTCTCAGTTAAGGTAGAGGCAATTTGACCCATTTGAACTTCCAATTTAGCAATGGATTGAGAATTAGAATGCAAGATTTGATGGGTATCTTTTTGGAATTGAAGTGAACTTTGCATGAAAAGATGGAAAGTGTCCTCAATGGATGACTTCCTAGTTTATGTAGGATATGGTGACAACTGTTGAGTTGATGACTGGCCGAAAGCTTGAGGATAAGAATGAGTGTTGGAATTCCCATATGGAACTCCTTGATTTGACCCTTTGGACCATGATAAATTTGGATGTTTAGCCCAACCAGAATTATATGTCTGTGAATAAGGATCATTGTCTGGTCTCCTAAAAGCATTCAAGGCATGGGCTTGCTCAGATGCATGTTCAAAAAATGTCATATTAAATGGACAAGACATTGTGAGGTGGGTTGGGCTTGAACAGATGGAACACACCTCAGATTTAGGTGTCAATGGGGGCCCACTAGCTAACATCAAAGCATCGACTTTTCGAGCCAAGGACTCAATTTTTGCATTAAGGTCTGCAGTACTTCCTATCTCATATATGCCACCCTTCTGTTGAAGATGAGTATTCCTTTCCACTCTAGTTGAATAATCCCATTGTTGGAAATTTTCACACAAAGTTTCAAAGAAGTCCCAAGCTTCGATGTCACTTTTATCCATAAATGTTCCTCCACTAGTGGCATCAACCATGCGACGGTTTTGGGGTGTTAAACCATCGTAGAAATATTGAACTAGTCGCCACTTCTCATATCCATGGTGGGGACACTTAAGAAGTAAATATTTCCATCTCTCCTAACATTCATAAAATTGTTCAACCTCTTTTTGTGTAAAATTTGAAATTTCTCTCCGAAGGGAATTGGTTTTATGAACAGGGAAGAACTTGTTCAAGAATTTTTTTGACAAAACATCCCAAGTAGAGATAGATCCTAATTCTAAAGAATTCAACCATGCCTTCGCCTTATCTTTTAAATAAAAGGGAAAGAGACGTAGACGAATGGACTCATCAGAGAAGTTTTGGAACTTGAATGTGGAACAAATGTCTAGAAAGTCCTTGACATGATAATATGGATCCTCACTATTTAGACCATGGAATATGGGCAGAAGTTGGATGACACTTGGTTTAAGCTCAAAGTGTGTGGCCGTTGTGGCTGGCAACACTATACATGAAGGTGTACTACATTGGACAGGGGCAGAGTATTCCTTAAGTGTTTTAGGCGCAACCTCTTCTCCCATCTCAACCAAAGGTTTATCCAATTTATTTTTACCTTTAGATCTTTTCCTAAATGTTCTTTCAATTTCTGGATCAAAGGATACTAATTTTGGATTTTGAGATCGACAACCTTGCATATACTAGACACACACTCAAGAAAGTTAACAAGGATATACCTAGCAACCAAACAAGCCAAACAAGTATTTTATTTTTATTTTTTTTCTAATTTTCTTTGTGAGAATTAATTCAAGGGCAATGTTAATGTTTATTTTCTAATCTTGTAGAGAATTATCAGGAATAGCCACAATAATTCTCTCCTAATTAGAGCTCCTACTCTTTTCCAAAGTAAATCAAAGGATGACCAGTTAAGGCCCGTTAACTAAACAACCAGGTGGGTTCCCAGGTAGGTGGAAAGGCACTAGGCCTGCTTAATGACGGTACGTCCACACAACCTTAAGCAACAAAGTCGCCATTTGACAGAACCTTTCTAGACATTGTTAAGTTGGAAGGTGCTCACTGGAGTTACCAAAGATTATCTTTTTCCAAGAGGGTCCTATGAGCTATATGAAAATCCTAGGGCCAACGTCTACTTGATTTTAGATTAAAAAATTTAGGCTTGGATTTGACAAATACAAGGAGATTTTTAACCAAGGTGGGCAAGGAATTGGTGATGAAATCCAATCCTTATCTTGTTAGGGGTTAGTGCCCTTACTAAAATTTTATGCAAAATGCTAAATTAAAATGCACAAATAAAACAAGTAAGAAATAAAGGAGAGAAAAAAAAATACAAAAGAATAAATAAATACAAAGGAGTGAGTGTGTGAACTTTCTTCTTCTTTTTTTTTTTTTTTTTCTTTACGTCCCTTTTCTGTACCAAGCGTCCTGTAGTTGAGGAAGCAACAATATCAAACCTGTAAAAGGATGACAATGACTTGGATGTTGCTTGAAATTAAAGGAATCACAGAAATTTGGAATGAAAAAAAAAATAAAAAAATAAAAACCTAAACTAAGAATTATGATAAATAATAATCTTCAAATTTAATTGTATCAAATACAATCCCCGGCAACGGCGCCTCAAACTTGATGTGAAATTTAGAATAACCCAAAAGATAGATTAAACCAAACCAAATTTTACTCGCAAGTATACGAATCATAGTAGTAAATAGTACAAGTATTGCGAGGTCATTCCCACGAGGATTGATTAGACAAATTAAATCTAAAAATTACTATCTAACTAATTCAACCAAATATTGATGATTTTGATAAAAGAATAATTGTAAAAGAGATGAAAGAACAATGATAAAGAAAATACCAAGACTTTGATTCCACCACTAATCAATACAATTCCAATTTTCAATTGAAGTTATTACTTAGCCAAATAATCTTCACACATCCAATAAAAAATAATTATAATCAAACATATGGATGGCCTATCCGGGTTAGGGCATAGGTTCAATTAAATATTTATTATCCTGATCATGAATAATAAACAAATAATTGAAAGAATAACATAAATCACAACTAACTATCCATGGTCAGGCATAAATAATTATGATTTACTTTATTTTCTTAAATCGCCAAATAAGATTACATGTTCATGGTCAGACACAAGTAACCTATATGCTAAAGTTCCAATAAATTCAATTAAAGTCTTAGTTAAAGCACATAAAATTGAAAGTATAGGAAAACATTAAAATAATAAGAAGAAGAATTTAAATGAAAGATTCAACTACTTATTTCAATTGAAATAATAGAATTGTAAATGAAAAGGGTTTCCTCTCAGCCCTGGCCGAGAGAATTAGTTACACATGAAGAAAAAAATAATAAAACAACAACCAAACCGAAATTGAAGATGGAAGAACGCATTTGCTTTCTCCGTGGATTGCACCAATCTTCTCTTCTTTTCCTTGGCTCTTGATCCCTTTGTGCATCCATATATGCCCTATTTATAGGGGTCCTCAAGGTTTCATCTAGGAAAGTAAATAAGAGAATACAATATTCTCATATTTCATTTCCTAATTGGTGATATCTTGCAGCCCACTTTTGACCAATTTGGAGAGTCAATTTGGAAGATATTGATGAGATACTCTTTTCTTGTTAATCAAGTCCTCTTCCCACAACCTTTGATTTCATTCCATTCTGATCGTTCCTTAAAAATCTGTGATTATATTACCAAGCTAATGCTGATTTTCGCACAAAATAGTATGCCACATTTAAAATGTCTTTTTCCCCCTCTAAACTTCAGAATTAGGGTTTCTATGTGAAATACCAATATTCTTTAAATTGAATCGGCTTTCTAGGAACACTAGGTTCACACAAATCTGAACAACGGGCTGAAATATATGGCCCAAATACTAAGACGTGGTCTAAACAGATTTTGGGCTTATTTAGATGGATTTAACCCATTTGTACCAGAAATCACCAATAACCTATAAAAATATAAAAACACAAATATTAATTAAAATAAATTAAAATAAATGACACTTATCAAGTATCATAGTGGGATAGTAACGTTTGGTGATGGAAAAAAGTTAAATGTTAAAGGAAAATGTACGGTTGTGATTCCTGATCTACCTAAACTAGAAAATGTGTTTTATGTAAAGGGTCTTAAAGAAAATTTGTTGAGCATAAGTCAGATATATGATAACAATCATAATGTCACTTTTTCACCTGATAAGTGTTCGATCATTGACCCTTTGGGGAATTGTGTGATAGAAGATATGCATTCAACTGATAACTGTTATTGCATTGTTCCTAGTTCTGAATTGTCATGTAATATAGTTAAACTTGATGAAGTTAAAATTTGGCATCAGCGGATGAGACATGTTAATTTTTGAGAATTAACAAAAATTATTAAGAGTAAAATTGTTAAGGGAGTCCATAAGCTTCGGTTAAGTAAAATGAACTGTGTGTGGATCATGTCAGAATGGTAAACAAGTCAAATGTAAGCACAAAAAGATAAATGTCATTGGCACAAAAAGATAAAAGGGACTGAAGTATATTTTTGTCATGGTAGATGATTACTCAAGGTTTGCATGGGTTGGATTTTTAAGTGAAAAGTCTGAAGCTCCTGAAAGTTTTAAGAGGATTTGTTTAAGAATTCAGACTGAGAAGAATTATTCCATTTCTAGAGTGAGGAGTGATCATGGAAGGGAGTTTGAAAATTCATAAATTGAAGTTTTTTGTGATGAGAGAGGAATAAAACATGAATTTTCAGCACTGAAAACTCCACAACAAAATGGAGTTGTTGAGAGGAAGATTATGGTTATTCAAGAAATGGTATTTTTGGGCCGAGACAGCGTACACAGTGTGTTACACCTCAAAGAGAGTTTATCTTAGGCCTGGCATTTTAAAAACTCCCTATGAATTGTGGAACGACAAGAATCCCAATGTGAAATATTTAAAGGTTTTTTATGCAAAATGTTATATTTTTAGAGATCAGGAATCCATTGGGAAATTTGAGTCTAAGAGTGATGAAGGAATATTTCTTGGGTATTCATTGACAAGTCGGACATATAGGGTTTTTAACCTTAGAACTCAAATGATGATGGAATCTGCCAATGTAGTGGTTGATGACTCATGTGTTAATGAGCATCCAACATCAGTTGAAGAGGAAGATAATGAGCTGTTCTTTCAGTTAGGAAATGATTCTTCTGATGTTGGTGAAGAGGATAATGTTGTTCTTGATGGTAGTTCCAGTCCTATAGAATTGCATGATCAAACTTGTGATGCTCAGGCTACTCCTTCTAAAGAACCATCTGCAAGGGTAAAGTTGTACCATCCTTTGGATAATGTTATAGGATTTGTTGATTAGATGATGGTGGCATGGAGAAAGGTTGGGAATGAGGTTTCGTATGCATGCTATACATCTTCCTTGGAACCTAAAAATGTCAAAGAAGCTCTTCAAGATAGTGAGTGGATAAATGCTATGCAAGAAGAACTTCAATAGTTTATTAAGAATGATGTGTGATATCTTGTGCCTAGACCGAAAGAGATAAACGTGATTGGTACCAAGTGGATTTTCAAGAATAAAAAGGATAAAAATAGTATAGTTGTTAGGAATAAGGCCAGACTTGTCAAGGATATACTCAGATGGAGGGTATTGATTTTGATGAGACTTTCACTCCAGTTGTTAGGCTTGAATCTATTCGGATTTTGTTTGTTATCGCTTGTCATCTTGGATTTAAGTTGTATCAGATGGATGTAAATAGTACATTTTGGAATGACATTCTACATGAGGAAGTATATGTGGAGTTATCCAAAGGGTTTGAAGATCCTCATTGTCCGGATCATGTTTACAGGCAAAAAAAGGGATTGTATGGACTAAAGCAAACTCCTAGAGCTTGGCATGAAAGGTTTGTTTATTACATGTTGGGAATAGGTTTTGCTCGAGGGGGAGTGGACAAAACACTATTTATTCAAAAAATTAAGAGTGATACAGTTGTTGCTCAAATCTATGTTGATGATATTGTATTTGGTTCCACTTCTGATCAACTTGCTCATTATTTTGGAGATCAAATGAAACATGAATTTGAGATGAGCATGATTGGTGAATTGAACTTCTTTCTAGGGCTTCAAGTTAGGCAATTAAATGATGGGATTTTTGTTTCTCATACTCGTTATGCCTTGGAATTAGTAAAGAAGTTTGGTTTGGAAAAAGGCTAAAAATGCTCGCACTCCTATGAGTACAAGTGTTAAGCTTAGCATAGATACTAAAGGCAAAGATGTTGACCCTATACTTTATAGGAGTATGATTGGGTATTTGTTGTACTTGACTGCCAGTCGACCTACTATTGCTTTTAGTGTTGCTTTGTGTGCACGTTACTAGGCAAGTCCTAAGGAGTCTCATATTACTACTGTGAAAATGATTATCAAGTATGTTAAAGGGACAATGAATTATGGTATGTGGTATCCATTAGGTACTAATACTGATATCGCATCTTTTTCTGATGTTGATTGGGCCGGTAATGTTGATGTTATAAAAAGTACTAGTGGAGGGTGTTTTTATATTGGAAATTACTTAGTTGCTTGGCATAGCAAGAAGCAAAATTATGTTTCTCTTTCCACTGCTGAGGTTGAGTATATAGCAGTTGGTAGTTGTTGTACTCAAGTTTTGTGGATGTGTTAGATGTTACAGGATTATGGTTTTTCTCAAGGTACAATGATTGTGTTCTGTGGTAACACGAGTGCAATAAATATTTCTAAAAATCATGTTCAACATTATAACACAAAGCACATAGATATTCGACATCATTTCATTCGTGATCTTGTAAAAGATGGTATAGTGTCAATAGAGTTCATATCCACATATTCTCAATTGACAGATATCTTTACAAAACCATTGGATTTTCAAAAGCATGTTAGTCTTAGGAAATCTATTGGTATGTTTTCTTTAGAATATATATCTTCTTATCTATCATTCTAGGAACATATTGCATTTTTTTTTCCTAGAATTGATAGGTAATCATGCATTTGTATTATTTTTATTCATGCATGCATTTTATTTTGAAATAAATGACAATAAAATTTTTGAGACTGTTGAGCTTGGCTAGAGTGGAAAAGTTGTCATATTTTACTCTATTTTCACATTTACTTGTCTCATTATGCATATGTGAAGTAGATGTATCAGTCTGACCTAAGCCTTTTGGATGATCACTTGGAATGATTATTTTATGTTACAAAACTTTAATCTTAGGTGCTAGTTGCTTCGGTGATGATTATAATGCCTACTGAATCTGTTTATTTTTTTATTTAACCCGAAGTGGTATGAAGGTTAATGAGCTATGTTAGATTGGTCTATGTATGAAATATTTTTTGCATGTGTATGAATGTTGTGGTGATGTTGAAAAAAGGAAAGAATGATATGTTTAAAATATAAAAATGCAAAAAGTAGTTCTTCAATATGAGTAACCGGGCTTCTTGCCTCAGTAAGCATTGAGCGTTCGCGTAAAAAGGGGAGAAGACTGATGAGCATAAATCCCATGGAAGAAGCTCGGGCCGAGTTGGTTGGGACTAAAAATCCTCGCTGGAAAGTCCAGAGCTTAGAAAGACAAAAAAAGATACGGTGAAAAAGTTGAAAAGATGAAAAGGAGAAAATTGTGTGACAAAGAGAAAATATCTTTTGTTTTTTCCTTCTAGTTTGGATCTTGGATTGAATTATCATCACGGTTGGTAGGGATATTATCAGCTTTAGTATATATTGTTTTCATCTTGCCTTAGTGCTTGCACATGAGAATCTTCATATATATTTATTTGCAAAACTTGACTTGTGCATTCTTGAGTTTACAAGGTATGTGTACTAATTTTCTTCTATACCATGTGTATAATAGTCGAGTTAAATATGAGAATATGATATCTTAATGATTGACTTTGTGTCTCTACTGCATTGCTAACCGATTTATGAAAACAAAAATATTTTATTTTATTTTCATTCATGACATTTTACATTCATCCATTAGTAGTAGGGTCATGCATAGTAGAGATTTCTGTTACCTAGAGAATTTGGATATGATCTGATACGGGTTCTGTATCTTGGTGTTTTTCCTTGAGTACTTTCTTGCATCTCTCTACATTGTTGCTATGGCATATACTCTCTTTGCTTGACATTTCAGTGACAAAAAGGGGGAGAATTATTAAGTAAGGGGGAGAGATTGTTTGGTTAAGATTGTTTGATTAAGCGGGAAAACAATTTAGTATGGGGGAGTTTATTTTCTGGGGGAGAATGATGTTCATTATGTGTGCATTGTTGGTATGATTTTTTGATGATCATTATGTTGGTTTATATTTGTTTTCCACACATGCGTTTAATGGTTTGTTTAGTGTTGTGGTTACAGGTTTGGTAGTTTATCATGAAAGCAAGGTGATAGTTTATATCTATCTTTGTTGGTGTGTGTTCATAGATATAGATGTTATGTTATTATTTGTGAGGCTATATTGTAAAACATGGTTTTGTCTCCGAAATGCCAAGGGGGAGATTGTAAGAACACTTTTGTTTACTCTTTATTTATGGCATGTTTTGGACAATAACCATGTTGAGTGTTAGATAGATTGATTTGGTTTCAATGACATCGATAATCATAGTCAAAGGCAAAATCAAGCATTGAAGTAAAGAAGAATACAAGTGAAGCACGAAAGTGAGCATATTGAGGAAAAATATCTCTTGGAGGGTGAAAATGACATTTTCCGAAGTCGTCACTTCAAGCAAAAAGTATCATAGGTTCAAGAGGGTCATTTTGGAACACATTTTGCGAAGAAAAGTGATTTTAACAAAAATGCCTACGCTTTCAGTTTCAAAAAGTGGCTGGAAAATACTTTTTTACGCTTGGACCTACGCTTGGATCTTTGCTTGAAGCATTTCAGCGTAGCTGTGGCAAAATTTTGGATAAATTTTGCTACAATGTATGATTTGTCCATGGGTTGGTTTTATAATTTGTCCATGACTTATATACTTCAAAATGTGTGTTATATACATTATATTCACCATAATATAAGGTTTGGAATTAAAATTACGAGGAAGGGAAAACTTAGGGTTTGGATCATCATTGTCTATAAATACCCATGTCTACAACAAGATGAGGCACGTCTTTAAGAATTATCTACAACTTCATCTTCTTCTTCTACAGAGATATACATATGGTGAGAGAATATTATTGAGTGATTAGAGATACACAAGTTTTCTCTTTTTATTAGACGTCTTCAATCGTGCTTTAACATCGACAATTTCTATGCACGATTGAATGGTTGTGTTGCTGAAAAATTCACACACCGTTTATAGCAACGTGGTTGCGTTGATCCGTTGAAAACGGAGCCATCTGTGTGCGGAGATTGAAGCAGGAGGCTTCGTGGTGATTTTGATCTGTTAAGAAACATAACCGTTAGAGTACGGAGATCGGAGCGAGAGCTTCGTGGAACGCGAGTGAATCTAGACTTCCAGACATCGAGTGAAGAACAACAAATTACAGCGGTTGTAAGTTCTATTTTCATAGTCTGTACAAATTCTCTGATTCATAGCGCATCGATACCCGAGCATATCCATGGTTTTTACTTGAAGTCATTCCAAAGTTTTCCACGTAAAAATATTTGTGTCTTCTCATGATTGAATTTTTTGCAATTATATTCATATTTGATTGATTGATCTGTTTTTGATAATTGAATTGTGAATTAGGGTTCGTGACTAATTAATATTGAATTTCCGCTAAATAATTGTAATTGATCATAAAATCGAAAAAAAACCTTCTTACCCCCCTAGGCTGTTTTCACTATCGTCTAGGTAATTTCAAGTAGAATATATTGCAAATGAGAAAAGCATATATTGTGATGGAACATGATTGTCATTGGAAACCTTTATGCATATTGAGTACATTGTGTAGTGTAAAAAATATGGTGTTGGTATATGCGGGTCGTGGAATCATGTGTGGGTAGTCTTGTTTCGAATCATCGCAACAACTGGTCAGTGGGTGTTTCACACCTACGGAAATTAGTAAGTCCGAAAACGTGATACCAAGTTAGGAGTCGCAAGTGGGCTCCTCTCGTATTCTTGACCTTTGGAGTCTTGGCGCACGGAGTTGCAAACAGGGCTCTCGTGCAACCGCCTTCCTTGTTGAAAGTGAAAGAGAGAAAATTCGCTAGCGAAGAATCGGTGCAGTACTCTACATTTACTTGATGAGCTTGTATCCTCAAATATAAAATGGCCAGAGTATGTATTCGTTAACCTGTGTTGGGCAAAGTGTGTTGAATCGCATTGCATCTAAACTGTTATATATATGTGACTGTGGTTTTGATGTTGAAGCATGCTATAATTGTGAATAATTATGATGTGAGCATGTTGGGGCAATTATTTGTTGGGGTCGATGGGGTTCCAGATTGGCGTGAGAGCCATGTGGAACAAGAGACCGACCTAGCATTAATATCATGAACCTTGGGTGGGTTGTACCACTCGGACTACCGAGATTGAGGTGATGACGTTTTCTCTATTGGGCTATTGAGCTCACCCCACGACATATTATATTTTTCAGGCGATGGTTCCAATACTAGAGGTCTGTAGGCACTCGATGGATTATGGCGTCTTGTCTGTCCTTTGTACTTATCGTGATGGACTTTTTCTTTTCGTGAAGTATAAGTGATACGTGTACTCACATGTCTTCTTTGCGAGCTTGTAATTTAGATGATGTATTACTTTCTTTTAATGGCCAGTATGTTAGTCGAATGGGTTATAGTTTAATGTATTGTCCCTCGGAGCATTATGCGCGGGGATTCCCTTCTTTTGATACAATTCGGTGCCGAAAATGTAAAACTATGTATTTTGTTCAAACTATGACATGTATCGCCTTAGGGCACTTGATTATTAATCTATGACTGCTTTCATTTAGTATTGCGTAGTGGATTCTCGTTATTAAATGTGGTTACTAGGTGTCCGACCGAAAATGGTATTTTTCTAGGTTTTTGAACAAATCCTTTTCGTTTTAAATAGAAAAACCTGTTTTCGCCTACCCCGTAACCCCGACAAATTTTCTTGTTTTAGAAATTAATTTAATTAAACTCATTTTCTTTAAGATTACGACCTTTAGAAATCGGCGGTAGTTAAAACGGAGATCAGGAGCAAGACGAAAGATTTTACGAAACTTCCAAAAATAACTTTTATACAAAGTTTACGTTTTACGTCTTTCCCGAGGTCTTGGTGACTATTTTTGAGTTCCGCCAATGAAAAACTCACTTTTCCAATATTTATTATTTTTCGGCGGCACGAAAAACGGAGCCATATCGCAAAATCTCGCGTTTTGTCATATTTGAACTTTAAAGAAGAAGCCCAAATATGGCAGTAGATCAGCCCCAACACTTAGAAAACATTTCAGGATTTTTGAAATTTCAGTGGAGGGCTGGTTGAGCGGCATCCGACATCCGATTTTAAAAAAAAAAATTCTCTCACTTCGCAACTCTGAATTGAGCCCTATTGTTTTTTCCTATGGCTTGTCCTAGGTACAAAATATGTATTTGCACATTGAAATGACCATTTTGCCCCTAAAATGACTATTTTATCCTTGGTGAAATTGGGGTACTTCAACTTTCTATTTTGGTTGACGTTGTCCGATACCGTTTTTCAAAATTCATATCTCTCACCTCGTGGCTTTGATTTAGGTTTCGTTTATTCCAAAGGCTTATTCTAGGTCCAAACCTTATAATTATACTTGAAAATTATCATTTTACCATTGGGTAAACATGGGGTGTTAGAATGATTCATTTAATGTGCCGATTGATTCATTTCACATTCTTATCAATCCCGAGTAATCTTTTCTATGTATTTTAGGTATGAAATGACCTTTTTACCTTTGTGTGGGTGTTTGACGACTATTTATGATTTTATTTCATTTCTTTTCACTTCCGCTTCACTCCCTAAATTCATAGGCTCGTGTTTTGGAGTTCTAGAAAATTTTGGGGTGACAACTTGGTATCAAAGCGTGTTCTTTCTCTATGGGACGACGGGTGAGGGCTATTATCACTTTTCACTTCGTGGTCTTTAGATTACGACTTGTCACCTAGTAGTGGTGGTTGTTTTATTGGGTCGCTTGTACATATATCGGCATAACTTTGGGTTGGTCATGCTTTAATCATTTCCTTCTTACCTTCGGGAGTTGGATTAGGTTATTGATGGTTCGGGATTTTCTTTTCCTTTTATTTCGTACGCCTTAGCTTTTTCCTTGCTTATATTTGGGACTAGCTTTCTCCTCTCTTGATGAGGCATGGATTGTCTATGCGCTAGTGTGAGGTAATGTGTACTTGACATGAGTAAGTCATGGTTATGAGTTCGCGATTGCTTGATGGTCGTTTGGCTTCGCTCCCTTTAGTATGATGAGCTTCAACTTCATTTTGGGCATGGATTGGTATCAACCTTCCTTGTGTGAATTGATTGTTGTCAAAGTTTGACTTGTTAGAGGGGTGTGACGTGCGTTTAGCTTGAGTATGTAGTACTAGTGTGTCGGATGTTCAAAAGGAAGATTTCATCCTTATGGTTTAAACTTTCTTTCTCGTTGTTATTCTTTCAAAATCATGGCACCTGAAAGAAATCCTTTACGAGTTGGAGAGCCAGTGATTGAAGGTCTAGTTGATGAGGCGCAGACCGCGTGTCAACTAACAGTAGTCCTTAGACAAGCGACTAGAGCTCTCTGGGTGGTTGAGGATGCACTGGTTTCTTAAGGGGAGCAGAGCTCAGGATTGCACGTTGGGACACTGCCATAGAAAGGTTCTAGGAAGCGTTTAAGTAAGAGTGCTCGTATTGTTGTAGTTTAGTAGCACTTACAGTCTGTTCCACCTGTTCCTTCATCTTCGAGTCTTCCTCGTCGATGCTTCTTCTATGGACAACTTAGGCACAACCTGTCAGCATGTCCTTATCGTCTGCCCACTCTTGACGGACCTCTGAGAGTGTCTTTCTATTGTGGTCGGTTAGGTCACCATTCTATGGGTTGTCCTTTGTTGCGCAATCGACCGTTGGTCAGGGTGCCACCTCTAGCACAGTCGACTCCTCCTGCACCAACTATTTCTTTTCCTTCTGGAGCTACCCGGAGGGAGGTGGTATGTTATATATGTCGTCAGCCATGACACAAGAGGCTAGAGTGTCCGTACCGTCTCCAGATGGTTAGCGCTAGTAATGGACACAAACAAGGTCGCTTTTATTGCGGAATACAGGGCCACATCGCCAGGTATTGCCTTTCAGTTAAGGTTCCTATAGCTTATTCTCAGCAGTCACCCTTCCATGAAGCGAATCTACATGGTCGTTCCTCTTCTGGGCCATACGACTCCGGCCATGTTATCTTATTGATGTTGCATGCCTTACCTTCATGTGAGGTAGTGTCTTTTACTCTTCCTTTATGGTGGGATTTTGATTAGTATATATAGTTCTTTTTCCCATGTTTCCTTGTATCGCATGTTACTTGTTGCTTTACTGAGGTTTAGTCCACTTTGAGTGAGTGATGCATCACAAGGGGTAACTAATTTATGGGTGATTTGGTGGTGTATAACCTAAGTATTGGTTTTCCTTTTCTTGAGCCGGTAAAGGGCTTGATGGTTAGATACCCTTGTATAGGTATCGTGAGGTTGAATTGCCTTTTTGGAGTCGTTACTAGTTGATGTTTCCTCTTATGGTATTCAATGGGTGTTACCGAGTATAATTTTAGTGGTTCGAGGTTGTTTTAATTGGAGTTATGATGTATCTGTATCCTTCCATTGTTATCAATGGACTTGAGGTCTAAGAGTAGTGATTTATTAACTGTGGATTGTAAGTTGTGTAACACTAAGAGATGTGTTTTATGAGCCTTGGAGTGATAATTAGTGATGAGAGAGTTGTGAATCATTGTGTATGACTTGGAGATGGAAAGTATGATTTTGCATTTCCTTTAGTTTGTAAGTAGTGCACTTGTGTATAAGTCTTGATTATTTATTGAAAGTAGGAATGGTGTTCGAGGAAACAATTACTAGTTATTAGGTGATGGTTAAAATTTTAAGGGTTGGTGTACGTTTAGACTTATCACTTATTAGTGATGATTTTGATTGGAGATCGTGATGTTGATTTTCAGTAGTGTTGTAGCTAATAATTGACATTTAAGCTTTTAATTCCGGGAATATGATTTGGTGATTCACTTGAGGCATGATTATTAGCTAGTATACGAGAATGTTGATTATCGAATCATGATGTGAGGAATAGTTTAGGAGTGTGATTATTTGTCATGAAAAGATTGTGTACTTGATAAACAATTATTGGTGTTGTATGGTTTATGTTGCAGTTAAAGCATGAGATTAGGCCTTTGTTGACCTATAAGGCATAAAGATTGGAGATGTTAAGATTTACGGTGATTGAGGTATGAAGTAGAGTGATCATAGTGCAATGAATGATAGTTAGTACATGATTGTGGTTCTTAGTTGAATAAAGGTATAACTTATAACCTTAGCATTCATTAGTGGTTGATCGCTAGAGTTCATGGATTGAGTGTGAGTTCCTCTGTCAACCATTGATGTGTCGGGTGTTGAGAGATAGTGTAGGCTTAGGCAGTAATGAGTTACTGTGGTAGATTGCCTTGGTCTTTCATGTCATTAACCGTGTCGGTGTCTTCACGTGAGTTGTGATTTTATCTCATTTCTTCTTTTCCTTCATCGCGTACTTGGAGTACGATTATTCTTGATTCGCGGTTGTGTAGTTGGTTTACTTCTACGGTTTTTGGTAATGTACCTCATTACGTGAGTTGAGGTTTATTGTACCTAATGTAAGGTTACATTATTTAACTGTGTTGGTGGTAAGAGGAAAGTATAAGCAATTTTTGTTATGGATTAAGGACTTTGATGTTGTACGTTTTAGCAACCCTGTTGCTATATTAAGGGATTCTTAGGGACATGTGACTTATGTTACCTTTGATGGGTGGTTTATGGTAGAACTAGTTGTACCATTTGATTTTAGATTTCGGGACTTAACCTTGAAACAGTCAGGTTTCGCTTTGAAAAATTCATGTTTCACTGAGCAATGAAGTTTATGGACATTAGAGAGTGAGTTGTAGGGTATGATGTGCTATGTTTTGTGGTAGCATCTAAGTGGTCTGGACACTTATAGGGATTGTATGTAATGTATGAACTAGTGAATTGAATTAAGATATGATTGTCATTGAACCATTAATTATAGGATTAGGTTGAGATATTTTCGGGGGAGACTTTTATATCTTATAGATTGGCGATTCAAGTAATTGATGTTTGATCATAGCTTATCCACGAGATGGTGGGTTGTAATTGAGGTTTAATTGTGATTAGACTTTGGAGATTCGGAGTGTATCCTTAGCATTATGATACAGTGATTATTAATTGAATCAATTTAGAATTTGAGGTTCAAAATGATTGATTCAAGAAGGCAATGATATAATGATTGTAGAATTGGCATATGAAGAAATTGTTTGAGGTCATTATATGTGTATTATTGGCTGTGATCGTGATTATGGATCCTTTTGGTACTCATGAGGTTGAAAATTTAATCTTCCTTACTGAGGCTAATGTAGTGCATGGACTTGAGGTATGATCATTGTGGTCATAAGAGAATTGATAGTGATTATTAAACTTTTAGTCTTACTTTGAGGTTTGGACCTTGGCTTAGTCCCGTTGTGCTTTTGGGTGATTATGGTGTAGTAGCCTACCGAGTATGTTACCATAGGAGCTCACCAGGGTTCGCAGTGCTTATTTCCTGTGTTCATCTTTCTCATGTGCGAGCCGGATCCATCTCATGTCTTGAGTTGGACGGGTGTCGTTGTTACCAAAGACGTTCCCTACGGGGAGCGAACCGTGAGGATCTTAGGTGCTTTAGAGAGGGTTTTGTGAGGTAAAACTATTTCATTAGTTGAGGCCTCATGGCACTATCACGATGTCAAGGAAGCAATTTGTGAACTTGAGCTTGAAGTTCGGGAAAATTACTCGGACTTCTTTCTTCTTTAGTTACATCTTGATTTTGAGGATGAAATCTCTTAAGGTGTGGAGGTTGTAGCGTCCGGTATTTTTATGTGCTAATTTAAATTTTTTATTAATGATTAAATGCATACGTGATTATGTGTTTAATGTGATTTTGTACTTAATATGCTTATGCGCTTAACATGACTTACATGTTTTACGTGATATTAAAATTTGTAAGTTGCATGTTCTATTTTCATTTTGAGAATAATGAAAATTGTTGGAAATGATTTCGGGAAAGAAATGACCGAATGATAGATTGATATTTTCATATTTAGTGCACTTAGTGGAAAGTGGAGAGATTTAGCTAAGTGTTGGGGTATGAGTGGCATGTTGGTAATTAGAGAGGATGACAAAGGGTAAAAGGGTAATTAAGAATCACAATGACACTCTTATAATTAACCATAAGTTTAGAAGAAAGTGGTCATTTTACAGTTTTATGTGGTGTCTCAATTCTAGCCATTGATCTCCTTCTCCCATCTTTGTTCTCAACCCTGGGTCATATGGCTTTGCTTGTTTGGCACTTAAATGGAAGAATGCATTATTCTTAGTCTTTCACTTGGCAAGACTTCATGGGAACCCTTGGATCATTTATCCATTTTCCTTGCTTTATTCTCAACCCTTGGATGGTGAGAATTATAAGTGGAGAATCTCTACAAATCCATAAGTCTTTCATTGCAATACTTTTCTATTTCTCTACAAACCTATTTTCTCTCTACACTTCTCCTTCCCTCTTGCTCTTCATCGCTTCCTCATTTGATTTCATCTCCTTTCACTTGGAGTTTGAAGAAGTGTTGAACATGAGAATTGCTAGGGTTGATCTCCTCTTCCATTTGCTTTAAGTAATGGGGTAAGTCTCTAACTCTTTTGAGTTTTCCAACTTAAAACCCTAGAATGTATATTCTTGAAGTTATGTGTTCAACTATTGATTTTTCATTTCTTTTTCTCTTGAATCTTATTAAGGATCATAAGTTGAACCTTGTCACTGATTTTCGGTTATTGGAAGCTTGGAGTTAATATTATAATTTTGAGCTCACTTTTGGATTGGGGACTTTGGTAAGTGTCATAACTATCTTCTTTCTTTTGAGTATTCCCTTTTATAAAACCCTAAAATAGAAATCATTAGGGTTTGAATTGATTCTTGTGGTTGGTGCCACTTATGTGTAAGTTTTTGGTTTATTGTTGACACCATAGTAATCTTGTAGTTCATGAATGGTGTATTTCTAGTTGGAAGCTATCTTATTGAACACTTGGAGTGGTAGCTTGGGTTAGACTTATTTTGGGCATTCTTGAGTAGCTTGCTTAGAATTGAAGTATGGGAAAAATAATTTGTTTTTGTCTTTTTATGAGGGTGTCTGCGTTTATGTGTATATATGCCGTATATATATATATATATATATATGCGAGTTGAGTCTTGACAACTTAGACAACGAACTAGGCCCTTGAAACATGATTGTGTGATATAAATGCTTGTTGTGATTTATTGTTTATAAATGTGAAATTGTAAGCATTGTGATAAATGAAGTACAATATATTGCCTAATGAGAAAAACATGTATTGTGATTGAGCGTGTTGTGAACCATTGCTTGTAAGTGTGAAATTGTAAGCATGATGGTTATATTAAGTACAATATATTGCAAATGAGAAAAACATATATTGTGATGGAACATGATTGTTATTGGAAACCTTGATGCATATTGAGTACATTGTGTAGTGTCAAATCATGGTGTTGGTATATGCGGGTCATGTAATCATGTGTGGGTTGTCTTGTTTCGGATCGTCGCAACAACTGGCCAATGGGTGTTTCACACCTACAAAAATTAGTAAGTCCGAAAACGTGATACCGAGTTAGGAGTCGCAAGTGGGCTCCTTTCATATTCTTGACCTTTGGAGTCTTGGCGCACGGAGTTGCAAACAGGCCTCTCGTGCAACCACCTTCCTTGTTGAAAGTGAAAGAGATAAAATTTGTTAGGGAAGAATCGGTGCGGTACTCTTCATTTACTTGATGAGCTTGTATCCTCAAAAGTAAAATGGCTAGAGTATATATTCGTTAACCTGTGTTGGGCAAAGATTGTATCATGAGGTGTGTTGAGTCGCATTGCATCTAAACTGCTATATATATGTGTGTGACTATGGTTTTGATGTTGAAACATGTTATAATTGTGAATAATTATGATGTGAGCATGTTGGGGCAATTATTTGTTGGGTTTGATGGGGTTCCAGATTGACGTGAGAGCCATATGGAACAAGAGACCGACCTAGGATTAGTATCATGAACCTTGGGTGGGTTGTACCACTCAGACTACCATGATTGAGGCGATCACACTTTCTCTACCAGGCTAGTGAGCTCACCCTACGACATATTATATTTTTTAGATGATGGTTCTGTTACTAGAGATCCATAGCCACTCGATGGATTATGGCGTCTTGTCCGTTTTTTGTACTTATCCTGATGGACTTTATCTTTTAGTGAAGTATAAGTGATATGTGTACTCACATGTATTCTTTTGCGAACTTGTAATTTAAATGATTTATTACTTTCTTTTTATGGCTAGCATTATAGTCGGATGTGTTGTAGTTTCATGTATTGTCCCTCGGAGCGCTATGCGCGGGGATTACCTTCTTTTGGTGCACTTTGGTGCCGGAAATGTAAAACTATGTGTTTTGTTCAAACTATGACATGTATCGCCTTAGGGCATTTGATTATTAATCGACGACTGTTTTCGTTTAGTATTGTGTAGTGGATTCTCGTTATTGAATGTGGTTATTTGGTGTCCGGCCAAAAATGGCATGTTTCTAGGTTTTTTACAAACCATTTTCGTTCTAAAAAGTAAAACCCATTTTTGCCTACCCCCGTAACCCAGGAAAAATTTATTGTTTTAGAATTGGATTTAAGTAAACTCATTTTCTTCAAGATTACGACCTTTAGAAACCAGCGGTAATTAAAACGGAGACCGGGGGCAAGACGGAAGATTTTACGAAACTTACAAAAATAACTTTTATACAAATTTTACATTTTATGCGTTTCCCGAGGTCTCGGTGACTATTTTTGAGTTCCGCCAATGAAAAACTCACTTTTCCAATATTTATGATTTTTCGGGACCGACGACGCAAAAACGGAGCCATATCACAAAATCTCGCGTTTTTGCATATTTGAACTTTAAAGAAGAAACCCAAATCTGGCAGTAGATCAGCCTCCCAACACTTCAAATTTTTTTTCTAGATTTTTGAAATTTCAGTGCAGGGCTGTTTGAGCGACATCTGATTTTCAAAAATCTTTTTCTCTCACTTCGCAACTCCGAATTGAGCCCTGTTTTTTTCCTATGGCTTGTCCTAGGTATAAAATACGTATTTGCACATTGAAATGACCATTTTTCCGATGAAATAACTATTTTACCCTTGGTGAAAGGGGGGTACTTCAACTTTCTATTTTTGTCGGCGTTGTCCGATACCGTTTTCCAAAATTCATATCTGTCACCTTGTGGCTTTGATTTAGGTTCCCTTTGTTCCTAAGGCTTGTGCTAGGTCCGAACCTTGTAGTTGTACTTGGAAATGATCATTTTACCCATGAATTGATCATTTTACCCTTGGGTAAACATGGGGTGTTGGAATGATTCGTTTAAGGTGCCGATTGATTCGTTTCATATTCTTTTCGATCCTGAGTAAACGTTTTTGTATCTTTTAGGTATGAAATGATCTTTTTACCTTTGTGTGGGTGTTTGAATACTATTTATGATTTTATTTCATTTCTTTTCACTTCCGTTTCACTCCCAAAATTCTTAGACTCATGTTTTGGAGTTCTAGGAAATTTGGGGGGTGACATATGTGGATCGGCTATAGAAATTAGCAAGTTTATTTCACTACTATGGAGACAATTCTTTTAAATTTAATTTATGATAATTATTGTGTACGAGTGAGTGGGGATAATTTATATGCATTCTATTCTGACGATATTATAGTATTTGCATAATTAATGATTATTTGATGTCATGAGCATACAAGAATGAAGAATAAAATAATTTGTGGGTAGTATATTTAACCCTCACGAGACTTCAATTGCCCACTCGGTATTGCCGAGGGGTTTAAAAGGCTTGTTACACGTGCTAAGTGTAATTGTACACCTTCACGAAAGAAAATGATTAGTTAGATACTTTAGTTGTTAGTTAGTTTTAATTTATTATACTAAAAACAACAATCATCATAAATTTTGAAAAATTTCTATTGAATTGATTGCTAAGGGACTATCAATGTTTAAGTTTGGGGGCTTGATAGGAGCCAAATATCATATATTTAAGGCTCCTAATTATACATTGTTTTGTTTATGTTTACCATTATATTGATGTTTTTATACGATTTTCGTATTTTAAGATGTTTCAGACCATGTTATGTAAAACGAGTTTAATTCGGTGAAATAACTAGATTTGTGACTCAAGATTGTTTGAGAGCCGAAACTATGGAAAAAATACCTATGAAAGACAAAAAATAAGTTAATGATGCAAAACGAATGAAGAGGAACGAAATCGAGAAGAGAAATGGAGCAAAGAAGATGAAAACTGAAAATACAAGGTGGAGAGCTACCGAGTACTCGGTAGTGCCTTCACCGAGTACTCGGTAATATAAATGTGAGAGAAATTCCAGAGACATACGTGCGTTCTCACACCATTGCACAGTCACTGAGTACTCGGAGGAATTCTCACCGGGTACTCGATAAGACCAATACGACCAAACCACATCAGCAACTTGTATATACAACAGTGGGACCCATTTCGACTAGAATCAATATGGGATGATCTCTGGGCTATATTGGACACTATATTGACCATATTTGATGATATTTAATGACATTCTTCAAGGAATATCACGATACACATTCCTGACTTAACCGTGAAGCAATCAGATTACCAAACAAAGACACATCTTTTTCTATAAAAGAGAGGTCTCTCTTAGGGTTGAGTGTGTTATATTAACGTATTATATTGGAGTCTTAATACGTGGCTGTGGGAGATTAGTGCAAGAAGAACAACCATAACGGGCGCGTCTACATCAACAAAACAGATTGCCACGACCATGAACAACTAAATCGGTATCTAGGGTTTTTAACAAAACCTTAGTCAAGTAATGTAGACTCTTTCTTATTTTTTATTGTATAAGGGGAAACTGAAGAACACGTATGTGATTATTGTGTAGATGAATGATTACGTTTGATTTTATATAAGATTCTTCATTTATTCTATGTCTTATCTTAGCTTGAATGAATGTTTTATCTTGCACAATCATAGTTATTCAATATGGGCTAGAACTCGGATGCTTAACTCATGATTTTCTACACAATGGTTTTAATTAACATGATATTGATTTAGACAAACCATGCTTCAAAGGGATATCGAGTGAAATGTCTTTAATTTATGTTAAGAGAAGTAGTTTAGTGTAGATGCATGTACTAGTTATACTCGGTAAAAGATGGATTGTGCCAATGATGAATTAATTGTTCCTTTTTTGGGATTAGGGTTTGTCAATGCTTGCGACCTTCTATCTGATTCACATATGATGGAAAACTCTTTATAATTAAATAATTAGGAGGATATATTATGAGGTTAGTGGTGGAGTTAGAAATACCCTAGATCTTTATCTCCACTGTTTTCAAAACACCAAAATCAAAATCTATCTTTATTTTTATGTTATTTTACTTCTTGTCAAATTAGTTATAGAAAACAAAACAAACAAAATTATATTTCATAATTTAGTTATAATAATTATAAAGAAATCATGAATTCATTAGTCTCCGTGAATACGATATACCCTATTTCATCTATACTATACTATTATTGATTTGTGCACTTGCGACAGGGAAAACTAGGTCAAATTTAAGGGTTTATTTACACACAACATTATTATTACTATTTTTTATTACCGAAGACTAGTAGGCTAAACTAATTGAGGCTTGGTCGACCGATCACTTACCCCAATTTGTATTGACTTGTTCTCCACTCTAAGTTTGCTTGTTATTCACATCTTGTCCTCTATATATAGGTGTTAGCCCTATTGTAAAGTTACACTTCAATTCATAATACAATATCCCAAAATTAGAGAAAAGCTTGAGAGATAAACTTTGTGTGAGAGAGAGAATTTTGCGGGAAAATTCTCTTGGGTTTGTATTTGGGTTTTTGGGGTGAGAGGAAAATTACTGAGAATGTGGTTGTAACAATTTTCCTTATAGTGAAATTTTCTCGGGTTGTCTTTGACAACGATAGTGATTTTTCTCCGGTTTAGAGTTTTGCACATAAATTCTTGTGTTGTATTTTAATTTCTCTGCTCTTTAACGTTTTGGCAAAGGAGGATCTTGTGAGGGAATTTGGAAACAAATCCTAAATTCCCAACATATTCTTCTGCGGTCATAAATGTTAAAAATGGAAGTAGTGATTATGTTATGGACTCAGTAGAAAAAAATCCTATACCTTGTAATAACAAAAATAAGTTCTTGAAAGATCCTATTAAAATTGGAGCTTTGCTTGCAATAATATTAAGAATTCGTCAGTTTGTTTTGAGACAACAATAGATAATACTGATCAATATAATTTTATGTTCTCTCTTTATTTATCTCTCTTATATTTTTATTCCAACATGGTATCAGGGCTTCTTTTCTTTTAAAAGAAATATATTGATCAATGTATCTTATACAATAGAGCTAACACACATATATATAGGATCCGTTTGGATACGAGAAAATAGTTTTTGTTTTTTCACTGTTCACCCAGTTAAAAAAAAACACGTTTGGCAAACGCGTTTACTGTTCACTTTTTTTTTCCAAGAAAATTCTTTTCTGTGAATAGTGTGTAAAAGTGGTGAAAACACCAAATACAACTTTTAGTTGTTTTTTGAGTTTTTTCACTGTTTAGGGTACCACCTCCGCCGCCGCCGCCACCGCCGCCGCCACCAACCACCACCACCCCCCGCCACCGGTCGCCACCGACCGCCACATCCGCCCGCCGCCAGTCACCCACAACCACCGCCCCCCGCCGCCGCCGGTCACCGCCGCCCACCAATACCATTTTAGTTTTCAATACAAATTTTCATCCAAATGCTTTTTTGTTTTTAGTTTTTTGTTGAAAAAAACAAAGATAAATACAAAAACAGTTTTTATATTTGAAGATAGAAAACAAATACAAAAAACAGGCTTTCCAAACGCACTCATAGGGAGAATGAGTGAAGAACAAGTCAATACAAATACCTAGGGCATTGTGGCTGGATCGTTCACAATAATTATGTTATTGTCGATCCATCACTCTTACTACCCATACGCGAAGCTCAATTCATCCATGATGCTCATGATCATGATCTTTCACATTGTCTCTTCATCATAATATCAAATTTACAGCTCAACATACAAGTCAATCCGAAGATCAAATATGGTATTTGTTTTGGTATAGCCACAGAATCACCATCATGTTGTTATAAATTCGACTTAACAACCAGGTTGCAATAAGAAGCAGTCAACCGGTTGGTTACCATGTCAATAAATCTTTAGCAACCTTATCATTGACTTTTTCTACAGCCACATTTGCAGTTTTCACCAGATTTAATGGTTTGAGCCGCCTTCAGGATTTTGTCTCCAAATTCAATATGCAATCTTGAGTTTGGAGGGGGGTAGATTATATTATATTTCATAGGGGTTGTCACACTAAATCACAATTAAATATCCATGGTCAGGCAGAAACAATTATAATTTATTATCTTCTTCTTAAATTGCCAAGTAGATTACATGTTCGTGGTCAGACACAAGTAACCTATATGCTATGAATGAAATACGTTCAATTTTAGTCTCAGTTAAAGCACATAAAATCGAAAGCATTAACATATATATAATAATAATAAGAAGAACTCATTAACCAAAATATTCAATAATGTCTACAATTGAAAACTATAATATTGAACATGACTAGGGTTTCCTCTCGACCTTGGCCGAGCGAATTAACTATACAAGAAAAATAAAACAAGAACGACCAAACCCGAAATCATAAGTGGAAGACATCTTGGATTTCTTCGTTGATCGCACAGGTCTTCCCCTTCTGTTTCTTTGTCGTCCCCCTTTGTGCATCCACATATGCCCTATTTATAGGGGTCCTCAAGGTTTCATCTAGGAAAGTAAATAAGAGAATACAATATTCCCATATTTATTTTCCTAATTGGTGATATCTTGCAGCCCACTTTTGACCAATTTGGAGAGTAAATTTGGAAGATATTGGTGAGATACTATTTTCTTGTTAATCAATTCCTCTTCCCACAACCCTTGATTTCATTCAATTTTGATCGTTCCTTCAAAATCTGTGATTATATTACCAAGCTGATGCTGATTTTCGCACAAAATAGTATGCCAGATTTAAAATGTCTTTTTCGCCCTCTAAAATTCAGAATTAGGGTTTCTATGTGAAATACCAATATTCTTTAAATTGAATCATCTTTCTAGGAACACTGGGCTCACACAAATCCGAACAACGGGCTGAAATATATGGCCCAAATACTAAGACGTGGCCTAAACAGATTTTGGGCTTGTTTAGATGGATTTAACCCATTTGTACCAGAAATCACCAATAACCTATAAAAATATAAAAACACAAATATTAATTAACATAATTTAAAATAAATGACTAAAAAATATATTTTTGGAGGTTAATCGTGTATGAATTATGCACTTATCAAATACCCCCAAACTTATATTTTGCTAGTCCTCGAGCAAAACAAAAGTAAAAACAAAAAAAACCTAACTATACCTGTACATGACGGTTTTCCCGGCCCATACAAAAGTGGATCTCGACCAGACCGACTCCAGATAGCCCGAGATAATTATCATGGATGATGGCCCAGACCCTGTACCAGACCGACACATCCCGAGATCCCATTCTGTAACTCGACCCGAAGAACATGAAGCAACTCGAAGATTCTAGAATAAACTTGTAGCTCAAAGTAGCGTTATAAATGTGGAAAAAGTAGCTGACGTGTAAAGTGTGGAAAAATCCAAAATAGAAAATGTTGCCCTAATGGGCCAAAAGCCCATAGGGAAAATGTATATAAGCCAATGAAGAATAATGAGAAGAGGATCATCTTTTTGTGTTGTGCAAATTTTGTATCTACACAATGGCGCCGTCTGTGGGAAATTAGGTCATTTCCACCGACCATCTTCCCACCTCAAAAAGCTAAGCTAAACACAGATATAACCACCAAACCTTCAGCAACATCCTCTCGTTCCAGATATAGCCATGCCAGTGACCAGATCCCATTCAGAGGCACTGATCCCCGGCGACCGACAACCGAGTGCTCCGCCGACGATTGAGCATCTCCTACGGCAGCTCGAGGAAGCCGAAAAACGTAGCCAAGCCGCCGAGGAAAGGAGCATGGCGGCGGAAAGAAGAAGCGATGAGTTATTAGCAAGGATGAATCGAGTAGCTATCCCACCGGCAGTTCTGGATCAATCACAGATCCAGGAGCAAGCCGAGCCACGGGAGGAACACGACGAGACCTCTCACCGGCCAGGCAAGGCCTCGACCACTGGTGACGTTCCCGTCACCGATGAGCCTCTGACGTCACAGAAGCTCCAGGAGATGATGGCGGAGTTTCAGAAGAAAGTTATGAGGGATCTGAGGGCCCGATCCACCGACGACCAGGCCCTCCAGGCTTCTGCCGACTCCGTTCAGTCGCCGTTCACTCTCGAAATCACCAGGGAACCGTTCCCTAAGAAGTTCGTCATGCCCAGATTCATTCCCTATGATGGAACAAAGGATCCCGAAGAGCATATTTACCAGATCCATCAAAAAATGACCATGTATGTCGACAACGAAGCCCTGCTCTGCAAAGTCTTCCCAACTAGTCTCATCGACGCACCACTCCTCTGGTTCAGGAAGCAGCCGCCGAGATCCATTGGCAGTTGGCAGCAATTGTCCGACCTCTTTGTTGCCCAGTATTTCGGGAACAAGAGGCAAAAGAAAACCATCTCGAGCCTCTTCACCATGACACAAGAAAAAGGCAAGTCTCTCAAGAGCTTCCTGTCTAGATTCAACGTCGAGTCATCCTCCATCGACAACTGCGACCAACACTCAGCCGTGGAGGCCTTCAGAATGGCATTAATCCCGGGGACCAAGTTCCATCAATCACTTGTGAAGCGGCCTCCCTCGGGAATTGGAGAACTCAATTCTAGGGCTCAGGGCCATTTGAGGATCGAAGAAGAGGAAGCAACCCGACAGAAAAGAGCGGCGTTGATCAATGTGGAAGTCAGGTCGAGGGATAAGGTTTCGGATACATCCCGACATAGTCGCAAGCGCTCCAATCCCACGATCCCATCCTCACCTCAATTTCCTCCACATCCCGAGAGACACACCAGATTCGAAGAGAAGATCACCCCGTTGAAAGTGACACTCGCAAAGCTCTTCCAGGAAAACAAAGCCAGAGGGATCTTCCAGACTCCTCCCTCAATCAGACAACCCCTGGACCAGAGAGATAGATCAAAACACTGCGCCTTACACAGTGATTTTGGCCATACAACAAATGAATGCAGGAACCTGAGACGCCAAGTCGAGGTGATGATAGCCCGAGGGGAGCTAAAGGACTATATTCAGCGGGATGTCCCGAGAGTCCATCAACCCGCACAAAATAACCCACGGAATCAGGCTCCAGCTCATCCGGTCAGAATCATCAACATGATCCATGGAGGTCCTGACTCGCGTAGTGCCGAAGGGTCAAGACGATCACAAATGAGGAGGGCCCATCACGTCAGCAGGATAGCCGGGGTAAACGAAGTTCATCACCGAACGGGGCAGTCTCATATACTTTTCTCCCAGGATGACCTCCGAGACATCCAGGTCCCACACGACGACCCATTAGTTATCTCTCTAATGGTCTCGGGATGCCTTGTCCGGAGGGTCATGATTGATCCTGGGAGCAGTGCGAATATCATGACCAAGTGGGCTTTCGATAAATTGGAGATCGACCCGAGGGAGATCGTGACGGCCAGAAATCCAATTGCCGGGTTCGACGGGAAACAAGTCGAATCCCTCGGGGAGATCAGCCTGCCCGTGTTAGCAGCACAGAGGACTCTGACAGAGACCTTCGTAGTAGTAAACGTGAAGCCCTCTTACAATCTGCTTATGGGTAGAGGATGGATTCACAGGATGCAAGGCGTTCCCTCGACCCTCCATCAGATGATGAGGTGCATCGGGCCGAATGGTCTCGACATAATTGACATCAGAGGAGATCAAGTAGCCGCCAAGCAATGTTATACCATCACTATCAAAGAAATGAAAGGTAATCCCGATCGGAAGAGGTCCCGGGAAGAGGATCAAGACATCGACCCGCAGCCCAAATAGCAATTACAGGACGAGGAGTCGGGTTCCTCAATCATCGTAGATCCTCTGCAACCGGTTTCTGTGTTGCCGAGCCAACCCGACAAGGTTACCTACACAGGTACAAAGCTCACCACTTGTGAATTAAATGAACTGACAGCTTTCTTACAGGATAATCATGATGTATTCGCATGGGAGCATACTAATATGCCCGGTATCGACCCCTCGATAGCCCGACATACATTACATGTCGACCCAAATATCCGACCCGTCCGACAGAAACAGAGGCGAATGGGAAGCCAAAGGAACCAGATCATAGCAGACGAAGTGTCGAAATTGCTTGAAGCCGGCTTCATCAGGGAGGTTCAGTATCCCGAGTTGTTAGCTAATGTGGTGGTGGTGCAGAAAAAGAACAAGAAATGGCGAGTCTGCGTCGACTTCACCGACCTAAACAAAGCTTGTCCGAAAGACAGCTTCCCCCTGCCCAAAATAGACCAAATGGTCGATGTTACCGCAGGCTACGATAGGCTGACCTTCCTGGACGCTTACTCGGGATACAACCAAATCCCAATGGACCCGATATATGAAGAAAAGACCTCATTCATTACCGAGACAGGTACATATTGTTTTAAGGTTATGCCTTTCGGACTAAAGAATACAGGAGCTACGTTTCAAAGACTGGTGAACAAGATATTTAAAGGAATGATGGGCACAGTGGTAGAGGCTTACATTGATGATACAGTTGTGAAGAGCAGAGCTAAAACTGACCATTTAGAACATCTCCGGAAAGTATTTGATGCCTTGAGGAAACACGGGATGAAGCTCAATCCAGCCAAGTGCTCTTTCGGGGTATCATCAGGGCAGTTCTTGGGACACATAGTCGACCGATCAGGAATACAGGCCAGCCCGACACAGGTGAAGGCTCTGCTCGAGACGAGAGAACCAACCACACACAAAGAAGTCCAAATCCTGACAGGAAGGGTTGTAGCCTTAAGCAGGTTCATCGCAAGGCTGACCGACCGATGCCGACCCATCTTCCAGGCTATCAGAGCCAGAAAGGGAGAAGTGTGGGGGCCCGAGCAGACTAAAGCCCTATCCCGATTAAAAGAATACATGCTGACACCCGAACCCGATGATGTACTACTCTTGTATCTGGCGGTATCATCGGTATCAACCAGCGCCGTGCTCATCAAAGAGGACAGGAACCTCCAAATGCCCATCTTCTATACCAGTAAAGCCCTGGCTGATCCCGAGACACGGTATACCAAGCAAGAAAAGTTGGTTTTATCCTTGGTCAATGCCAAACGACGTCTTAGACACTACTTTAAGGCCCGCCAGATCATCGTCCCCACTTCTACTCCTATTCGGGTACTTATGGCGAAGCCCGACCTTTCTAGAAGGATCTCCAAGTGGGCCATTGAGCTAGGGATTTATGATATAACTTATGTTCCCAGGATCTCGATCAAAGGTCAGGCCGTGACTGATTTTCTATTAGAAGGGGAGACCGACGAAGCAGATCAACCCGTTGAGTTAGAAACATGGAAACTATTCGTGGACGGCTCGGTAAGCGCCAATGGAGCGGGCGTCGGGCTGGAAATCCATACTCCCGATGGGACTAAGCTGCAAGCCTCGATGCAGTTGCAATTCCCGGCCACTAACAACGAGGCGGAGTATGAGGCAATCATATCGGGCCTGAGAATGGCTAAAAGCCTGCAAATACAATCCCTATCCGTATACAGTGACTCCCAGCTAATAATCAAACAAATAACCGGTGAGTACGAAACCAGAGATCCCAAAATGGAGTGTTACAGAGAACTGGTGCTCGAGGAGTCCGAAGGTTTTCAAAAGTTAACATTTAGCCAAATCCCTCGGGAAGAGAATACCTCGGCCGACCATTTGGCTAATTAGGCGTCTGCTGCTGGTGAAGATATGACCAGGGTTGTACTGACCGACTTCATCGTTACCCCAAGTATTCAGAGTCCCGACGATCTGGTATGCCTAGTACCCCAAGAGCCTAGCTGGATGGATCCCATAATCGATTACCTCAAGGCCGGGACGCTCCCAATTGATAAGGAGGAGGCCAGGAAAATTAGAATGAAGTCAGCCCAGTACTCGATCATCCAGGGACAGCTCTACAGAAGATCTTTTTCAGGTTCGTATTTGAGATGCGTCACCCCCTCAGAGGAAGAGATTGTGATGCAAGAGATACACGCTGGGGCTTGTGGAAATCACTCAGGTGCCCGATCTCTCACCCATAAAATCCTATCCCAAGGTTACTTTTGGCCCTATCTGTCCCGGGATACAGAGGAATATGTGTGTAAATGCAAAGCATGTCAGATGCACGGTGATGCTATACTCCAACCACCAGAGTTCTTAAACCCGACAATCGTCCCGCACCCTTTTGCCCGATGGGGAATGGATATAGTCGGACCTCTCCCAAAAGCCATTGGCTCGAAGACCCACGTGCTCCTTGCAACCGACTATTTCACCAAATGGGTTGAGGCGAAGCCTATCCCTCTATAAAGGGCAGCCATGTGGTGAAGTTCATATGGAGTCACATCATCTGCCGGTTCGGGGTACCAAGGACAATCATGATGGACAACGGCACAAATTTAGACTGTGAACCGGTCAGGTCATTTCTAATCGAGCACGGGGTTAACCAGAACACCTCCTCGGTGGGGTACCCTCAAGCCAATGGGCAAGCAGAAAGGACCAACCGTTCGATCTTTAGCACCCTTGCAAAGAAACTCGAGAAGGCAAAAGGAGCGTGGTTGGACAAATTACCAAAGGTATTATGGTCATATAGAACGACGCCCCGGCAACCGACCGATGAAACACCCTTTGCCATGGCATATGGGTCAGAAGCCGTAATCCCAACCGAATATGCCGTCCCGACATTGACGTCGCTGGCCTGGGACGAAAGATCAAACAATCAATGCTTATCTCACGAGCTTGACCTGGTGGAAGAAAGGCGAGATATTGCCGGGATAAGGCTGACAACTTATCAACAACGGGTCAGGAGTCATTTCAACAAGAGAGTAAAAAGAAGGGGATTCCAAGTCGGGGACATGGTCCTCAGGAGGAAGATAGGACACGTGGGAAAACTCCAAGAACCATGGGAAGGGCCCTACACTGTCACCGAGGTAATAGGTCGGGGGGCCTACAGACTGCTCAGGAACTCGGATAACAGAAGGGAACCAAACACACAGAATGCATCCCGACTAAAGAGGTATTACCCATAGAAATATTTCGTTTTCGACCGTTGTAAGCAAAGGCCACTAGAGCCAAAAGGATTGCAATGAAAGTCCATTTTTTCCCGAAACTCAGAATCATCTCCAATTATCAGTTTTAAAACCCAAGTGTTGAATCCTCTCCATAGGCCCAAAGTGCCCGAGAGATCTTCACAGACCCACCAGTGGTCAGGTTTTCCAATTATCAGTTTTAAAAACCCAAGTGTTGAATCCTCTCCATGGGCCCAAAGTGCCCGAGAGATCTTCACAGACCCACCAGTGGTCAGGTTTTCCAATTATCAGTTTTAAAAACCCAAGTGTTGAATCCTCTCCATGGGCCCAAAGTGCCCGAGAGATCTTCACAGACCCACCAGTGGTCAGGTTTTCCAATTATCAGTTTTAAAAACCCAAGTGTTGAATCCTTTCCATGGGCCCAAAGTGCCCGAGAGATCTTCACAGACCCACCAATGGTCAGGTTTTCCAATTATCAGTTTTAAAAACCCAAGTGTTGAATCCTCTCCATGGGCCCAAAGTGCCCAGAGATTTTCACAGACCCACCAGTGGTCAGGTTTTCCAATTATCAGTTTTAAAAACCCAAGTGTTGAATCCTCTCCATGGGCCCAAAGTGCCCGAGAGATCTTCACAGACCCACCAGTGGTCAGGTTTTCCAATTATCAGTTTTAAAAACCCAAGTGTTGAATCCTCTCCATGGGCCCAAAGTGCCCGAGAGATCTTCACAGACCCACCAGTGGTCAGGTTTTCCAAAATATCAGTTTTAAAACCTAAAGTGTTGGATCTTCTCCATGGGCCCAAAGTGCCCGGGAAACCTTCATAGATCCACCAGAAATCCCAAAGTGCCCGACTGTTATTGTCTGGTGTTATCGTTAGTCTTAACAAGTTACAATTCAATATCCCAATTTTTATCAAATGGAGTGCTGGATCATGTATATCCCCAACAAAGTTTGAATAAATAAACTCATTCGTATTGAAAAAGGCCCCAGTGGCCAAGGCTGATACAATAGAGCTATGATAAGTTGTTACAAACAAAATAAGAGAAAAACGGAGGGATAGCCCTACTCCACCACAGGAGGATCCCCATCACCACCTAAGGCTTTGGTCCAGAGGGACTGTCCTGTGTTTTTAGGCTCAGGCTCATCTATGCCAGAGCGAGTAGGCGGAGCTGGCAGGTCGTCTTGAAGGAACCCACCGAAGGCCAAATCATCGGGTTCAGCCTCAGGATCGTCATACGGAGGCCCAACTCCAATGCTGAGGTCAAGATCTTCAATAGTCGGGATCTGCCTTTCCTCTTCAGGCTTTTGAAGTTCTTCTATGCATTCCCTCCAGCCCTGCTCATAGCGGTACTTGCATATCAGCATGAAACGGGCGATCATCTATTTACCACCCTTGTGGCACATCTCTACCCGAGACCTCTCCACGCCTAAGGCATTCTCGACCTCGACCTTCTCCTCAGGCAACTGCAGCCCCGAAGCCTTTAACTTCTCGATTTCTTCGGTCAGGGCCTGCACTTGGAGAGTTAGGGCCTCCCGAGCCAATACTTCCCGATTAGCCATTTGCTTAGCCTCCCGAGCCTTCGCCTCGAGTTCTGAGATCGTCGCCTTGGCGGATGAGAGCCCCTCTTCAGCTGCAACCGCCCTGTATGTCAGGGACTGGATCTTGTCATTGGCCTTCTTCACCTGCTCCAAGGCCTTGACACACCCAGCCTTATGAACTTGAACATCGCGATTCAAAGCGTTGATGACCCGAGCATCATCCTCAAGCTTACAATTGTACGCCTGAGTAGCGTGAAGCATCTGAAGGAAAGAAAATGTTAGCACGGAATAAGGGGCAAAATATAAGCTAAGTGCGAAATATCTCAAAAGTTATTACCCTCATTGCAAGCTCGGGGCCGTTCAAGGCTAGGCTCATCCTGTCATATCGACCCATGGCCAATCTATCCACCGGGGTCCAAACCCCCAGGGACATCTCCCGCAGAGCTTCTGAATTCCCGATCGTCTGGTCCCCCACATAAAGGTATGGATGGCCCTTCCTGGTATCCAGCCTGAACCGGGGGCCATGAGGAATATCTTTTCCACTCTCGGCAGCTTTCTCTATCTCCCTATTATCTTGTTTTCTGACATTCGTAGAGATAGCAGTGCGGAGTTTGGTAGGTCGGGATTGACTCTGGTCCTCATCGTCGGAGCCTAAGTCCCGGGTATCCGACACTGAGACAGGAGCACCCAGTGCTACACTCCAGCTAGAGCTCGGCCTGACTGAAAGGTCGACTCGAGAATTATTCTGATCTAGACCTGTTGAGCTCGGAACCAGGGCATGATCACCCCCGACCTCGACTGCCTCCGATGCACCCGTTTGCGGATCTTGAGATGGCGGAGGCGGAGGCGTGACAAGAGGATGCTCTACCGGAGGAAGGGGCGTGGCAGCAAGTCCTCCAGTCGGTCATGCCGATGCAAGCTCCTGCAATACAGATCCAGTTAGGCAATTCTGGCTATCCCTCAAATCCTGACTCCATATAAGGGCTCGCAACAGTTCAAATCGGGATCTTATATACCCGACCTCCCTCTTTTCCTGAGGAGCCTGCAGGAAACTCTTAACTAGCGTACCCAACTTATCGTTGCACAATTCGCAGTGGCAAGAGGCTCGGGTGTGAAAACTCTTAAATTCGGGAAGTCGGGTTGGCTGGAAAACATGGTTGACTGGAATGTTCATAGCGTCGGGATGCCTCCACTGACCACTCACTACTATCATCCTTTCTTTCCATCCTTTGTTGGATGTCGGGACATTGTCACACAACTTCCTCTTGACATAGGAGGTTAAGTTGTACCGACCCCTATTATCCTTCTGCTCTTGAAGTTTGTACGAAAACAGGAGCTCAGCCAAACCTAAGTCCAGGTCCAACTCCTTATTGATCAGCAAAATCATGGCCAGGATCCTGTAAAAGTTAGGACCAACTTGAAGGGGGGCCAGACCCAAAGTCGTTAGTGCCAAGAGGAAGAAGGGATGAATGGGAAACTTCAAAATGGCAAGGTGGAATGACGAAAGTAATATCTCTTCGGCCTTTAGCCCCTGACCGACTCTAAAGTCTGCATCCCGAGGGTAATGCCTAACCTTAACCCCTTCGGGAATCCCGAGGCTCTTAAGTTGAGCATCTATCCTGTATTTGGCTGGGAGGGGATCAGTACAGAAATTCTCCTCCTCCTCAGCATCTTGATCCTGATTAATCTCGACGCCACCCTCTACGACTCGATCCCCTGCGTACTGGGTGACCTCCGGTGGGCTAGACCTAACTACTTGGGTAATCTCAACGGACGGGGTGCTAGCCGAGATCTCGGGATCAGTAACGGTCCGGTCGGTATCTGCCAGTTGCAGGTCACTAACCGACCTAGTATCATCACTCCCAGACATATTTGACGAAAGGTAGAAGAATGACTTACAAAGGTAAAGAAGGTTCAGGCAGCTTCTCCTTTGATCTGTTCTCCGGCGAGTAAATTGCAGAATCCGGCAAACTTTACCAACAGGCAGAGAAGGGTGCTTCCAGTCAAAACTCTGCAGCAGGATTCGAATCTCTCCACATAAAGGAATAATCCACCACGGTCACGGGAGTTTGCCAAGATCAGTGAAACAAACAGTAAATTGTGTAGACTTAAGATTGGATTTGGGATTGCACGCAGGGTTGGAGAATACGACAAAGGGAGGACGCTGAAAGAGAAGAACGATTTGAAAATTTTGAAAATATTGCAAGTATGGCGTGTGAGAAGGATTTGCAGGTTATATAGAATTGATGTTTCGTCTACCCGGGTCAGGGTACCGGACCGACATGACCCGGCCCATTTCACGCGCATCGGTGCCATCTCAGCCGCTGGTTCAAAATTGCAATAATTGCGACGGCTGCGGCATTCAATGCACCTCCGCATCATCCGGCACGCGTCCCATAGCCACTCCAAGGGCTTTTGATGGGCCTTAATATTCTTTCACCTAATGGGCCTGATAAAAAGGCCCATGAGCTGAAAGAGGGCCTGTGTACATGACGGTTTTCCCGGCCCATACAAAAGTGGATCTCGACCAGACCGACTCCAGATAGCCCGAGATAATTATCATGGAAGATGGCCCGGACCCTGTACCAGACCGACACATCCCGAGATCCCATTCTGTAACCCGACCCGAAGAACATGAAGCAACTCGAAGATTCTAGAATAAACTTGTAGCTCAAAGTAGCGTTATAAATGTGGAAAAAGTAGCTGACGTGTAAAGTGTGGAAAAAATCCAAAATAGAAAATGTTGCCTTAATGGGCCAAAAACGCATAGGGAAAATGTATATAAGCCAATGAAGAATAATGAGAAGAGGATCATCTTTTTGTGTTGTGCAAATTTTGTATCTACAATACCACTTTCGCAGGAACTCTCGATTGCATTTAGCATATGCAATAAGCCTTTGAACCCCTAGGTTACCCCTTGTGGACGAGTTATAGTCTCGTGAGGGTTTCCAGTGATGATACCCACAAACATCCGAAAAATAAGTTTCAAAGCAATATATAATCACATATAGTAAATTGTCATCAACTTGAGATTTTTGAATCATTAATTTATTTGAGATGTCAAACGCATATTCTTCGTCTAAATTAAATTTAAGCTAAGTCTAATTCACTTATCAAAATTTAGTTGAAGACCCAAATTGTCCATCCTTGTTGTAAAGTGCAACAACTAAATACTAATTCAGAATTGGTCAAAACCTCATGACATAACTCCAAAATCTCAAAAACCATCGGGTTTCCAGAATAAGAACAATTTTACATTGGTAACTCAAGTGATTATTTCTTTTTATTTGACATACTTCCACAATGAATTGTTTACTCAAGAGGAGCTTAATTTACTCCCAACCTCAAGCCAACCCTTTGGATTTTTTTTTATTTTTTATTTTTCACAAGGAATTGTTTACCCAAGAGGAGTTTAATTTACTCCCAACCTCAAGCCAACCCTTTGGATTTTATTTTTTTTTCATCACAAGAGTCCTGATTGAATCTCATCCTGGTCTACTGATTTTTTTTCTAAGATAATAGAACGATATCACTAAATTTTAGACCTTTTCTAAAAAAATGTAAGCTGACAGTGCTCGTGAAATATGTTTCAAGGATTAACTATGAGGGTCATCAACTAAATAATGATAAGTATAAAAGACTAAGAACTATCATTCATTCTGACTAGATTAAGTATTTTAGTCTCAAATATACTAATGATTTTCAAATCTCAACCAAACTGATGACAATTCAATACTCAAAGATATAGAAATACTGAACATATTGCATAGGCTTTGAAACCTTTTTTTTTTTTTTTTCAATATGAAAATATATACATATATCTATAAAAAAAATTCCCTTTACCCCCAAACTTAGATCAAATATTGTCCTCAATAGTTAAAAATGAAAGTCACAAGGGCAAGTTTGAAAATCACCTTGGATGACGTACTATCCAACTTCGAGCAAGAACAAGGAGGAAAAAAATAAAAATAAAAAATAAAAAAAATGGATTAGAATGAATCACAAGTATGCCACCCCCAAACTTGGATTATAAGCATCCACAAAAAAAAAATTTATTTTTTATTTTTAAAACTCAACAATTTTGATAAATGGGGTCCTCTAGACGAATACACTCCACATCTCTATCTACCAACCCATCTAAGTATGGTTTCAACCTCTGCCCATTCACTTTGAAAATACTTCCATCCTTAGGGTTTTGAATCTCGACTGCCCCATGAGAAAAAAATATTTGTCACAGTGAATAGACCAGTCCATCTAGAACGCAACTTCCCAAGAAAGAGATGTAATCTAGAGTTGAATAACAAAACTTTTTGGTTGGGCTCGAAGGACTTCCTAAGAATAAATTGTCATGAAATATTTTAGTCCGCTAGCAACCAAACAAGCCAAACAAGTATTTTTTTTTTAATTTTTTTTTCTAATTTTCTTTGTGAGAATTAATTCAAGGGCAATGTTAATGTTTATTTTCTAATCTTGTAGAGAATTATCAGGAATAGCCACAATAATTCTCTCATAATTAGAGCTCCTACTCTCTTCCAAAGTAAATCAAAGGATGACCAGTTAAGGCCCGCCAACTAAACAACCAGGTGGGTTCCCAGGTAGGTGGAGAGGCACTAGGCCTGCTTAATAACGGTACGTCCACACAACCTTAAGCAACAGAGTCGCCGTTTGACAGAATCTTTCTAGACATTGTTAAATTGGAAGGTGTTCATTGGAGTTACCCAAGATTATCTTTTTTCAAGAGGGTCCTATGAGCTATATGAAAATCCTAGGGCCAAGTCTACTTGATTTTAGATTAAAAAATTTAGGCTTGGGTTTGACAAATGCAAGGAGATTTTTAACCTAGGTGGGCAAGGAATTGGTGATGAAATCCAATCCTTATCTTGTTAGGGGTTAGTGCCCTTACTAAAATTTTATGCAAAATGCTAAATTAAAATGCACAAATAAAACAAGTAAGAAATAAAGGAGAGAAAAAATTACAAAAGAATAAATAAATACAAAGGAGTGAGTGTGTGAACTTTCTTTTTCTTTTTCTTTTTTTCAAAAATAAGTGTACTAACAATAATAAAAGAAAAAAAGAGAAAAACAAAATTAAAAATAAATATAAATGAAGAAAGTGTGCTCCTAGAAAAAAAATCCTATGTTATTATAACCTGAACAAAAAATAATAAATAAATAATAAAAAAAAAGGTTAGAGTCACTTACCTGATTTGCAAAATTATGCAATAGTGCGATTTTTTTTTTCTTTTTTCTTTTTTTTTTCTTTCTTTACGCCCTTTTTCTGTACCAAGCGTCCTGCAGTTGAGGAAGCAGCAATATCAAACCTGTAAAAGGATGACAATGACTTGGATGTTGCTTGGAATTAAAGGAATCACAGAAATTTGGAATGAAAAAAAAAAATAAAAAATAAAAAATAAACCTAAACTAAGAGTTATGATAAATAATAATCTTCAAATTTAATTCTATCAAATACAATACCCGGCAACGGCGCCAAAAACTTGTTGTGAAATTTAGAGTAACCCAAAAGATAGATTAACCCAAATCAAATTTTACTCGCAAGTATACGAATCACAGTAGTAAAGAGTACAAGTATTGCGAGGTCATTCCCACGAGGATTGATTAAGACAAATTAAATCTAAAAACTACTATCTAACTAATTAAACAAATTATTGATTATTGTGAAAAAATAATATAAATATAATAATACAAAAGGAATACCAAGGCTTTGATTCCACCACTAATCATCACAAATCCGATTTTCAATTGTAAACTCATTAAATATCCAATTAATTTCCACACATCTAAATAATAATTATCATTACGTTCATAGATGGTCTATCCGGGTTAGGGCATAGGTTCAACTCAATATTTTATTATCTTGGCCAAAAATAATAAATAAATCATTGAAGGAAAATATAAATCACAATTATCTATCCATGGTTAGGCATAAACAATTATAATTTATTGTCTTCTTCTTAAATTGCCAAGTAGATTACATGTTCGTGGTCAGACACAAGTAACCTATATGCTAGGAATGAAATACGTTCAATTTTAGTCTCAGTTAAAGCACATAAAATCGAAAGCATTAACATATATATAATAATAATAAGAAGAACTCATTAACCAAAATATTCAATAATGTCTACAATTGAAAACTATAAAGTTGAACATGACTAGGGTTTCCTCTCGGCCTTGGCCGAGCGAATTAACTATACAAGAAAAATAAAACAAGAACGACCAAACCCGAAATCATAAATGGAAGACGTCTTGGATTTCTTCGTTGATCGCACAGGTCTTCCCCTAATGTTTCTTGGTCGTCCACCCTCTGTGCATCCACATATGCCCTATTTATAGGGGTCCTCAAGGTTTCATCTAGGAAAATAAATAAGAGAATACAATATTCTCATATTTCTTTTCCTAATTGGTGATATCTTGCAGCCCACTTTTGACCAATTTAGAGAGTAAATTTGGAAGATATTGGTGAGATACTCTTTTCTTGTTAATCAAGTCCTCTTCCCACAACCCTTGATTTCATTCAATTCTGATCGTTGCTTCAAAATATGTGATTATATTACCAAGTTGATGCTGATTTTCGCACAAAATAGTATGCCATATTTAAAATGTCTTTTTCGCCCTCTAAACTTCAGAATTAGGGTTTTTATGTGAAATACCAATATTTTTTAAATTGAATCAGCTTTCTAGGAACACTGGACTCACACAAATACGAACAACGGGCTGAAATATATGGCCCAAATACTAAGACGTGGTTTAAATAGATTTTGGGCTTGTTTAGATGGATTTAACCCATTTGTACCAGAAATCACCAATAACCTATAAAAATATAAAAACACAAATATTAATTAAAATAATTTAAAATAAATGACTAAAAAATATATTTTTGGAGGTTAATCGTGTATGAATTATGCACTTATCAATGCAGTTGTCGCTCAACTACCTTTATTTCAGTACAACACCAAGCAAGCACATACTATATATTGACAATCTAAGTGGTCTAGATTGAACTTCTTAAGTGGGACCACCATGTGCTTCCCCATGATCCCCATGATGGCTTGAAAAAATAAAATATATATAAAATTGTTCGAATTATATATATATATATTTCGAATTTTGTATATTATTTTTGAAATTTATATATTATTTTTGAAATTTAATATATATTTTTTGAATTTTATACATTATTTTTGAATTTTATATATTTGTTTCGAGTTGTATATATTTTTTGAATTTTATATATTATTTTTGAATTTTTTATATATTTTTCGAATTTTATATATATTTTTAGGAATAGGGATAATGGATGTTTGAGTAAGGGCATTTTCGTCCCAAAAGTGATCAGGGGTGTAAATGATAAGAATCTCAAACATAAATGGTGTTATTGAAGATACTCAAATATGAGGGGATGTGATTGAAATTAGAACATACTTGAGGGGGTGTAAATGAAATTAATCCTTATTTTTTTGGTATCATTATTTTATTGTAAATTGTGGCTATTGTACTAATGTCATCTTTGTATATTTCCCTAGGGTGGAATTTTTAATCCACAACCTAACCTGTAGGTTCGACTTTGGAAGACAGACTAGACAGTAGTACAAAAATTATTTTTAAACTAAAATATATACATCACACATTCTTAATAATAATAATAATAAAGTTGCATCAGGTGGGAACACCTATCTAGTCAACACAATACAATGTGATATATATATTAAAGAATAAAATGTAAAACTTATAAGAATCTATACTTTGGTCATGAACATAATATTATCAATTTGAGTTAGACAAGAAAGAGAAAAATGACAATAAAGTTGGCATCATGCATGCTATATATATATATATATATATATATATTGATTGAGAAATCAGTGAGATAGAATTGGCCTAAGAATGAAAATAAAGCTTGTTTAGATAACATAAGCATGGACTAGTCAAGCTTTACGGCTTATTTATCATATGACCATCATTTCTAAGTCATTCCATAGGCCCTACATTTGCCAAAGACAAAATTTCCATATGTACAATTAAGTATATGATTATATCTTGGACGTGTGTGAATGCATATAAAGTAATATTATCATGATATTATTGATCAAGTGATTTCATTCTTCATTTGCAATTTTTCTATAATACTTTTTAGATCAAGATACGAAAATAAATTGAAAATATAATTCTACGATATTACTATTTCTTGCAAATGAAGAATGAAATCACTTGATCAATAATATCATGATAATATTACTTTATATGCATTCACACACGTCCAAGATATAATCATATACTTAATTGTACATATGGAAATTTTGTCTTTGGCAAATGTAGGGCCTATGGAATGACTTAGAAATGATGGTCATATGATAAATAAGCCGTAAAGCTTGACTAGTCCATGCTTATGTTATCTAAACAAGCTTTATTTTCATTCTTAGGCCAATTCTATCTCACTGATTTCTCAATATTATAGAAAAATTAAAATTTTTTTAGAGTAGTTCACAAATAAAATACACAAAATTATTGCAAATTGACGGTCTTGAAGTTATTTAGGTCAGGTATGACTAGTTATTTAGAGATTGAGTTGAGTGTGGATGGAATAACAATATTCAAAATTTAAAAATAAGTAAAGTAAAAAATAAAAATTTAATGAGGGCTTTAAGAATATTTAAATGTGGCAGATTTATTGTTGTAAAAAAATTAGGGGTAATTAAACTAAAAGAAATTTTAGTGGGGCTAAGCTCCATGTAGGTTCGTGTTTACGTATGACATGACATGCGATTTTTTTGGTATTTTTATTCTAGGTTAGGAACTAGTGCGATTTTTGAGTTGAAACATATTTGATATGATTGTTTTGTTTTATAAAGTATTTGAATTAGGGAAACGTTCCAGAAAAAAGATAAAAGTATTAAGTGAATATTTTTGGTTCTCTTTTATAATTAGTTCAACACTATAGTTAAAGTATTTTTGTACCAAACTTAAAATAAATATAAAAATAATTTAAATTTATGTTACCAAATATATACTAATTTTAATTAAAAACATCCTATAACAATTTTTTTTGATTTATTTCATCTAAAAATAAAAAATTAATAACAAAACGCGGAAATTGAAAGATGCATGTCCCAAACATACCCTTATTAAGGTTGAGAGTTTACACTTTAGAAATCACTATTTTATTCTTTTTCCTAGGAGGAAAAGAAAATTGTAACAAAAATACTACTAATAATAATAATAGGGAAGGGATGTCCATTTCCATGTGGTCAATGGAATTTCCATTGGAAAATTAAAAAGTTGTCTAGGGAAGGAATAATATATTGAGGGGCTAGGACCCACCATGTTGACTTTTGATCTCAAGGATTGAAATTAGGTAAGAATAAGATGGGTCTATGTTTGAATATTGGAAGGAAGATTTGGTTTTGTTTTGATATGATTGGTGACGTTTTTTTTGTATATATGTTCTTTTATTATGCGATGTAGGCAAGTGATGTGAAGTATATATCTCTCTCATCTAATCTCATCTCATCTCATCTCATCTCAGGCATGCATGAGCATGACACGTGGCAAAACTCTTGAGGCTATAGATTTCTTCTATAAATAAAACAAGTTACTCAAAAAACATTTGGTAACTTCAGATCTAACCCTATTTTAGTTTGTCAAGAATCTACCTAATTCCTTGGTGCATGAGTAGCTAATTACTTGTTATAATAATAAATATTTAGCATCATGTTCATGCATTTTCTAAAGCTTTGAAATATAGTGTGAAAAACAATTTTATTTTATCTCTATGTTACGAGGCACGGATCTAAAAATTCAGGCGGGTGAAGGATAATCATATGATTTTAAGTTCAGTGGAGGCTTTAGAGAATTTTAAAAAAAATTCAATGGAGGAATAAACATACTTATTCTATATTTAAGAGTAAATAGTATAAATAAAAAACTTTTTAATGGGAGTCACCTCCCCCACTAAGCCCCATGCAGGTCCGTCAGTGTATGTTGCTATTACAAATTCATAGATGTTTCTAATCCAATCTTATTATACAAATATTCCAAACACATTTTTTTACACACACATATATATATATATATATATATATATAGTGAGAGGTTATTGACACACCTTAAAATTCCCTCTTATTTTCCTCCTAATATGTCTTATCTTCCAATTTTTCAACCTTGTTATCTTTCTCTTCTTAAACACACTCCTCCTTGGGCCTATTAAAGATCAATTAGAATAAAGATGATCTCCAATTTTTGTCTATAAAGTTGCTCACACGTCAAGTTGTTACAATGCTTTCACATAGGTTACAACAAGTCAAAACAGAAAATTGTAACTTCTTTTTCTTAACAATGTAAGGGTTATGTATAAATAATATTTATAACTTTACATGCACACTTAACCATATTCTTTAAGCTTAGAAAGTATAAAATCTTTGACAGTAGTGATAGGTATTTTAATTTCACCTTAGAGAAGATAAATGGTAAATAAAGATTTTTTTTATATAGTTTAAATTGTAGTTCCTCAATCATAACTTTTATTTTAGTTTATTAAAAAAAATGCACTAATAATTTCAGATGCTAACTCTATGCTTATAATAACCTTGCTATTCACGTGCAGATTGTGGCAATGTGAACCTGAATATGTTTGGGCCAGAAAAGAGAAAAGAATATTTTTGAAAAGGTATATGTTGTCCAAAACACCAGACAATTCTTGGGCTGTGAATATGATGATGGTGAAGTCGAAGTCATGCTTTGTTAGGCAACTTGTTTTAGAGATATATATATATATATATATATACAAGAAGATAGACTGATGTTATTGTCAATGTAGTATAGGCTTTAGGCAAAAGTTACATTAGTACATTATTTTCTTTTAGTCCTTCAGATGGATATGTATACAAATATTTTAGGGGAGTGAAGTTATTGATGTCAAGGAATAGTTTTGATATGGGTTTTACTCATATGGGCTGGACTGTATGTCTTTTCGGCTATATGTTCCCTAAATGGGTTTTTTATCCATCTTTGGTTACAGCTTAGTGGGCCCGTGCTTAGTTTACAGGCTGCTCCACTTTCTACAATCTACATCCAACAAATACATGCAAATATGAGTTCATTTTTAAGTTGATACTTGATACAATACGTACAATTACCTTAACATCCACATATATATATATATACACATATATTGAGAGAGTAACAAGAAATTGATATATATACATATATCAAGAGAATAGCAAGAAATTTACCTATATTAAATATATTGACCGTTGAATGTGATTGATGTAAAAAAGTAATCTATCATATTAAAAAAAAAACAATCACATTAAACGGTAGATTATAATTGATGTGTAAATTTTCTTTATTGTTGATGAGTAAGAGATCATTTTCTTATATGTGTATGCATGAACCATTTGTTAGGAAAGTGTCTCAAATTCTATTGTAATTAGGTTTCCTATTTAGAGTTGTATTGTAAAAGGAATTTCTTGTTAGAAAGTTTTATTCTCCAAGGAATTGCAATCATTTTTCAATAAGAAATTGAGTTTTTCTTGTTCCACAAGGAAATGGGTTTAACTCTATAAATAGGGACCTAGGGTTTGTGTTGAGACTTAGAGAAGATATGTGAGGAAAAGAGGAGAGCAAGAAGGTGTGAGGGTGATGTGTGCATCGGGTGAGGGTGTTATATTGTTCACCTATGTAATATCTTCTTAATAAATATTTCTTCTTTGCGTGGACGTAGACCAAATTTGGGGCTGAATCTCGTTAAATATTATGTGTTATCTGTGTAATTTATGTGTGTGAGTAAAGATATGTATCATTGATTTTGGGCGGGATTAATTCCCAAGTCTGAGATGATAATTAATTCCAAACAAACGGTATCAGAGAAAGGTTGAAGCAGATCGATATAAAAAAGTTCCAGGTTGAAGCAAAGAAGAAGCTCGTACGTTCTGGCCCAGATTCGAAGATTAGAGTTGTTCTAAATCAGAAACCAACCATACCAGGAGATTCGTATTGACGAGATGAAGCCGAGACAGTCAAGCGTTTCGCCGAAAACAACTGCACGCGCCCCCACGCGCCGCCTGAAATACCGGCCAATTGTTTTGCTCTACTCGCAGCAGTTTCGTTTTGGGCCTATTTCGCAGAGCATCGTTGATCGAGACAAGACTTATAATATATCAACGAAAAGATATTTCAAAGATGAACGTTTTAGAACAAAAATCAACTCCAAAGGAGGAGGCACCCGCCCCGAGAAGTTTCTGACATTGTCAGTAATTATTTGTCTTTTGTGTTGATATGTTTTTTGGCCCGTTTGGAGTCATTTTTAACCCGTTTTGACGTAGTCAGAGGCGTTTGTAAGGTTTTGGACCACTCCGGACGTAACCGTACAATCGGTTTTGCGTGATTCGACTCAGAACATCTCAAATAGGCTCAGTGGGAGCTATGGGAGAAGAAAAAACAAAAAGGTCAGGTTGCAAAGCTTGGTTGAGGTTGTTTTTGATGTCGATGAGGTGGATGTTGTGTTCCGGTTGACGCATGGAGGCATATGGTGTATAGCAGCACGGTGGAGAGTGCGTAGCAGTGGTGGCTCACATGTGCTAACGAAATTATTGGGTTTCAAGTTGATGATGATGCCGAGTCATTGAGTGATTTGAGTGAGACGGCGAATAGGCAAGTGGTCGGGACGAGGTTGAAGGCGCTTGTGGGACGATATGTGAGGAAAGAATTCGAGGGCAGTGGTGTTTTTCTTGGAAAGATCGTGTAGAGTTGACTATGATGATGGGAACTGTGAGGATTTGTGACTTGGCGAAATGAATGAGTTTCTGATAGTGATTGGATAGTATAAAAAGAATTTGAGATGATGAAGATTTAATGAGGGTGGAGATTGTGACTTGATATAGAGGTGACTGAGCTTGAAGAAGATAAAGATGATGATGCAGATGAAGAAAATGAAGTGATTGCGGAGAAAACGCGGTCATGAAGATAATGTTGAAGATGATGTTGATGTTAAAGAATGTTGAATATGATATTGATGATTAAAGATAGTGTTGAAGATGATGTTGATGTTGAAGAATGTTGAAGAATAGCACATAGTCACGGTGGAGGTGGAACATGATGTGTGTAGATAAAAAAAAAAAGAAATTGAAGAAGAAGAGTGTTGATGAAAAAGAAGAAAATAATGAGTAGAAGAGTGTTGATGCTTGAAACAAGGTGGAACTTTGAGAAGATGATAGAATTCGAGCCAATGTGGAGATTGTTAAGAAAGTGTCTCAAATTTGATTGTAATTAGTTTTCCTATTTAGAGTTGTATTGTAAAAGGAATTTCTTGTTAAAAAAATTTATTCTCCAAGGAATTGTAATCCTTGTCCAACAAGAAATTAAATTTTTCTTGTTCCACAAGGAAATGGGTTTAACTATATAAATAGGGACTTAGGGTTTGTGTTGAGACTTAGAGAAGAGATGTGCGTTAAAGAGGAGAGGAAGAGAGTGTGAGGGTGATGTGTGCTCCGGGTGAATGTGCTATGTTGTTCACCTACGTAATATATTCCTAATAAATATTTCTTCTCTTCGTGGACGTAGGCCAAAGTTGGGGCTGAACCATGTTAAATATTGTGTTATCTATGTGATTTATGTGTGTGAATAAAGATAGGTGTCGATGATCTTGGGCGGGATTAATTCTCAAGTGTGAGATGAGAATTAATTCCTAACACCATTGAACCTAAATAGTGTGCCAAAATCAATAATTTAGGTTGATACAATATATCTATCTATATACTACTATAAAAAATGTGAAGTGTTTCAGTATTTCAAGGTATTTATATTTAAAATTTAAATTAAAGTAAAATTTTATTTGACTAAAGTGACTCCAAAATTTAGAATAATTCACTAACTAGGATTCTATTTGGATCAATTAAAGAATAATTTTATTGACTAAAGTGACTCTAAAATTTATAATAATTCAGTAATTAGGATTCTATTTGCATCAATTAAAGAATAATTTAGTAATTAGGATTCTATTTGGACCAATTAAAGTGACTTCAAAATTCAGAATAATGCAGTAAAATTTAGAATAATTCGACATATCCCGACAAGACTTAAATAGGTTGTTTTAGAAGTCATCTAGGAATAAATTGTATATTAGCTCTAACCCAGTTATAATTAAACTCCAAAACTACCATTCATTTCCAATAATCCTAATTAAATTTAAACTTTATCACCCAACCCAATTTTATTCTTATATATATTTATATCTATATATTATTAGATGTTTGAAACGTACAAAACATTGTATATAATAAGTTTTAATCTATATACAATCCCTACAACTACTACAATTCAGTGTTTAAACAAAAATTAGTATTTTAATAAATTTTATGAAACTATTGTTAACATGTTGTTGATAATCAATAAACTTCTATATTAACTAAACTCATATCGTCTATTAATTAATAAAATTTTTAAGTAACCTATTCCTATATATACTCGATCTAATTTCATACTAAAGTCATACACGTTGCAATTATGTGAATGGTCATCAAGTCGTTCACTAATCACATATGGATGCGATTTGGTGCCATTCTTGGATTACATGACTTACATCGGGCTTAGAGCCGGCAATATTTACCCAAGCCCACCAACCCGCCCGTGAAATTTGGGTGTTTGGTTGAGTGATTTTAATTGCGGGTCAGTAACGGGTTTGGCGGAGTGGGAGAGTAAAAAATACGGATTGATAGTAGGTTGGGTGCAGGTACCCGTGTAATACGTCAATGGACATTCACAAACCATCAACCGCTTCCTTGACTGTCTCCCCTCCTTCCCCGACTCCTATTTTCTCCATCTCCATTTCACTTTCTATCTCTGGTATGTGTATTTATATACCAATATCTATATATGTATTTGTATATGGATATGTATATATATATTTGTATATAATTATGATCAATATTTGTAGGAGCCAAACCTTATAAAAGCCTTACCCTCTACCACGTATGACTAAATTCCATCAAATCTGATTGATATAAAAATCATAAAAGGTCAAAAATGTTCTCTTCCTCTTAAAACATGTATATATATATACGAAAATGTTCTATTGCTCCCTAGGGAGCAAGATAAACATATTGACTTTTCATATTGACTGTTATATGTAATTGACACAAAGAAATCCTTCAACAAGTAAAGAATAACTTGTAAGATTTACTTCTGGTACTTGGAAAAATGCTCAGATTAATTATGCTACAATCAAACAGGAAGTTTTAGCCATTATAAAACGTGTTTATAAATTTCATAATGATTTACTTAACCAACATTTTCTGGTTAGAGTTGATTGCAGTGCTGCAAAACATTTAGGAGTTTGAAGACCCCTCATGATCTTTATTCTCGTGACAGACACATTAAGGAGTTTCATCCGAAGACGAAGAAGAAGAAGAAGAAGAAGAAGAAGATAACAACATAATTTCATTGTCAGAGTCAGAATAAGAAGATTTTTCATTCTCAGAATCACTAGAATTAAACAATAATTTCCTTAATTGTAGTTTCAAGCTTTTATCAATTTGAAAAGCATATAATTTAGCCTTGATCTTGCATTTATTTGCATAATGATCAATTTGTCGATGGGGCCCTATGCGTACTCGAAAGATTCCTTCTTATCTTTTCTCAACCTTTCCCTCTATATAAGGAGAGTTTGTGTTCTTGGTTAGGTAGAACTTTTCTTTGTTATTTCTTCAGAGTCTTTCTTTGACTCTACTTTGGTTCTCTCTTTTCTTGAGTCTGTAAATTATAAGAGCGACTTTATATTGGAATAAAAATTGCAGTATTGTGTAAGTTTCCTGATTTCTCATTTTCTCTTTCTTTCGCAATTTGGTATCAGAGCCAGGTTTGAGTAGATCATTGTTATGCTTTTGATTAGTTTTATGATGATATTATATTAGTTTAATCTGATTCACTATATGTATGTTTGATAGCATGTCCTGTTCTGATATGTTAGGATTATGGGTCGTCAAAAAGTCGCGTGTGGAATGTTTAGGTCGATTTGCATTAGATTGCACCAGCGGCCGTTGTTTCCCATAAACCGTTGACAGACGAGTAATCAGGATAGGTCTTCTTTATCACATGTTTTCAAGCAACCATATAATTTTCCTTATTAAAATTCTATAATATTTTCATATTACTTTTCAAATTGCATCGCATCTATTCATTATGAGTAGCTCAAATAACTTTAGTTCTATTAAGAACAAAGAATTAATCTCTTTTTGAGAAAAATAAAAATTTAATGAATGACTGGACAATTCCTAGGGTAAAACCTAAAACCATATATAAATATGGTATTTTTTAAATGACTTCTAAGGTTGCTACCCCTAGGATGATCCCCTGGGATGAAGTTGTTTTCCCTGACTCTTGGACGATATAGAATGTTGTTCCTCCAAAACCTTTAATTAATCAAGATATTGATTCCATCATACAACATGTTGATGGTGAGGTTGTTCTAAACTTTAGATAGCCTAGAATTCTGCAACAATGTCAATCTTCTAGAGGTACAATAATAAGTGAAATTCCTCCATATAAGGTTTCCCTTCCTAGCTCTAAGATGAGTGATGTTGATTTGCATCCTGAGACATCCTCTGAAGAAAATATTTCTTTAGCAGGAGTTAGCATTTCTAACCAGCAAATTCCGCATGGTATTTATAATCGCCGTAGAGAGCCTTTGACTCCTACACCCTCTGAAATGAATTTTTAATGGATTTCAAAATTGATAAAATTGTCATTAATAAAGATTTTCAAAGTCCAAAATACAAAGCCTTTCGTGACTGGTATTTTGACACGTTCAATAATAAATAATTGCAATTTTATGAAATTCAGTTTTATGATTATATTGAGTTGACAAAATAAATTGTGCCTTTTGCAAAATGGTTTCCTTATTATTATTCAATTCAAAATCCAGAAGTATTGGTTTTAGACAAAGTTCTTTAAACCTGAACTACGGTTGATGGTAGAGTTATTTCCTCAGTTCATTCTCCTCCTGAATCTTTGAAAATTGAATGTGTTACAAAATATTTTTCTCTTGGATCTGGAAGTGAAAAAAGAAAATCTATTGAGGCATGTGCTTATATTAAGCCTGGACCTAATTCTCAAAATGATCCAATCACAGCAGATTTTCATAATATTTTTAGACAAAATAATTACATTAATTTATGTATCCAAACTTTTGGAAAACAAATGTCTAGAATTGAATCAAATATTGATTCTTTTATGTTATCAAAACCTTCTTCAAAATAAGAAGTTTTACAAACTCCATCGGTGAAACCTCCTATTGAGGTTAAGGATTTTAAGCTAAAAGCTCTTGTACTTACGATCGATGATGATTTTATGAAAGAATTAAGTGCAAAAATTGTGAATTTAAAGCTTAATGTTTTATCAGGAAAAGAATCTGACAATGATTATGATAATGAAGATTTTTCTTTAAATCAAATAAATGATTTTGAAAAGTCTTTAATGTCTTCAAGTTCTAATCGGAACAAAATTAAATTTTCTAAAAATCCTATGAAGGTTAGTGATACTGGTGCTAGCCGTAACTATTACCCTAGACCTACTCCACATGATATTCTATTTGAAGAAGAATATCTTGATGGATATGTTTCGTTTAATAGTAAGACTATCTATGAATGGAACTTAGATGGAAAATCTGAGTATTCCATTTATGAGATGGTACATCAAATGTTGATGTATATCACAATTTGCAAAACTTCTCAAAATACTGAACAACAAATTATTGATTTTATCACTTGTGGTTTTACTGGTATTTTGAAAGGTTGGTGGGACAATATGGTCACTCCTACACAAAAATATGAGATTACCAATGGTTGTAAAATTGTTAAGAATGAGATAAACCAGGATGTTCCGGTTACGGACGCTGTGTATACCTTAATTTTAACAATTATACATCATTTTGTTGGTAAAGAAGGCATCAATCATGAGAGAGATCGTGAGATGCTTCAAAATTTAAAATGTCCTTCATTATCTCATTTTAGATGGTATAATGATGTTTTCTTAGCTAGGGTTACCCAAAGAACTGATGCTAATAGTGAGCATTGGAAAGCTAAGTTTATTGATGGTCTTCCAACTTTCTTTGCTGAAAAGGTTAGGAAGAAATTACGGGATCAACATAATGGTATGTCTAGTCTGTATGATATTTATAATTATGGTGACTTTATTAGTCTTGTTATACAAGAAGATCTTTCCTTCTGTAATGATCTTAAATTAAGACATCGAATGAAAGCCCAGAAATTAACTGGCAGAAAAGAATTAGGTGAGTTTTGTGATCAATTTGATTATAATACTCATGATTATTCTTCTCACAAAAGGAAAAATAAAGTTTCCAAGGATCATAAATCCTATTATAAAAAGAAACGTTATCGTAAAGGTAAACATAAGAAAGATAATACTAATTACGTGTACAAAAAAAAATCTTACCATAATAAGGGAAATAGTTCTAAGTCTAATGCTAAATGCTACAAATGTGGTAGAATTGGTCATTATGCAAATAAATGCAAGATCAAGGCTAAATTATTTGCTTTTCAAATTGATGAAAACTTGAAACTACAATTAAGGAAATTATTGTTTAATTCTAGTGATTCTGAGAATGAAGAATCTTCTTATTCTGACTCTGACAACGAAATTATGTTGTTATCTTCTTCTTCTTTGTCTTCGGATGAAACTCCTTAATGTGTCTGTCACGAGAATAAAGATCATGAGGGGTCTTCAAATTATTGGAAGGCTATTGTTGAGATGAATGGGTTAAGTCTGAATGTTTTGACATCTCAACAAGAATCTTTTATTGAGTTGATTGATCAAATTAGTGATCCTCAACTTAAATTAAAAATGATAGAATTTGGCTAACAAAATCAGTTGAATAAGGATGAAGAGAAATCTGTACAGATTCCTAGTCAATCTTATTCAATGAAAGAAGTTTTCAATAGGTTAGGATCTTCTTCTAATTCTCATAGACCTGTTAACATAAATGACCTTCGTCAAGAAGTTAATGTTTTGAAAACTGAAGTTCAACAATTAAAAACAAATCAAGCTAAAAGTGAATTGATAATTACACAATTACAATTAGCTCATGTTGCTTCTAATTCTGAAACTCATAATGATTTAGCTTTTTCTTCTGAAGTAGTTGTTGAACCTGAAAAGGAATCTTATTTGAATCTTTTAGATCAAATTACTTTTCAAAAATGGTTTATTGAAATCACTATTGTCATAAATGAAGAGTAAGTTTTAAAAGACATAATGACTTTAGTTGATAGTGGTGTTTGTGATGTCCTACATCGCCCGGGTAGAGGTCTGGGGATGTGCTTATATGTGCAGTGTTGTCTCCAATTGGTATGAGGCCTTTTGGGAAGAGCCCAAGAACAAAACCGTGCGGGCTGGGCCCAGAGCGGACAATATTATACCAAGTGTTGGAGCGGGGTGTTACAATTGGGCCCAGAGCGGACAATATTATACTAAGTGTTGGAGCGGGGTGTTACATTTGGTATCAGAGCCAGAGCCCGACTGAAATTAAGTGTGGGAGCATGCACATCACTCGTGGGTTGCCAGCGAGGACGCTTAGTCCCAAGGGTGGGTGATTGTGATGTCCCACATCGCCCGGGTAGAGGTCTGGGGATGTGCTTATATGTGCAGTGTTGTCTGCAATTGGTATGAGGCCTTTTGGGAGGAGCCCAAGAACAAAACCGTGCGGGCTAGGCCCAGAGCGGACAATATTATACCAAGTTTTGGAGCGGGGTGTTACAGTGTTGATTTAAAATGTATTTAGGAAGGATTAGTTCCTACTCAATATTTTGAAAAAACTACTCAAGGTTTAACAAGTGCTAGTGGAGGTCAAATGCACATTAAGTATAAACTACATAAAGTTTATGTTTGTAATGAAGGATTTTGTCTCCCTACTACTTTCCTATGTTTAACAAATATGAGTATGGGTTTACCTATAATTTTAGGTACTCCCTTTTTCTCTTTTTTAATGCCTATAGCTAAAATTGATTCTATTGGTATTTATACTACTTTGCAGGGACAGACTATTGGGTTTAAATTTATAACTCAGCCTCTCAATAAAAATATTAATCTTCTTAAAGATAATATTTTCTTTAAAGATAAACAAATTATGTTTTTACAGAAGGAAATCATGTCCTTGAATATTGAGAAGAAAATCCATCAAAAATGATTTTCAAATTGCAATACAAACTGTTTAGAATCAATTCATTTATGAAGTTTGTAGTGATATCCCTAATGCTTTCTGGGATAGAAAGAAACATATTGTTTCTCTTCCTTATGAAGAAAATTTTGATGATAAATTTATTCCTATAAAAGCTCGTGCTAGTCAAATGAAAAAGGACTACATGAAACTTTGCCAGAATGAAATTCAAATTATTTTTGATAAGAAGTTAATTATTCCTAGCAACTCTCCTTGGGGTTGTACTACGTTTTATGTTAATAAACATTCTGAGAAAGAACGAGGTGTTTCCAGACTAGTTATTAACTATATACCATTAAATGATGTTTTAAAATAAATTCGCTATCCAATCCCTAATAAAATAGATTTATAGGATAGATTAAATTCAGCAGTAATATTTTCAAAGTTTGATTTGAAATATGGGTTTTGGCAAATTCGGATTGAAAATAAGGATAGATATAAAACTATTTTTGTTATTCCTTTTGGTCATTATGAATCGAACGTAATGTCATTTGGATTAAAAAATGCTCATTTCAGCATGTCATGAATGATATATTCAATCCTTATTCTGATTTTGTGATTGTTTATATTGATGACATTCTTGTTTATTCAAAATCAATTGATCAACATTTCAAACATTTGAGGATTCTTAAAGATGTTTTGAAACGTAGTGGATTGGTTATTTCTGCGCCTAAAATGAAGTTTTTTCAAACAAAAGTTAGATTTTTGGGTCATAATATCCATGGAGGAAAAATTGTTCCTATTGGTAGAAGTATTGAATTTGTTTCTAAATTTCCTGATGAAATCACAGATAAAAATCAACTTCAAAGATTTCTTGGAAGTTTGAATTATATCTCTGATTATTATCAGAATTTCGCTCAAGATATTGCTATTCTTTACCAAAGATTAGGGAAGAACCCTCTTCCTTGGACTGAAGAGCATACTGAGGTTGTTCGTAAGATTAAGCGAAAAGCTAAGAAATTACCTTGCTTATCTTTAGCTAATACTGCATGGTTTAAAATTATTGAAATGGATGCATCCAATAAAGGATATGGAGGTATTTTGAAACAAAGAAATCATTCAACAAGTAAAAAAGAACTTGTAATATTTATTTCTGGTACTTGAAAAAATGCTCAGATTAATTATGCTACAATTAAGCAGGAAGTTTTAGCCATTGTAAAATGTGTCTATAAGTTTCATGATGATTTACTTAACCAACATTTTCTGGTTAGAGTTGATTGCAGTACTGCAAAAAAAGTTTTGAAAAAAGATATTAAAAATCTTGCTTCTAAACAAATCTTTGCAGGATGACAAATAGACTTATCTGCTTTTGATATTGATATTGAATATATAAAAGGAAAATCTAACTCTTTACCTGATTTTTTAACTCGTGAATTTTTGCAGAGAGTTAAATGAGTGGCCCTTCAAAGGGTTCTCAAGCCAATAATGGCAAGGCCAAGAAGAAGAAGGATTCAAATAATGTGAATCTTAGCAATTAGGAAATCTTCCATCACCTTCAATCCAAAAAGGGAAATAAAGTCCCTAAACCTGCAAAGGAGGCTCTTCTGAAAGAACCACCTCCATTTTTACCTAATCATAAGGTATCCTAATAAATTCTTACCTTGGAACCTTAGGATATCCAATGGATGCCTGATCCCAGAGAGGTAAAACGCCGTTATCTTGGTGATGTGCAAAATTATGGTGCACCTTTCAATAAAGAAAGATATATTTATAAGATGATTTTGCAGGAGACTAATTCTGTTATTATTACTAATACTTTTGAAAAACCCGAAGATAGTGCACCTTTCAATATATATGTGCAAAATTATGGTGCACCTTTCAATATATATATATATATATATATATTGGTTTTCGATATGTTCATCTGATTATATATATATATATTATTATTTTTATTATTTTATGTATTAATTGAGTTTAAAAGATTGAATTCACAAGTAAATTGATATTGATTTTTCCGTTTTGTAGTATATCCTATAACTATATCTATATTTTTTAATTTTTATCCTAATTTTTTTAATACTTTTTGCTGCGTAAATAACATATCTATTTTATAATTCTATTCCTCACTTTTTGTCAATTTAGTTAACTTTATCAATATTGTTGTTTTATGTTGTAAGAACATCATAAAAATTCATCCACTTATTTTAATTTAGTTTTATTCACTTTCCTTTAATAAAATAATTACTTATGTTAGGAATCAGAATTGCTCTGATACCAGTTGTTAGGATTTTTACACCATTCCTAGACCGCACCGAAAACACACACAAGTAATTACAAACAAAACTACATACACACCGATACATAGATTGATACGTGGTTGGGCCAAATCAGTCTACTGGTGTTTGTCTAAGGTGATAAAAATAATGATTAAGAACAACCCCTTACGACACCTTTGGTTTTACCTATCGCAAGCGCACGAATCATATTGCAGTACAATCGGCTTGAGAAAGGGAATATTGATCCCATAGAGACTTGGATTATTCACTATAACAGTTTAAAAGTATTGAATTATGTTTTGAAAAAGAGTTTTGAATTGTTTAGAGATTTATAACTAAATTATCTAAAGACAGAAAATAACTTGTGATTGTGATTCAAGATAGAGAGAAACTAGGATTTTCATCACTCCACCACTAACCACATAATATAGTCCTCTACTTGTTCAATTGCAAGAGGGAGATCCATCACTGTGAATCAGACGTACCGTAAATAGTTGAATACGTACAAAAACAAATACTATCAACCGGATTCGCTACAACCCATCTCTGAACAGAATGTAACTAGTACATGCCATCTACTTTACTCTAATATACTCATACAATATAAAATTAAACTAAAGTATGTCTATATTACCTCGTCGATGCATGACTTGTGTAAACCTAGGGTTTTAAGTGTTAAGCATCATTGTGTAAAAAGTCATGCTATGTTTATGATAACATGATTGGTTAAGATAATATATTCATTCAATCTAAGACAAGAATTTTGAATAAATATAAAACCTTGTATCAAGAATAAATTCGATCACTAATCTATACAATCATCATAGTGTGGTCACAATTTCCACTCATTACAATTGAAAACAAATATAGAACTACATTACTTAGCTAGGATTTTGTTAGAAAACCCTAGATACCGAGTTAGTTGATCATGACGATGGTTGACTGCATCGTTGATGTAGAAATGACCTCCATGATCGTTCTCTCTGGATCTCTAGATCTTGAATGGCTCCTCCCTTTGAATGATATGAATTTCCAGAGAAAGTGCTCTGGAAATTATATGAAAAGAAGGTTTCCCGATCGGTAGCAGACCTTGGTATTTATAGATAAAGCCGAGGAAAATCCTAATTTGCATTAGACTTCTCTTATTGAGAGTAGGATTCCCTTTTTGTATGATTCCCTTCCAAACTAAGCAAAACCCTTCAATCTGATATACAATACATATAAATCACGTGTATAGAAGTGTTGGATTAAGAGTCAAGTCATGAAATTTAAGTTGGGCCAAAATTGGAATTTCATAGCTCTCTATATATAACCCCCCTACGCTTAAGCATAGGGGTTGCTACGCTTAAGCGTAGGTCCCAGCCCAGCTACGCTTAAGCGTAGCCCCTTTTTGGGGCACAATCCACAAGCATAACTCGAGCATAGTTTTAGCACTTTCTAGACACTTTTAGCTACTGTAAACGTAGTAAAATTCTTAGAAATCACTTTTCTTGGGAATTGTGCCATCAGAACCCCATTGACTCCTTCAGTATGTTTCCTGAAGTCGTGACTCCGAAAATTGATGTTTTTGCCCTTAGAGAGACTTTTCGCTTGAAAACACCTATTTTGCTTTCCATTTGGATAGACACAAACACTTCCTTGGTTAATTAACCAAAGTTAGCTTGTTTTCTTCATTAAGCTCTTGAAACATTCTTAGACACACAAATCACATAAAAATACCGAATAATGGAATGTAAAGACATAACAATAGCAAGATAGGAGCCTAAAATAGACAATATTTGACAACTATCACACCCCCAAACTTACATATTGCTAGTACCTTAGAAATGAACTCTTGAGAACTGTAAAACTACCTCGTGATGATTGTTTTTATTCTAACTACTGTATACTACTCTATACTAATTCCTTACTATCGTGAGGGTCGACGATTACACTTAGCACGTGTAACAAGCCTTTTAAACCCCTCAGTAACACTAAATGGATTAGTTAAGTCTCATGAGGGTTAGCTATACTACCCACAACTTCTCCATTCCTCATTCTCACACATTCATGCATTCACACACTCATTAACCAAGTCATGATACAATGAATAAGATAATCATGGATGCAAATATTCCCACTCACTACCGAACAATAACTATCTCAAGCTCATGTTGTGAATGATCCCCATTAAAGTAAATAACTTCGTTACTCTCTACTTCTAATATAGACAACCTACCGTGTTTCTGTGAACATTCTACTATGGTAGACCAACATTTACTATTCTCCTTCATTGATCAAACGTTTCCATTTTTATATGAAAAACTACTACTTTCCATTTCTTCCCACTATATCCCTTTTTGTCTTTCTAAGCTTTGGACTTTCCAGCGAGGATTTTTAGTCCTGATCAACCGGGCCCGAGCTTCTTCCATGGAATTTATGCTCATTAGTTTTCTCCCCTTTTGACGCGAACACTCTGCTACTTTGTGGTAGGAGTCCCGATTACTCAGATCGAAAGACTACTTTTTGCATTTTCTTTAAAGATATATATTTTTTTAGATTCATCCATTTCAACACCCATTCTCCCCTTTTATAGCGGCAAAGGTAATTTTTCAATGACATAGTTAAAGATCAACTGATTTTCCCATAGTGAATGCGTGCATGTGCTTATAGGTCAAGATCGTCCTTCTCGGTTTCAATTTTACTAATTCATTCACCCATGTAAACCACATCACTTCACTAACTTAATCTAATCATTACTCTCATGAGCGAGAATATCACATCACATACTACTAATACATCATAAAAAACTCAATCAACTTGTATTGCAAAACACTCATGTGTGAAAACAAAGAATTTCTCCAAAACTTTTCCATCAAATTTTGTTTTTCAAAACTATCATTCCTTAATTATACCCTTTCCCCCAAAATTAAATTAAACCATTCCCTCATGATTCACAATCATACGCATGAGAAAGAATATAGTTACCCTTGAAGCATATTTCTAGAATTTCACAATTTAGCACTTAATCTCCCCCCCCCCCCCCCCCCCCCCCCCCCCCCCCCCCAAACTTGGTTTGGGCCACCTGTAAAAATTTTCAGCACAACACACATACCCAATATCATAGCAAGGGAAGACAAAATATAATAATAGCTTTTCGGAAATTATTACCCATTTATTGCACAAGGAATGAAACTTTTATTAAAGAAAATAAAATAACAGGATTTGGCCTTAAGGGCCTACAATCTCTAAGAATTGAAAATTTCACCATATCTACTAACACAAAAACTAAAACATAGAAAATTTCTAAACCTATAAACCCTAATCCAACTATACTCCCATTCATTCCTTGCTCCTCATAGCCATCACTCACTTCCACTTGGAAATCCTACCCAAGAAGCATTGATATTCAACGCCATCTCAAGCCATTCAAAGCTTACTTCTTGATAATACTTGGTGAATGACAAGTACTTTTCATTCATCTCACCCAATCTATATCCCAATTGATCCTTAAGAATTCTCGATATCAAGAATGGATATGGGAGATAAAACTCCATCAAATTCCACCCTTTCATTTTTCCGCTCACAATTTTATGTATCAAAATCATATTGGTCAGTATCAATACCGGAATTAGTACCCAATAACCTTTAAGCATGTAATATTGTATCTTTATCATTGAATGACCTCTTTAACTCGTCCTATGATTTTGACACACATGAGAAGCAATCACACAATCCAAATATAACAAGTATGGTCTCAACAGATAGTTATCCACACTCTTGTCTCCTTCTTTCGGAATATGCACGTCACATATTTCGTTGATCATATCCGCATCCAAGAGTGGCCAATCCGAAGGGACTATTTTGAATTTCTTGCTCAAGTGTTTCGGACACCAAAATGGTAAATTCCATATTTTCACAATCAACTCTACATCCACAACTATAGGGTTACTCCTCTCATCTACTCGGACTCACACCACCTCATATCCTTCCAGTCCTTTGAGTTCCATCGTTTCATAAAACTTCCGAACCAATCTTGGGTGCACATTCTCTCCGGCCGGGCTTTCTAAATTTCCTAATCCTCTTTCATGTAGGAATATCACCCCGGGTGCTATCAATGGGTTTTTTATTCTTTCCGAATGAAACATCACTTCGTATTGCATCCTACACTTAATGAATGAATGAGGTGTGGTCCTCTTCCTTAGTGAACTTGTGGCTCCCATATTTGTGCTTTCCTCATCCAACTCCATATTCCTACCTCTCACATCCCCAATCACCGAAGAAGCATCATCCAAAATCTCCTCTGGATCATATTCGATCTTATATTCACTATCTATCACATGCTCACCCTCGAGATGGTAAGAAAAAGAAGAAGAAGGAATATAATAAGAAAAATAATAAGACATCTCTCTATGATTTCTTGCATAAGCTTTTGTTGAATTGTGAGAATTATGGATCTCAATGGCTGTATTTATAGATAAATGATTCAGATCCATAAAAGAAAAGGATTTGTGAAGTTGGTAAGTAAAAACAACTCATAATCCATCTTTGACATGTATTTGAACTCCACTTCCTCCTTGGACTAGGATTTCTCTAAATATTCCTACAAAAATCCTAAACATTACCCTAATTAAATCCTGATATAGTACAAATGCAAAACAAGCTGAAAAACCCCTCGTTTGGGCAAATTTTCAAACTTTTATGGACAAGCTACGTTTACGCTTAAGCGTAGGCCAAAACATAGGCTTGGCTTGGTCTTTTGCAATTTGTTTTTATTTTGGTTCCATTTTCCTCTACAAACCCTTCATATCTATGCTCTAACATCATTATACTTTACGAACGCACACTCCTCCCAAACTTAAACACACACATGTCCTCATTGTGTGAGTCCGAAGCTCAATTGAACCTTAAAAATCACATCACATTCAACGCATGCATCCTCATTGTTCTGGGAATGTATAATATGAACAATATCATTACATAAATACGAGAATCTGTAGTTTTATAACATCAAAAAACAAAGATATACTTAGAAATCGATCATTCAGGCAGTGAACATGAATCACACTATAATAGACTAATCCGCCTGACAATTCAACTCTAGTGATAAAACAAAACTAAAAACTAAACTAATCTTCCTCGTCAGACTATGGTGGTGGTGGTAGATCAAGTCCCATATGAAAGATCTATGCTTCTATTATGCCACGCAACACTCTCTGACCACGCCGAAGTTGTGTAGTCTTCTCTAAGCATAACTGCATATCGGTTACATCAATCCTCTGACTAACCCTCAATGCCTCTCGCAGCTGGCGTACATTATTTCTCAGCACCGCCTGCCCAACCATCAACTTATCAAACTGTGCACGAGTGAGCATCACTATCGCATCGACAGGCGCCTGAGGCATCTCAGCAGCCTGTATTCCCTCATCATGAGGTGGCACGATATCATCCTGTCCCACCTCTGGCTAAGTAGGCACAGCCGGTGGTACGACTATAACAGGAGCTACCATCGGCCTCCTCTGTAGCACAACCTCATTAGCCAGTCTTGACCACTAGTTCCTCCAAGACCCTACTTGGTAGACATCAGGCATATTATGGTTCATGTCCACCTCCTCATCAATCTCAACCCCAACATTTGTCATCAATCACATAACCAAGATCGGGAATCTCATCTGAAATCCGCTCTGCCCAACCTTGGTCACAGTTCGTGTATCCACGTAGTGCTGGTATAAACCTTGCCATAAAATCTGGGGAATCAAAATCCAGTGGTCAAACTTAAAAGCATAATGCAACATCAGAAATAACTGTCACCTCTGAGTTACGTGCCCCAGAGGATGTATCTGAGACCGAAAAATACTATCCAGGAACCACAACTTCGGATGATAATCCGACTTATTCGTGTAGTTGTTCCTGTCATCTCCAAAACTCCCCTCGGTTTATAACTGGGCTATCTTCATCACTCCAGGAAAAGGCTCAGGCAGAGGTAAAAGCTCACTCGCTAACTCTGGCGAGCATGCATCAGGAATACCCAAGGCCTCTACAATGCTCTGGGGTGTAATATAAAATCAGACCCCTCTCACCTCATTCTTCATCCCGAGCTCTCGGTGATAACGCTGCATGTGGAGCCAGAACTCTCGGATCATATCCGCTATAACTGTAGTATGGGGCAGAGAAAAAATTGACAATAATGTTCATGCCCATAGACATCTGATAGTTCACGCTGGCATACCTTCACCCTCTCAAATGTCTCCACATGATATGTCCGCTCTATCCAGTACCCCCTGTCCATAGCTTGGTCCAATAGGTCTTCCATTGTCTCCATGGGGGGTACTGGTCTAAGAGAATCCAATCTCGGTGGCTCAGCAGTTGCCTGTGGCTCTGGCCATGGTGCCAGTGGTGTCCACTCCACTACAGCCGTATTGAACAGATGTTCATCCGGGAATGAATCCTTAAGAGGAGTAGTTTCCTTTATAGTCTCTACAATGATCCTTGATAAATGGTCAACAACTACATTATTTGAAAATGTCTCAATGCTGTATCATCTCAATACACTACCACCTTGGTTCCTAATAAATAAGATCAAAATTTATCCAAGGCAAACACAACTGCTAGCAACTCATTCTCTGTTGTTCTGTAATTAATCTGTGCATTATTCAGAGTCTTGCTAGTGTAATACACTGTATATGGTATCTTCTCCTTTCTCTTACTCAATACCGCTCCTACGACATAGTCTAAAGTGTCACACATCAGCTCAAAATACAAAGACCAATTTAGTGGTTGCATGATTGGGGTTGTAGAGAGTTGTGTACGAAGTTCCTCAAAAGCACGAAGACACTTTTCATCAAAGACAAAGTTCGCATCTTTAGCTAATAAGTTGCATAGTGGTCGGAAGATCTTACTAAAATCTTTAATAAATCATCTGTAAAACCCGGCATGGCCCAAGAATGATCGTATCTGCTTAACAGATGTGGGATGGGGTAATTTTGAAATTAATTCAACTTTCACCTTGTCTACCTTAATCCTTCTCTTTGATCTTATGTGGACAAGTACAATACCCTCTTGAACATAAAATGACTCTTTTCCTAACTCAGAATCAAGTTCGTCTCTTTACATCTCTTGAGCACTAATGCCAGATGTTTCAAACAGTCCTCAAAGGTTGCCCCAAAGACTAAGAAATCATTCATGAACACGTCTAGAAATTTCTGCACCATGTCAGAGAATATCGACATCATACACCTTTGGAATGTAGCTGGTGCATTACACAAACCAAAAGGCATTCTCCTGTATGTAAACGTACCATATGGGCAAGTAAAAGTGGTTTTCTCCTGATCAACATGATCGATCGCCACTTGATTATAATCGGAATATCCATCCAAACAGCAATAATAGCTCTGTATGACCAACCTCTCTAGGATTTTATCAATAAATGACAATGGAAAATGATCCTTCCAAGTGTTAGAGTTAAGTTTTTTGTAATCAATGCACATATGCCACCCAGTGGTCGTGTGCTGTGGAATCAACTAACCCTTCAAGTTTAATACAACCATGATACATGATTTCTTTGGTACCACTAATGTAGGGCTCACCCATCTACTGTCATATATGGGGTAAATGATATCCGCATCTAGCAACATCACGACCTCTTTCATCACCACTTCTTTCATGTTTAGGTTCAACCTCCGTTGCATATCCCTTGACGGTTTTGCAGTGTCCTTTAAATGTATGCGATGCATGCAAATTGACGGATCTATTCCTTTAAGATAAGCAACACTCCACCCTATAGCCTCTTTATTTTCACTTATAACCTCGACTAGACTCAATTCATGTTCTTTAGTCAGCTTTGATAATATAATTACAGGAAGAATCTTATCTAGTCTTAAAAAAACATATTTCAACTTATCAGGCAATTCTTTGAGTTCCAAGGTAGGAGGAGTTATCATAGATGGAATTGGTGGTGCACTCGAGAGTGTGGGAAGTGGTTCAATTGGCATTTTCCATGGTTGGCCATATAATGTAGTCTCTATCGCAGTAATATCCTGATTGTTCCACCTCATCTGCTCACCCCAGTCATCAGGTTCATTCTCCAACCTCACTCCAGTCATTAAAGACTCTAACTCGTCTTTCTCCCAGATTCGTGGTGTGAAGTCCTCCGCAATTTCATCAATCTCATCAATACAAAAGCATTCTACTGACTCAAGGAGTTGATGATTAGTATCGAAAACATTCATTCGCACCTTCAGGTTTCCAAATGATAGATCCATAGCCCATGTTCTGCAATTGATACTTGTATTGGCCGTGGCTAAGAACGGTCTTCCTAATATCACAGGGATATGTTTCTTCGAGTCTTGGACAAGTTCTGTATCAAGAATTATAAAATCCACTGGAAAATAGAACTTGTCCACCTGAATGATGACATCTTCTAGAATCCCTCTCGCTTGCTTAATTGATTTATCCTCAAGTTGAAGCACTACCGAGGTAGGATTTAGCTTTCCCAACCCTAGCTACTGATAGACTGAATATGGAAGTAAGTTAACACTTGCATCTAGATCAAGAAGAGCTTAACCAATTTCCTGGTTACCAATAACATAAGGAATAGTGGGAGGAACAGGAACTTTCCTTTTAGGTGGTGTGTTACTTAATAACAATGAACTCACTTGTTCAGTCAACATGATGTTTTTTGGGACCTTTGATCTACTTTTTCGCTTTTGAGTGCAGAGATCCTTTAAAAACTTAGCATAGGCTGGAATTTAGGCTATGATATCTAAGAGAGGTAAATTGATCTTGACTTGTCGAAACGTGTCCAACATGTCAGTCTCTTTATGTTTACCATACTTGGCCGACTCTCTAAGACGTTGAGTAAATGATGCTACCTCATCATAACTTGCCCTTTCTAGCTCTTCTGGTAATGTATGATCAATATCTTCTTCCACCTGAGGTTGATCTTTCTGAAATTTTTTAGCCGCCTTTCGGTTGTTCGTCCTCTCTTCATGTTGCTGCTCAACCCTGTTCTCCACCTCCTTTCCACTTCTTAAAGTTGTGATGGCTTAAACTGTCTCATCGGTATTTTCAGTGAAAGATCCAAGCTCCATCACCTGCTTATTCGTTTGATTGGCCACCGGCTGGCTAGTCAATCTCTCCTCATATCTTCTATTTAGATAATTAGCTATTTGGCCCATTTGGGTTTCTAGCTTTGTGATAGATTGGGACTGAGAGCCCATCATGTTCTGCAAGTCCTTTAGAGTACGTGCCAGTTCATTATCAAAGCCCGGCGGTCTCGGTGGTAGGGTTTGACTTCTTTGAGTTTTATTTTGGTAATTGAAAGGTTGAGTGGCTTGAGAATTAGGCTAAAAATTACGAGTCATGATTGTTGGCTCAGAATTGAATGATTCTTCGTTCTGAGGGAAATTTGGTTAAGGATTTTCCACATTCGGAGAACGATATGATAAATGTGGATGATTTTGCCAATTCGAATTATATGTATTAGAAAAAGGAACGTTATTCGAATTGATCCAGTTGCATTTACATCAGCGGCAATTACGTCATTACCCTGATACTCATTTTGGCAAAAATCAAGTCCTATTGCTAAGATGTCATGCCCCGTTATTCCTGAGACTCCAATCCGGAGAATCAGCGAATCCCGAGGTATGACGTCAAGGAAAATGACAACCAAAATCAACAATAACATTGAAATACATGGAATAGGAATGAAAATGAAGTATTCCTTAACACCTGAGTGATAGAAACTCAGTAAAGAAATTCTAACGAAAATCCGGCAGAGTTTCGTTTGTAAATGGAACATCCGGACAACCCAAAAGCAACACAACGCAAGAACCTGCCCAAAATAATAGAAATAGAATCAATGGCACGTAGCCCAACATTCCAGAAACCTACTAGGGTCGAGGTAGTGGAAAAGAACACCAATACCTCTACACAACCCCTCTAAAATCAATAGAGCCCCAAATGCTCAAATGAGATTATAAAGAAAAACAGATGGCGATGCCGAAAAGGTATAAAGGCACCCCAAAACAACAAATACCGACTGAGCCACCAAGCTTAAATAAGAATACATAAAACTCAATGGTAGTGCCGAACAGATACAATGGCACCCCAAAATAATAAATACATGGATTGAAGATACAACACAAGGGAATCTACCAACAACCTGGCTCCCAAGAGAATAAAAGAATACACAAGTATGACTACGAAAGGAGGAATAAAACTACCGTCCCAAATCACCCGTATCGTCGCGGCCAAGCATGTCGTGCTGCATCCACCTGCAAACCTGCAACCTGTTGTGGGGGTGAGCACAACCTTGGGGGCTCACCATAATATCAAAACATCACACTCATAGCTGTCTAGAAAAGGTTAATCCATCCCGTGTGCATGCATCTATCCTAGGTCGGTTGGTTGTCTCATGTGGCACCCACGCCAAACAGAGACCCCAAAAATAATCCCATCTACAACCTCAATTCTACTCTGGATATCGTAAGAACTACATGTCAATGAAAATATAAACAGCACATGTATACGTATATATATATCATCCTGTAAATAACTAAGCCTGTCACCTAGGCCTATAGACAACCAGTCCGAACACCATTTTCATCTAGAGATATAACAATGACTAACTATCTACCATATCGTACACCTAGCACGCTGCTCAAGGTTCATAGGAGGTAAATAGATCACTCACTAGGACTACCGAAAGGGAATCATCATAACCATGCCCACAACTCGATCAATGCTATCAAATAATTCCTAGAGAAGAAGTCACTATCACGTTTCTATTTTCAATTCATTTCCTCTACTTACAATAACCAGTGAACCAACCCGTTCACTCGAAGAGACATAAAAAGGGAAGATACTATCCCCACGCTGGATTCGGTAACCAACCGAACTATCTCTAACTCACACTGCCTATCTAGGCACTAGAAAGGGTTATTGGAGTCAATTAGTCCCAAACAGATGCCATGGTCCTCGGGTTATTAAAAAAAACGTTGAACCCCGAATGATTCAACCGGTTTTTAAGAAAACGTTAGGACCCAGTCAAATCTTATATGGTTCCAACGTCTCCGAATCCAACTGAAACAACAGGAACTGCACTATGTGTGCGGAACTCTACATCACAAGTCTGGGCTCAAACCCAAGGGATAACTATACGAGAAGGAAGAACTACTAGAGTTCAAATTGACAACCATTTTAAAATCACTTTTCAACCTCTTTCAAATCTGGTCCTAAGACCTTTAACATTTATTTAAAATTTTATAGAAATAATCCTGAAAGAATGCCCAAACAAAACCGGGCACAGGAAGGAATCCCAGACAACCAGCTAGAAGGAACCTGGATTTATCAACCTCTAACGATACTGAGATCTCGGAAATAATATTGAGATCTCTAGAATAGGGGGCAACACGTGCCCTAATTCACCGATTTTACAAAACAATTTCAAATGGAATTTTATAATTTTTTTTTTCAAAAACGGATTTCTGCCGATACTCCCGTTACTGAGAATTCAAAACATATTTTATAAAACAGGTATTTAAACTTCTGTCCTTCCAAAAGTAGTAAACAAGTCTCGGGGTAAACGAAGAACACGTTTTATAAAAATTCCCAAACTCTAAGTTTTCAAAACTTTGAATATTTGACTCCAAGGATCCGAACCGTAACCGAGGTTTCAAGAACGGGGCAAACCATGCCCTGAAATTACTAACTTCACAAGAGTACTTACGGAAAGAGATTTTCAATAAACACGGTAGGGCCTATGTGGAAGAATGAGCGATAAACTCGAAATTTCAAAAGCCAAGGGAACATGAATACTCCACACTACCGGAGAGGTCTATCAATCATCCTGTGATGATACTAATCACCAAACACAAAGGCCTATCTGGCCAAGATCACAATTTCGACTAAATCTCAATATACCGCTACCCAGCTCAACTAGAGTCTAACATACGGGGAACCCTTATGCCCCAAGGTCACTTTCACTTTTCATCTTTTAACTCTAAGTTTTCACGGTTTCCTTTACACTAGGAAACTCACAATTTTCATTGTAATTTAACCACGGTTAAAATATCAATCACAAACACCGCGCCCTAGCGCCCAAGAGAATAATACAAACCTTTAATTAAAGTTTAGACATTACATGCTGAATATCAATAAGCAATAATAACAGATAATCTTAACAGATAAGCACATGTCAAATAAATGCTCAATATGAATGTCAATGCAATGATAATGCAACTCCAATGCAACCCTAACTACATGAGGGTGAAATAATGCAACTCCAATGCAACCCTAACTACATGAGGGTGAAATAAATATTCAGGAATCCTAAACCGTTCACTGCTGGGGCAACAAACCCATAACAGGAAGGGTGGGCGTCGCCAAATAGAGTGCGGAGACCACAAGTCCGCCCGAGAACCGGCGAGTGAGGCCCAACCATCACCCCCAACGTCTAGAGAATCGAGAGTTATTAGCTCCCTGGGTGATAGACCACCCCCTGGCCAGTTGTTGCGACATTCCAAATGATCCATACATGCACGTGATATAACTGAGGCATGCAACTTACACCAAAACAATAGATATACTACAGTGCTCGATGAATGCAAAATTCCTCCACATGCATTTAACATACTCAATAAAACGGCATAAAAGCCAAGCAATCTCATACAAAACATGCTTCACAAATTTAAATTATATAGTAAATCAATTTCCATTTATCACAAAAATATACAAGTTCTCGATTACTCAATCTTTATAGATTTTATATACTAGCATGCTTTTAATTAAATTTTCAATAGTTATTTTCAATTTAATCCACCCCAGGGACAATTAGACAAACTAAATTAGCAATCCAAATTTCTTTATAATTTAAGAGAAAATCAACAACAATGGAACTAAAATCAGGTCTAAATTTTGACTTCCCTCGTTCTTGTGGATCCACTAACATATTTTTAATTTAAATAAAATATAAATAATAGAGGAAAATCAATTAATCGGATCTACATCCACATACACCTTCTATAAACCTATTTCGAACTCAAGGGGTACTAAACTACCTAAATCGATTTAATTTAAATAGGTTTATAATTATTTTAACTCCGAGAAATAATTTATTTAATTTCTCCAAAGGAATTTCCAGCTCCCACATCATTAAATCCATTTTATGGGAATTTTATAAATTTTATAAAATTGCTAGATTTCCGTCTATCACTAGGAATTTAATTAAATATTTTTATTTACTTATAAACATGCAACGAGGATTTATTAACATTTTCTACGCACTATTAGTGACTGTCAGATATGTATATATATAAAAATATATATATGTAAATTTCCCACCTAAAATAAAGCTTACAGAACAACACCGAACTGTTCCACCGTGAACAGTGTCGGCTGTGAACAGTGCTCGCCGCCCCAAAGTTGTCCGAAAATTATTTCGAATATACCGAAACGTCCGTCTCGATGACCTATGCGATATATACGAAGCCCATTAATAATTGGTTAATAATTTTGAATAGATCTAATATAACCCAAACGAAAATTCGAACCTATAAATCGAATTTCCCGACAAACCACTCAACACAAAATTACGAAATTTTTACAGGTCGTACCTGACATCTAGGCAAAGCTACCATCCGAATTTCAGTCCAAATCGAGGTTGGGAAGCCGACCAAATTGACAGTCGAAGTTCCGGCCAGAACAGTTTCTACGCGAACTGTAGCTGTGCAAATTCCAACTGCACCTACGCCACCACCAGCCATTGCCTGTGGGTTGCGACCACCACCTGCGACCTCCATGTTGCTACCTCCTTGCTTTGCACATCGCTACCGCCTGCTACGGCGACCCAACTCCCCTCTCTCGCGCGCGACCGAGCACAGCTCTGCTCGACCCATCACTTTCTTTCTCTGGTCGTGAATCAACAAGGAGGAGAAGAGAGGAAAAAGGAAGTCGCAGATCATGGCTGCGTGAAGAGATGAAGAAGTAGAGAGTGGTCTGTGCGTGAGGGTTTAGAGCAGGTGGAAAAGCTTCGCGAATACCTAACTCTAACTCTCCACAGCCATACACGTGTATATACATATATATATATATATATATATATATTTTCCATTAATCTTATATATACATATAAATACCCACATATATATTTTCTTCCAATTAATAATATAAGTATAATAAATCCCGAAAGTGTACCGGGAACCCACAATTAAAATCACACGAGCCCGTAAATATAATAGGGACGCCCAATAAATAATATAACTGAAATAAATAATATGGGGTATGAAACCCATATATATATATAATCTGAAATAAATAACCGATCGACCCGCAATTAATATCACGCGAATTCGAAAATTCTACGGATAGCTAATAAATAGCATAAGTCGAAATAAACACTCCAGGTACGAAACATAACCGTCAGAACATCGAACAATCCCGAACTTGACACCGACAAAAGATTGGTCTCAGTCCATCAATCCAAATTCTCGGTCCACCAAATTAATAATCGAAAGTCCCTGCTAATGACAACTCAGAACCCGCCGCCTCAAGTGCGAAAAGCGAAAAGAAATCATTTAGCCTCAATTAATAATAAATAATAATAAAAGGGAAAATCACAAGAAAGTCCCTAAACGACCACACGCGTACTCGGAAAATATACGAGTCGCTAGATAAATAATACCAGCGAGGATAAATAATTCGAGGTACAAAATCCCACTACCGAAACACCGGGTACGTACAAGACCCACCGAATAACTACGAATAACTAGGGCATGAAAATAATCCAAAACAATAACCAAATATTTCCACATCAACACCTAGGAGCACTTAAAAACACAAAGAAGTAAGCACACCAAACAAATAAAACACATACATACAAACACAGAGCACGTCAATCAAATCAGGCACATAATAATCCCATCACAAGGGGAAAACAAAACGTCGAACCCCGAATGCATTAAATGCCGAACTCGCACAACAGCGTCGGAGCCTTAGACGTCGGACATACAAAACGTACCGCCACCCAGTCGAAATGCGAAAAGCTAAACGTCGAGCGTCTAAACGAATCCATGTAATCAGCACTAAAGCCCACGTAAACCTTTAGCCACATCCGAAACACAAAACATCACGTCAAATAGCGTAATCACTAAAGAAACTCCACGAAGTCATCAAATAGACAATTACAGAGTCGTGCTATCGAATCTCACGTCAACGTTTCACTAAGTCCGAAATATTAAACTCACCGTTAATTCTCGTAATCGCCAACGACAATCTACGAAGTAGTCAACAAGTCAATGGTCGCATCATTCCGTCGTATCAAGACATAAACACGAAAAATTTACACGTTAAACATTAAGAATAACCATGACGTCATGAACAAGTGACGTCACAACTGAAATTAAATCGAAAAATAATCCCAGAAAATTAGGAAAATAATATGGGGTGTTACAATAGACTTCTCTCGAGGCTGACTGACTCATATTTATGAATTTGTCGAGTTTTTCTCCTAATGCGTCTACTTGTTCTTTGACATCATTATTATTTTTATCTATGCTAAATGCTTTATCAGATCTTATTTCGAATTCATCCCTAGCAACATCTCAGATTCATACTGAATCGAGTTATCGCTCACGTTGTCAAAGAGCTTCAAGATTTCATCTGTTAGCCTCAGTGTATACTGACCTCCCACTACTGCTTCAATCATATTTTTATGTGTAGCACCAATTCCAAGATAGAAGTTACGCACTATATCTTGGTCAACGAATTTGTGATGGGGACACTTTCGTAGAATTTCATTGAACCTATCCCAAACATCATGGAATTGCTCACCAGACAATTCTCTGAAGTGGGTAATTGCCTCCTGTGCTTCGTGGGTTCGACCTATGGGATAATACTTCTCTAAGAATTCAGATTTTTGGGTCTCCCAATCGATTTTTACCTCTCTCTCTAAAATAACATACCACATTTTAGCTTTTTCTCTTAAGGAGAAGGGAAATAAGCGCACGCGCAACGCATTATGGCTTAGATTCTCAATTCCTAGTGTCGAGGCCATCTTTAATAACTCATTAATATGTTGATATGGGTCCTTATTCCTGAGTCCATAAAATTTAGGCAACATATTAATGACACTAGATTTGATCTCATAGTGTTTGACTCCATCTTCTTCTGGAAATTCAGCATACGATTCATGAGCAGAAGGTGCATAATACCCCTTCAAGGACGTAGCTGGTACCTTTCGCACATCGGTATTCCAGTTGGCCATCCTTTCAAGATCCAACTGTCGTCGACGCTCTAATTCCATAGCTCGACGATTTCTACGAAAATTATTTTCTATCTTAGGATCAAAAGGTACTAATGCAGTGTTGGGATAAAAATGTGATTGCCTATCGGTCATGCACCAAACAAAAACCTTTTTTTTTTTTTGTTTTTTTTTTCTTTTTCTGTGAAAATAAAACTAAACTACTTCTAAACTATTCTAACTATTAACATAAATAAAGCTAAAATTATGTTCGAAATTAAGCTAAACTAAAACTCACAAGAGGTTCGACGATGCAACTTTCACAGCTCCGCTAAATCCCTTTATGCTTTTCAGAGTACCTGTCAATCACACAAGAATTCTAACTTTGGATACACTACAATAACGCAATGCATCTAAACTACTAAAGCTACGAATAATGCCAAGTCTCCCGCAACGGCGCCAAAAAGTTGGTGTGCGTCTAGGTGTGATAAAAATAATGATTAAGAACATCCCCTTACGATAGCTTAGGTTTTACCTATTGCACGTGCACGAATTGTATTGTAGTATAATCAGCTTGAGAAAGGAAATATCAATCCCACAGAGACTTGGATTATTCACTCTAGCAGTTTAAAAGTATTGAATTATGTTTTAAAGAGTTTTGAGATTTATAACTAAATTAACTAAAAACAAAAAATAACTTGTGATTGTGATTCAAGATAGAGAGAAACTAAGGTTTTCATCGCTCCACCACTAACCGCATAATATAGTCCTCTATTTGCTCAATTGCAAGATGACGATCCATCACTGTGAATCAGACGTACCCCAAATAGTCGAATACGTCCTAAAACATATACTATCAACGGGATTCGCTACAACCTATCTCCGAACTGAGTGTAACTAGTACATGACATCTAATTTACTCTAATCCACTCTTACAACATGAAATTAAACTAAAGCATGTCTATATTACCTCGCCGAGGCATGACCTGTGTAAACCTAGGGTTTCAAGTGTTAAGTATCATTGTGTAGAAAATCACGCTATGTTTATGATAACATGATTGAGTAAGATAATATATTCATTCAATCTAAGACAAAAATTTAGAATAAATATAAAACCTTATATCAAGAATAAATTCGATCACTAATCTATACAATCATCACAGTGTGGTCACAGTTTTCCCTCATTACAATTGAAAACAAATATGAAACTACATTACTTGATTAGGGTTTTGCCATAAAAATCTAGATACCGAGTTGGTTTATATATCTGTTCACTTTTTTTGTGTATATTCAATAACTATAATATTTTTTTTTGAATTTTAATTTCAATGAATATCTCACAAGTTTTATATAATTAATTATGTTTCACAAGTGTTTCATTAAATTTATTGTTACTAATAAAGTTTACATAATTTTGTTTTTATTTCTTAAGATAGGAGGGTATTTTATATTTATATTTTAATTTTTCCTTCTATTTTGGTATTTGTATTATGACTAAATATATATTTTATAATAAAAAATATAAAGATCTAAAATTATTTAATTTAATTTATAAATTTTTTTAATTAAAATTTACTTACATGCAAGCACGACTTTTTACTAGTATATATAAATATATATATGTATATATTTGTGTGTGTATATAGATGTTTCTTCTAGTTAAAAACTCCTTCAACAATTGATTGCGACCCACCATTTAGGTTTACATATAGAAACACATACGAAAATAATTTCTTACTCATCATATTATAATGACCGTTGAGTGTGGTTGCTATGTTCTTTTATAAGATTTATTTTACGCCAATTACATATTATAATGACCGTTGGGTGTGGTTGATATGGATTCCGAGCTCTCTTAATTGCTCCCAGAGCTTGCTCTTTGGCTAGATCTTATTCATTTGATTGATGGAATATTTGAAGTAACCATAAAAAGAATTCTCAAAGCAGTTACTCGAATTCAAGTTCATTAAGCAAGTTTGGCAGTGAATACAATTTCATGTCACATATTTTCTTATAGAATGTCACAATAAGAAGCCTCTGGTTATGGTTCTTCTCTGGCAGTGGTAACTATCAAATATACAATTTTACATAGATGAAACCTAATAACAACTAGCCTTCAAATCCAGGTCCATGGCACAATCTTTGTACTGATACTCTGGATAACCAAAATGACATGATACACTTTTAACAAGCACAAACCTAATATATTATATTGTGTATATATATATGTATATATATATATATATAGAGAAAGTAATTATTCCTTTTTCTTTCTTCAAACTCACTTTGCTTATCACTTAAGTCTTAATTTCTTCATTGTGCACTGTCAATAACAAAATGTATCCATGCCTTGTACTAAGAAATCATCCACATTTTGCTAAAGATGAAAGCAGACAAATAACACTATCCATTGGAACAAGGGAATTATTCAGAAATAAGAATAGAAAGTATCGAGTCTATTACAATTTGTCTCATAACACACCAAGGAGTCCCCATCTATGACAGCAACAAACATCAACCAATTTACCAATCTCAGCAATCCAACATCATCATTAAAACAACATAAATATATAGTCAGTTGTATATAAAATTACGACAGCTGAATTTCGAAATAAATCAATTAAAACAGCTTCTTTGCCTCATGGCGATTTATAAGCGAGTGAGCGAATGGGCCACACCAACATGTGGTAGAAAAGTGTCTCAAATTCTATTGTAATTATGTTTCCTATTTAGAGTTGTATTGTAAAAGGAATTTCTTGTTAGAGAGTTTTATTCTCCAAGAAGTTGTAATCCTTGTCCAACAAGAAAATAAGTTTTCTATTTTCTTGTTCAACAAGGAATGAAGTTTAACTCTATAAATAGAGACCTAGGGTTTGAGTTGAGACTTAGAGAGAAAATATACAGATGTGGTGAGGAAGAGATGAGTGAGGGTGATGTCTATGCGATTGCATCAAGAGAAGGTGCGATGGACATCTGTAATATTTTCCTAATAAATATTACTTCTCTTCATGGACGTACACCAAAGTTAGGGCTGGACCACGTTAAATATTATGTGTTATTTGTGTGTGTGAGTAAAAACATGTGTAAATGATCTTGGGCGGGATTAATTCCTAAGTGTGAGATGAGAATTTATTCCTAACAAGTGGTATCAAAACAAGGTTGAAGCAGATTGGTATCAGAAAGTTTCAGATTCAAGCAAAGAAGATTCTCGTACGTTCTAGCCCAGATTCGAAGATCAGAGTTGTTCGAAATCAGAAACCAACCATACTAGGAGATTCGCATTGACGAGATGATTCGGGATAGTCAAGCACATCGCCGGATATAGCTGCACGCACCCTCACGTGCCGCCTGAAGTTCTAGCCAATTTTTTGGCTCGACGCGCAGCAGTTTAGTTTCGGGCCTATTTCGCGGAGCATCGTTGATTGAGACAAGACATATAATATATCAACGAAAGGATATTTCAAAGATGAACATTTCAGCACAAAACTCAGCCCCATAGGAGGAGGCACGCACCCGAACGTGCCCCGAGAAGTTTCTGACGTCATCAGTAATTTTTTATCTTTTGTGCTGATTTATTTTTGGCCCGTTTGGAATAGTTTTTGACCCGTTTTGACACGGTCAAAGACGTTTTTAAGGTTTTGGACCGTTCCGGAAACAACCGTATGATCGATTTTGCGTGATTCGACTGCGACCATCTCGAATAGGCTCAGTGGGAGCTATGGGAGAAGAAAGGACAAAAATGTCAGGTTGCAAAGCTTGGTTGATGTTGTTTTTGATGTCGATGAGGTGGACGTTATGTTTTGGTTGACGCATGGAGGCATATGGTGCACAATGGAACGGTGGAGAGCGCATAGCAGTGGTGGCTCGCATGTGCTAACGAAATTGTTGGGTTTCAATTTGATGATGATGCCGAGTCATTGAGTGAGACAACAAAGAAGCAGGTGGTCGGGACAAGGTTGAAGGCGCTGGTGGGATGATATGTGAGGAAAGAATTCGAGGGTAGTGTTGTTTTTCTTAGGAAGATTATTGTGTAAAGTTGATTATGAAGATAGGAACTGTTAGGATTTGGGACTTGGCGAAGTGAAGGAGTTTCTGATTAGTGATGATGATTCTGATAGTTATTAGATAGTATAAAAAACAAATTGAGATGATGAAGATTTGATGAAGGTGGAGATTGCGGCTTGGTATAGAGGTGACCAAGCTTAAAGAAGATAAAGATGATGAAGTAGATGAAAAAGAAAAAATTGAAAAAGAAGAGTGTTGATGAGAAGGAAGAAAATAATGAGTAGAAGTGTGTTGATGCTTGAAGCAAGGTGGAGATTTTAGAAGATGATAGAATTCGAGCCAAGGTGAAGATTGTTAGAAAAGTGTTTCAAATTCTATTGTAATTAGGTTTATGTAGATGCTAAAAAATGCACAACACAATAATATAATCTTTTATTCAGATTTTACTTTCCTTATATACATTCCCTTTTTGGGCATTGATCCCATTAGGACAAAATTCTCTTGCTTACCTCATCATTCCTTCTCTCTCTTACATCAATAACTTGATTAAAAAGTCATTCTAGAATATTTTTGTGATTGGGTTTGAAATGGGCCCTTATTTTTGGGTCTTGGAGGGCCTTGTTGGGTAGTCAACCTGATGGGCCTGACACCTGATGGGCCTGACACAGACCCTCTTCTTGATTGTGGGCCTTTTGACAATTATGCCCACTACCAAGAAGGTAACATGTGGGGGAATAGCATACATCACCCCTTTCGGGTGATGTGGCGGTCACATTTAATGGGCCAGTTGTAACCCGTCATTTTAATTTCAAATTCATGGCCCATATGGCCTTGATTTGGAAAATGGGGGCTGAGAAGATGGCTCGGTGCTCCGGAATTGATGTGCATGAATCTTAGTTTCCTCCCGTGCCCTTTATAAATACCCCAAAACTTATTTACTAAACACTTATTGCATCTTAAAACTTCCTACTTCTCAAAACTTCTCTGCGACTTGGCTTTCTTGTTTTTTTTCGCTAGAACCTGCCTCCTCTTCCCAGAAAACTCAGAAATTCCCACTGGAATCCCACCAGGACCTATCATAGTGTATGCTCCTTCTTCTAACTTCTAACTTCTTCTACCTTTCTACCAAAATGTATGATAGTGATGATACCCAATCAACTAGTGATCTTCACCTTTCCTCTGTTGACCCGTATGCCTCTCTTAGTTCCCCATCTGTTGAGGTGATCAGGACTTCCAGATCTAGCCCCTCGGAGGTCACCCAACATTTCAGTACTGGTGGGGTTCCTGTTGTCACTATTCCAGTTGGGGGTAAGGTCGTTAGGAGATCCGGAACACAGATTGTTGTTGATCCCTTAATATCTGAAAAAGGGTAGACGGAGTTCTGAAGAAGCTTGACGTTCCCGATGGGGTAATTATCAGGCACTACCCCAAGAATAAGGATTTTAGGTTGGGTGAGGAGGTTAGGGATGACCATATCTTGCTTTCCTCGTATCATCTACAGATCTTTCGATTTCCAATTCATCCTTTCTTTCTGTTCGCCGTGTCTACCTTAGGTCAGGCCCCACTTCAGGTTGGGCCAAATTCTTTAGAATATTGGCTATGGTCTTGCTGCTCAATAGGGATCTGAGTCTGGATTTGGCCCTGGCTGATGTCCTGTTCTCTTATAAGCTGCAGGATCAGAAGGACTGTAAGGGGCGTTTTAATCTTTTTCCCTATCAGGGGAGAAAGATGTGTGATGGAGTCGAGAAATCTAATAAGGGATGGAAGGAGATGATTGTTTTGGTGAGCGGGAACTTGAGACATCTTGATGCAAACTTCACGATCCCTAAAACTTTTAGCCAACACTTATTCCCTTCTTTCTAACCCTATCATTCAGGGGCATGATTCCATGGGGTGTGTGATGACAAGTTGGGGATGCATGTTTTAGGTTTTTTGAAAGCGCTCACTAACCACAAAACCCTTTTTTATATTAAATCTCGTTTTGACCTTCTAAAGTCCAAAGTTTGGGGTAAACCTTTAAGGATGTGTCCTGATTTTTTGACTAATGATACTTTGTAGGAATTATCATCTAAAAGAGCAGACATCATGCTGACAATTCCTCAACTTAGCCTCAAGAGCAAATGAAAGAGGGCATCGAGTAAGCCAACCACTCCTGCTACCCCTTCGGGAACCGCACCCCCTTCTGTCAGTGAGGTTCCACCACCACCCCCTTCAGGTGATCCTCCACTCATTCCTCTTCCCTAACCTTCTAGGGAGGAAGGTGTTTCTACCCCCACTCCTCCTACTCTCCTTTCCTCAGGGGAGAACCTTGCTGAACCACCCCGGCCTGCTGGTGATGGTGATTCCGTATCAGCTGGAGAGGGGGCTACATTGCCATCCTCGACTTTGGAGAGGGCCCCCCGATCGGATAATGACTAATTTGGCCATTCGATTTGGCCCCGATTAACAACAACAGTTTGTCCTAGTGTACAAGCGAAAATTGAAGCTGCAGCTGAGAAACCCGTTCCTTGGAATCTGAGAATAAGGGTCCTAGGTGGCGGGTTCTTGGTCTCAGGGAACGAGACCATTAATGATGACATTTCCCTTCGAGAGATGGGCCTTCATATTTGGACCCCGGCCGATCAGAAGAAGATCAAGAAGGTGGATAGGGGAGAGCTAGCTCTTACAGGTCCTAAAATGGAAATGAAGGTGGTTTGTGATGCAGGGGGATCCGAGTCAGACGATGCCGAGCTGTCAGATTGCTCATTGATGGCGCTGGATTACCTAGAGAGGGAGGATCAGCGCAAGGATGGCAAGAAATCGTGATCTAGCCTAATTTGGGGCAGTTTCCGTGCATGCGTCGGTTTTTTGGCCATAACTGGAGCTACGAGTGTCGGATTTGCGCCCGTGACCCCAATTCGGAAAGCTAATCTCAGCGCGGACGTCGTGGCCACCCAGCTACGCTTGGTGCATATCGTTTTGAGCCCCAAATCCGCTGTTTTCCTTTTTAAATCTTTAATTTTAGTTAATTTTTGTTATTTATGGTAATCTTTTATTTGCCAATTAGGAGGTGATTCTGAACCCGATTTGGGCCAGATTTTTGGCAATATTTTTACTTTTTTCCATATTTTGTTTTGATAGGACTTTTAGGGTTTTTCTATTTTTGGCAAAAATCCCATTAGGGTTCGATTTTCAGCTATTTAAACCCGGCTTGTGGGTTGTTTTTTATTCATTCTTGATTATAAACAATTATATAAAATTCCAGAGTGTTCTTTGAATTTTGGGTCGAAATTCTCCTGTTTTTCCCTTGCAAAATACCTATTGCATTAGCCTACAGAATAATCTCTATTCTGTCCGGCGTCAGTTTGTGAGAACCTTAAATTTGTTTTCCCATCTATTTTTTTCTTGTTTCCTTTGGCCTGTTTGCTGATTGTGTGATACTCGTGATTTTTGTGGCAGATGGTTTATCTGACCCAAGCTTATAACTCAAACTTGAGAAGGACAACAGGGACCTCAGGCAGTCTGCAGAGTATCTGAGGCTGTAGGAGGAAGCCAAGAAGAAGATGGCTGCCATGATGGTGATTTCCAATGAGAAGTTGGAATTAGCTCAGACTATTCGGGCCATAAATGTAGAGCAATAACTCCGGGAGGCTGAATAGAAAGTCAAAGAGAGAGAGGAGGCCTAACAAGCTCTCACAACTAGTGGAGATCGGAGTAGAAGGTAGAAGGCTTCGTGGTGATTTGATTCATTGAGAAGTGGAACCGTCAGAGTACGGAGCGGAGCGAGAGCTTCATGGAGCGTGAGTAAATCTAATCTTTCAGACATCGAGTGAAGAACAACAGATTACATTAGTTGTAAGTACTGTTTTCATAGAGTCTGTACAAATTCTCTGATTCATAGTGCATCGATACTCGAGCGTATCTGTGATTTTTACTTGGAGTCTTTCCATGATTTTCCGCATAAAAATATCGTATCTCTCTATTGCTTTATTTTATGCACTTTGATTATTCTTTGCATGATTTATCTTGATAGAGAATTAGATTAAAATTGACTTTTCCGTAATTATTATTAATTTGTCAATAAATCCACAAAAAGCCTATTCATCCCCCTCTAGGCTGTTTTCATTGATCGTCTAGATAATTTCAATTAGTATTAGAGCGTGGTTGCCCAGTTTTAGGTTAACTACCTAAGGTTAGATCTTGAACTTAGATGATGGAATTTCTTCATGAACGAGGTTTCCTTGATAAGCCCCTTATAGTTGATAGGTTAAATAATGAGGGTGATAATGATTGTGATGATTCGCTTCAAGCTAAGTACAGTAAATTGCATGATAATTACACTCATCTTAACAAAGTTTTCTCAAAATCTATTGGTAGATTTAAAAGTGTTGACAAGGAAAAAGAATCCTTAAGAGAAAAATTAACCAACATTACCTATGTCTTTAATCAACACATGACTGATAAGTCTAAATGGATTGAAAGGTTAAGAAAGTCTGAAAAAGAAAGGAAGGAGGTTTTAAAGAGTGTAGAAGATCTCAATAAGGAACTAATAGATGTAAGATCTGATTTGATTGACAAATCTGTGAATATTGGAGATTTGGAGAAGAATTTGATATATGCTAAGTCAACTATTCATATATGGTATACTGGAACTCTTAAGCTTGATCATATGTTGAGTGTAGGAAAATCTGTGGGAAATACAAAGGGGTTAGGATTCAAAGGAGTAACCCATAAGTCTAATGATGTTCCCAAAACTACCTTTGTTAAGGGATCCCAAGTAGCATCTTGTACTTCTAAAGGTAATTCTGATAAGAATCACAATGTTTAATCTTATGTCAGAAAAACATTTGAGATTAAGTCTCCATTTACCTCTAGATATCATTAAGAGTTTTAAGCATGGTTTTCAAAAGTTTGTCCCAATATGCCATCATTGTGGAGTGAAGGCTCACATTCGATCTTTCTGTTCAAAGTTAAAAGGAAATACTTTGAAATCTAAGAGGAAATCTAGAAATCATAAAAGACCCAATGTTGAAGATCAAATTAGGGTTTTGAGTAAAGATATAAAGAATTTGTCTAACCATACAAGTAAAATACCTAAGATTAGACAAGCATGGGTTAGAAAAGGTGGGCTACATTATTGTGATGCTCATACATGGGTTAGAAAAGGTGAGCTACATTATTGTTAGGCTCATACAGAACTTAGAGCATGTGACTCTAGTTCCGTGTCTTTAGATAGTGAATCTTCTAGGCACATGACAAGAGATAAATTATTAGTTAATAATCTCAAGGATAGTGATGGTGAGAATGGTTATTTTGATGAAAAGAAAAAGTCTAAAAGTTTAGGAAAAGACACCATTGTTGTTGCTGGTCTACCTAAACTAGAACATGTTGATTGGGATAAGGGCCTAAAGACTAATTTGCTTAGCATTAGCTAGATATGCAATGATTATCAATATGTCAATTTCCATCGTGATAAATGCATTATTAATGACTCTTTTGGAAATTGTCTTATGGAATGTGTACGTACATCTGATAATCTGTATCGCATATTTCCTAAATTTTGTACTGATCTAGTGGCATGTTATCATTAGGATAGATGTCTTCATATGTATCATTTTAAGAATATATTGCATTATATTTTATCCTAGAATTGATACATTATCATGCATTTTTTTATTTTTTATTTGCATGTTTATTATTATTATTTGTTTGCATGCAACATGTTTTGTTACTATTAAGATTATTCATGCATGCATCATTATGAAAAGAATTGCCATAAAAATTATAAAACAAATTTTTTTCGCATGTTGAGCTTGGTTAAGAGTATAACTAGTTGTCATATTTCACTTTATTCTCATATTTACTTTTCTTATTATGCTTATGGGAATTGGAGTTGTTAATCTGACTTGAGGTTATGAGTTGTTCACTTAACATGTTTAAGTATTATTTTTGGAACTCATTAACCTTGTGTGCTTATTTACTTCGGAGATGACTGTAATACTTGTTTAAAATTTTAGTCTTTTACATCTAATCTGAAGTGATGTGTAGGTTCATGAGCTATTCTAGATTGATCTATGCTTTTGAATATCTTTTACATTCTTATGAAGTTTGTGGTAATGTTGAAGGAGAAAAAAATGAGTTAATCAAAATATAAAAATGCAAAAAGCAGTTCTTTTATCCAAAAAGGAGAGAAAAGTGATAAGCATATATTCCATGGAAGAAGATCGGGCCCAGTTGGTCGAGACTAAAAATCCTCGCTGAAAAGTCAAAAGCTTAAAAGGACAAAAAGGGATATGGTGAAAAAGTTGAAAAGGTGAAGAGAATAAATTGTGTGACAATGGTGTATTTTTTTAAGCAATAAGGTCCAAGTTAATGATTTAACTTCTAGCTTAGGTTTTGAACTGAGGTATCATCACGGTTAGTGAGGAGATTATTAGAATTAGCACGTATTGTTTTTATCTTAGTTGTTTGTTTGCACCTGAATGTTTTTCATATATGCAAATGTTATGTAAAGCTTGTCTTGTGACTGCTTATGATTACAAGGTACGTGTGCTGATTTTCTTCACTATCATGTGTATAATAACTAAGTCAAATATACAAATATACTGAGTTAATGATTATCTCATTGTCTCTACTATCCTTCTCACATGTTTCTAAGAACAAAAATATTTTTTTATTTATTGAGCATTTTGCATTCATGCTTTAGTAGAGATTTATGTTACTCGGGAATTTGGGTATAATCTTATAGGGGGGAAGTTTTGAGTAAGGGGGAGAATGAGTGTTTTATGATCATTATGCTTACATGGATATTATGTTTTTCTTATGATCATTTTATATCTGTTTTCCACACTTGCTTTTAATAGTTTGTTTAGTGTTGTGGTTACAGGATTGGTAGACCGTCATCAAAGTAGGGTGACAGTTTATATCTATGTTTCTCGGTATGTGTTCATAGGTATAGATGTTTTGTTGTTATTTTTGAGGCTATATTGTAAAACATAATTTTATCTCAGAAATGCCAAGGGGGAGATTGTAAAAACACTTTTGAGTATTGTTTATTTATGGCATGTTCTAGACAATGACCATGTTGAGTTTTAGATAGGTTGGTTTGGTTTCAACGACTTCTACAAGCTTCGACAAAGGCAAAATCAAGCATTGAAGTAGTGAAGAATACAAGTGAATTGCAAAAGTGAGCGTATTGAGTAAAAAAAATTTTCGGAAGGCAAAAACAGCATTTTCTAAAGCCGTCAATTCAAGAAAAAAGTCTCGGGGAGTCAAGAGGGTCGTTTTGGCGCAGTTGTGGAGAAAAGTGATTTCCATGAAAATACCTACGCTTGATTTACGCCTACATAAGCAAAAAGTGCATATAAAGTGAAAATCTACGCCTAAGCTATGCCTGACCCCTACGTCTGACCTACGCCTAAGCGTAGTTAGGTTACTCCTAAGGCGTAGATGTGGCAGGGTGTTTTGAAAATCATAAATTTCCCTTGTTGCCCTGATTTGTTCGTAACTGCAATTTTACACCTTGGTACACGTGTTATACACATAATATACATCATAGATTAGGGTTTTGATGAGTTGGATGTGAAATTATGAGAAAGGGAAAACTTAGGGTTTCCCTCAGCTATGGTCTATAAATACCAAAGGTATTCTACAGATGTGGTGGAGCCTTTGAGCCATTGAGAGATCTCTATAAGTCTTCTATAGATTCATATCATTCTACAGAGTTAGAGATAGAGAGAGAAAATCATTGAGTGATACTATATCTTCTAGTTCTCTTTTGTGTTAGGGTTTATTCAATTGTGCTTCTACATCAGCGATCTTATGCACAATTGAATGACCTAGATTCTGAAAAATCTACACACCGCTGATTGCAACGTGGTTGCTTAGATCTGTTTGAGAATTAGAGCCATCTAAGTGTGGAGATCGGAGCAGAAGGCTTCGTGGTGATTTGATCCATTGAGAAGTGGAGTCGTCAGAGTATAGAGCAGAGCGAGATCTTCGTGGAGCGCGAGTGAATCTAGACTTTCAAACGTCGAGTGAAGAATAGCAGATTACAATAGTTGTAAGTACTATTTTCATAGAGTCTGTACAAATTTTCTTATTCATAGTGCATCGATACTCGAGCGTATCCATGGTTTTTACTTGGAGTCTTTCCAAGGATTTCCACGTAAAAATATCGTGTCTCTATTCCTTTATTTTCAGCACTTTGATTATTATTTGCATGATTTATCTTGATAGAGAATTGGATTAAAATTGACTTTTACGCAATTATTATTAATTTGTTAATAAATCCACTAAAAGCCTATTCACCCCCCTCCTCTAGACTATTTTCATGGACTGTCTAGGTAATTTCAAGTAGTGAGGGTCTAATTCGACTAGAGGATATTGGGTAAAAGCTAGCCCTAATCCAAAGGAACCAGAAGGTAAGGGAACTATGTCATTGAGATAAAGCCAATTAGGTGGGATCGAATCAATAAGTTTATGGGTTATGGCTGCATTTGAGTTAGGATTAGCAGGAGGAGAATCTAATGGAAGCTCTATTTTGTTGATTTTTGGTGCCATGGTTGAATTCTTGAAAGAAAGAGGTTTGAAGATGATCTGGTTAGAGCTTGCAGAAAAGGAGAGTGTTAGATTGGGGGAGTTTGCTCAGTGTGATGCAGAGAGCTATAGATGTATATATTTATATATAGGCATACATATATATATATATATATGGGAGTGATAATGATCAAAACGGCTCGAGCATAGGGATGTGGCAGTCAAGATAGACGTGATAAGCTGTAATCAATAAGGGGCTCTTGAGCTTTATCGGTTGATTAGGAAAAGGAACACATTGGGTTTTTCAATAATTCTAAAACAAAAGGGGGGCAAATATTTTATTTTGAAATTAGGGGGCATTGTTGACACCCCATTTTGGCAGGTGATGTGGCAAAGAGATTTTGATGAAGAAGGCTCGAGTTAATGGGCTTTAAACTTATGCCATGGGCTTAAAGAAACCAAAAGGAAAAATCTCTGGCTTTTACTTAGGCTGAGATGGAGGAAAAAGGAAGATGGTCAAGTTGGGTCAGTAGTTGACAAGAGAAGGCAAAGCCCATCAACAATTATATAAAGAGACGTAAATTCGTTGGAGAAAGAATCCTAGTGCAAGAGTAAACATCAAAGAGATTTGTTTGGCGTTGAAAAGGGATAGAGTCAAAGATGAGGATAAAACTGGCTATACTAACAGAATGGTTATCTTAGTTTGAATTTAAACATAAAATGTCTTTAAATTTAAATGTAGATAGGTTTGTTATATTATGCAAACTTTTAAGAAATTTGTTCTTATGGAATGTTATAAATAAAGACCTTTGTGCTAGCTGGCAGGAGGTCCAGAACCAATCAGACAAATCACTATTCTCAAAGTGCAAATCTTCTTTATCATTTCCTTTGTCTTACTTCGTTCTATATCTATTATTTTCTTTCTTTTCTCATCACATACTCAGTCTATTTCACCCTCATCATAAACTTCACTCTATATCTTTTCCTTTTTTCTTTTCTCACCCCATACTAAGTCGATCATTTCTCTAATTGAGCTCGAAGTTCATTCCAAATCAAACTCTGTTAGATTCTGCTGCATGCTTTTTAATTGTTTTCCCGATCATTTAAAGTCCTCTTCATTGAGGCATAGAAAAGAACCTATAGTGGAAGTTTTTTGTTCTCCCTTCCATATAATCGCTTGAGAAGTCAAAGTCGAAAGGAAACTTTCGTTGCTTTCCATTACCCTTTGGAATCTAGGTCAAGATTCCTGGCACACCCGCACAAATTACTATAATCGGCTGACTTATCCGATTTAGCAGGAAACAAAACCAAAACCATCTAATTTGGTAGTCTCCCCTTCAACAGTTTATACTAGTGGGTCGAATTTGAATCTCTAAATAAGAAACTCTAAAGCTAACATTCGTTTAACCGGAATACATACAACAACTCAGTGGCGCTTACCAACTTGAGTGTATAAATTTGACTAAAAATGGACTTGATACATACAACTCAGTGGCGCTTACCAACTTGAGTGTACAAATTTCGGGAAAAAAAATATAAATATACATATTTATTTAATTTTCAAAATATATATTTTCTTCTCGAAATATATATATTTTTCAATGTATATTCTAGAAATATATATATATTTATGTTTTTTGAAATATATATATTTTTCCCAAAATACATAGATTTTTTTTGGAAATATATATTTTTTCCCAAAAATATATATATTTTTTGAAATATATATTTTTTCCCGATATATATATATTTTTGGGTATAGGGTTAGTCTTATTTGGATATAGGGTTTAGATTATCCTAGGATTAAATAGATTTAAGTAGTGTTTGGGTTAAGGGCAGTTTTAATATTTCACATTAAATTTGACCACCAAAAGTTGACAGGTGGTGTATATGAAGATTCTCAAACCTTGGGGGCATTCTGATTGAAATAAAAGCAAACCTCTGGGGGTGTAAATGAAATTAACCCTAAATTACATGACAAATCCACACATCTTAGCAAATTTTTCTCGAAATTTATGGTTAAGTTTAATAGTGTTGACAAGGAAAGACAGTCCTTAAGAGAAAAATTAACTGATACTACCCTATCCCTAAATCAACTTCATTCTTGTCTAAATTTATAGATGAGTGAACGGTTTTATTCTTGACACAAGATCATTATTTATTCAGAAATTCTTGTCTTAGATTGAATGAGTATATTTTCTTACACAATCATGATTATTTTAAACAAATTATGATTTTCTAAAATAATGGTTCTCAACACTTGAAACCCTAGGTTTACACAGGCCATGCCTCAGCAAGGTATCATAGACATGCTTTAGTTTAATTTCATATTTTAGGAGTATATTAGAGTAAATTAAATAGCATGCACTAGATACACTATGTCCAAAGATGGGTTGCAGTGAATCCGATTGACGGTACATTCTGATTCATGGGAATAGATCGCCCTTCTTACAATTGAGTAGATTGAAAGTTATATTATGCAGTTAGTGGTGGAGTAATGAAAACCTTAATTTTCTCTCTCTCTTGAATCATAACTATCATTTAAATTCTTTTATTAGCTAACTTTAGTTTAAATTCTCAAAACTCAAATCAAACACTTTTTCAAACCATAATTCAATATTTTTAAACTGCCGAAGTGAATAACCAAGTCCTTGTGGGTTCGACAATCCCTATCACAAGCTGTTTTTATATTATAATTGACTCGTGCGCTTGCGGATAGGTAAAACCTAGATCGTCTTAAGGGTGTGTTTTTAACACATATTTTTAACCACCCCGATGGGACATCAACATGCATGGATTAAGAAAGGTGAGTTACATTGTTTTGCTGCCAATACTACCATTAGAGCACGTGATTCTAGTTCTTGGTGTTTCGATAATGGATGGTCTAGGCACATGACTGAAAATAAGTCATTGTTCAGATATTTCAAAGACAGTAATGTTGAAACTACTACTTTTGGTAATGGGGAAAAGTCTAAAGATTTAGGAAAGGACATCATTGTTGCTTCTGGTCTACCTAAACTAGAAGATATTTATTATGTAAAGGGCCTAAAGGCTAATTTGCTTAGCATAAGCCAGATATGCATAATAACCATAATGTTAATTTCACTGTAGATAAATGTTCTATCATTGATTTTTCTGGAAATTGCATTATGGAAAGTGTACATACATGTGATAATTGTTATTGCATTTTCCCTAAACTTTGTTCTGAGAAAAATCTAGAGTGTGTATCTACAGATTCTCAGTTAATAGACATCTATACAAAACCATTAGATTTTCAAAAGCATGTGAGTCTTAGGAAATCTAGTGGCATGTTCTCTTTAGGATAAATGTCCTCATATCTATCATTTTAAGAGCTTTGTGCATTTTATTTATCCTAGAATTGATACATTATCATGCATTTTCATTTTGTTTATTATCATGCATGCATCATGTTTTGCTATTATTAATAGTGTTCATGCATGTATCATTATGAAAAAAATAATAAAAAATTATAAAATAAAAAATCCTTAGAATGGTGAGCTTGGCTAAGGATAGAAAGGTTTTATCATCTTTCACTCTATTCTCATACTTACTTGTCTTATTATGCTTATGGGAATTGGAGGTGTTAGTCTGACCTGAAGATATGAGTTGTTCACTTGACATGTTTAAGTATTATTTTTAAAATAATTAACCTTGTGTGTTTGTTTTACTTCGGAGATGATTACAATGCTTACTGGAACTTTTAGTCTTTCTCATCTGACCCGAAATGGTATGTAGGTTCATGAGCTAGGCTAGATTGATCGATGCTTTTGAATACCTATTGAATTCTCATGAATATTGGGGTGATATTGAAAAAACAAATGATAAATATATATATATAAATATGTGATTGTCTCTTTAAGCCCTCTAGATGAAAGATCCTTTTTGTTGAGTAACCGGGTCTTAGTGGCTTAAGAAACATTGAGTATTCACGTAAAAAGGCAGAAGTGATTATCTCGAATTTTCAACCCGAGTAACCGGGCCTCTTGCCACAAAAGAGTAAGTGTTTGTGTAAAAAGGGGAGAATGTAAAAAAATATATATGAAGGGGTGCAAAATAAAAAAAAAAATCGAGATAAAAAGAAGAAAACAAAATCCCCTTAATTAAGAATAAGGTTTGAGCTAAAGATTTGACTTATAGCTTGAACTGAATTATCATCACGGTTGGTGAAAAGAATATTAGAATTTGTGTGTATTGCATTTATCTTATTTGTTTACCTGCACCTAAATATTTTTTATATATACAAATGCTATGTAAAACTTGGCATGTGACTTCTTGTGTCTATAAGGTATGTGTGATGATTTCCTTCACTACCATGTGTATAATAGTTAAGTCAGATATGTGAATATGATGTATTAATGACTTGCTCATTGTCTCTACTGCCCCGCTCACATGATTCTAAGAACAAAAATATTTTTTTATGATAAGTTGAGCATTTTGCATTTATACATTAGTATTAAGTTCATGCATTGTAAATATTTTTGTTACCCGAGAATCTAGATATATTATTTTAGTGTCCTATTTTTGGTTAATTTATTTTTGGATTAGATTATTTGGTTCCCTCTTTAAAAAATTTCCCTATGGTTATTTCTTGCGTATTTCCCTACATCTCTCTATACTGTTTTTATTGTTCTATCTTTCCTTGACATTTCAGTGACAAAAAGGGGGAGAGAGTTTTTTAATTGAGGGGGAGGATTATCTGTATTTTTTAATGATCTTTATGCTTCATGTTGATATTGTTCATTTTGTTTATGATCATTTAATATTGATTATGCCTACTAGTTGTTTTCCACACTTACTTTTCACATGTATGTTTGTTTAGTGTTGTGGTTGTAGGATTGGTAGATCATCATGAGATCAAAGGAAAAGTCTATATCTATGTTTGTCGGTGTGTGTTCATAGGTATAGATTTTAATTTATTTGTTGTGAGGATATATTTGTAAAATATGGTTTTGTGTAAGAAATACCAAGGGGGTGATTATAGGAACATTTATTTTTAATGACATGATTCTGATAAAAAACCATGTTAAGTGTTGAGAGTATTGGATTGAGTTAATCAAGTTTAAAGTGGTAAAGAATATAAGAGATGTGAAGTGAAGTTGATCGGAAATGGCGTTACAAAGAAATAAACAAAAGTTAGTTTTTCTGAAGCTGTCGAGTACTCAAGAATTTCTTACCGAGTACTCAAATTTTCGACGTACCGAGAACTCGAGATTTTACACCTTGACACACTCCATGGCGTGTATTTCAGAGAGTTTGGGATGCCACTCAGCGCCATCCTACCCCATGAATTTTCTACCGAGTACTTCAGAAAACAAGGGTCGAGTACTCGAGATTTTGGATTTTTGAGAACTCAAGATTGTTACTGAGACTTGAGACTGCCGAATTCTGATTTTAAATAAGGTGTATTCTGATACCTTATTGACTCATATTCACTTCATGACGTGTTTAGGAGTTATTATTTGTATATTAGTACATCTTTGGAGACTTTATGGTCAAAAGTCCAAGACTTGGAAATTAAGAAATCTTATTCCATAATTAAAGATTCTTATTTGATAATTGATGAATTCTCTCTCTATAAATATGAGAAGATATTGAGAAGAGAAGACAAGTTTTGAGAGTTTTGTAATTCTTCCACTGAAAATATATTCTTGCAGAGAGAGAGAAAGAGAGAGAAAAATATTGAGTCATCATTCATCTTTTAGTTCTCTCTTGTTTTTGGGACTTTCCAAGTGTGCTACAACACGTGAGATCTATATGCACAATTGGATGATCTAGTTGCTGAAAAATCATCACACCAACTTATACAATGTTGTTGCATCAATCTGTTGAGAAGCAGAGCCGTCAAAGTACGGAGATCGAAGCAGGAGGCTTCGTGGTTCCTTGATTCGTTGAGAAGCGGAACCGTCAGAGTACGGTGATCGAAGCGAGAGCTTCGTGGTAGCACGTGTGATTCAAGACTTTAGCCGTCAAGTGATAAATGACGAATCAGAATGATTGTAAGTCCTAACTTCATAGAGTCTATGTACTTCTTGATTCATAGTGCATCGATATAAGAGGGTATCCATGGTTTTTACTTGGAGTGTTTTCCAAGTTTTTCCACGTAAATATATTGGTGTCGTCTCTACTTTATTATTACGTGGATTATATTGTTATAGAATTGGATTAAAAATGACTATTCAGCAATTAATATTTTAATTTGTCAATTAATTCATAAAAACCTATTCACCCCCCTTTGAGACTTAGTTTACCATCTCCTAGGTAATTTCAATTGGTATCAGAGCATGGTTGCCCCGATTTAGGTTAACGACCTAGGGTTAGATTTTGATGTTAGGCGATAGACATACCTCGAGAAGGAGGTTTCGTTACTAGGTCCCTTTTATTTGATGGGTCTAATTACTCTTATGGGAAAGCTAGAATGAGAGCGTTATTCAAAGCTATAAATGAAAAAGCTTGGCTTGCCGTAGAGGTAGGATACTCACCTTCCACTTCGAGAACTCGAGATTTTATGCCTTGACACACTCCATGGCTTGTATTTCAGAGAGTTTGGGATGCCACTCAGCGCCATCCTACCCCATGAATTTTCTATCGAGTACTTCAGAAAACAAGGGTACTATTCAACAATTAATATTTTAATTTATCAATTAATTCATAAAAACCTATTCACCCCCCCTTTAGACTTAGTTTACCATCTCCTAGGTAATTTGAATTGGTATCAGAGCGTGGTTGCCCCGATTTAGGTTAACGACCTAGGGTTAGATTTTGATCTTAGGCGATAGACGTACCTCGAGAAGGAGGTTTCGTTACTAGGTCCCCTTTATTTGATGGGTCCAATTACTCTTATGGGAAAGCTAGAATGAGAGCGTTATTCAAAGCTATAAATGAAAAAGCTTGGCTTGCCGTAGAGGTAGGATACTCACCTCCCACTTTGACGGATGAGACTACGAATAAATATAAATTAAAATTGTCTAACGAGTGCACCCCTGCTGAATTAAACAATGCTAATTGGAACTTAAAAACTTTGTGAGCTTTATTTAATGCCATAACCGCGAGTGAGTTTAGGAGAATTTTCACGTGCGAAATTGCCAAAGAAGCTTGGGATATTCTTCAAGTTACTCATAAAGGGACTTCAATCGTTAAACAATTGAAACTCCAATTGTTACATTCATAATTTGAACAACTTAGGATGAGTGCCTAGATTTCCCAATTAATTTTTATCTCCCTATCCAAGTTAATATACTATCTTTTAGCTTTTTCTCTCAAAGAAAAGGGAAATAATCGCGCACGCAATGCATGAGTGCCTAGATTCTCGATTTTTGCAATCGAAGCCCTCTCTATGAATTTGTCAACATGCTGATATGGATCCTCATTCCTGAGTCCATAGAACTTTGGCAGCATGTTGGTAACACTATATTTGATCTCATAGTGTTTGACCCCTTCATCTTCTGGAAATTCAACATATGATTCATGAGCGAAAGGTTCATAATTCCCCTTCAAAGACATAGCTGGGGCTCATCGCGCAGCTGCATTGCAGTTCACCATCCTCTCAAAATCCAACTTCCTTCGAAGTTCCTTTAATCTAGCTTGACGATTCCTTTGAAAAGTTCTCTCGATTTTCGGATCAAAAGGTATTAATTCAGCATTGGGATCGAAAAGTGATTGTCAATTGCTCATGCACAAGGCGAATATTTTTTTTTTTATAAAAATAAAACTGCTACTTCTAAACTATTCTAAATATTAACAGAAAATAAAGCTAAAATTATGCACGAAATTAAGCGAAACTAAAACTCACAAGAGGTCCAACGACGCAACTTTCACTACTTCGCTAAATCCTTTTATGCTTTTCAGAGTACCTATAAAAAACACACAATCCAACTTTAGATATAATGCAAAAGACAATTCAAGTATACTAAATTACTAAAATTCCGAATATTCGTTAGTCCTCGGCAACGGCGCCAAAAACTTGATGCACGTCGTACGGGGTTAAAAATAATGGTTAAGAACGGCCCCTTATGACGACAAGGTTTTACCTATCGCAAGTGCACGAGTCGTATTATAGTACAGTTCATCTTGAGAAAGGTTATCGAACCTAAGGGACTAAGTCGTATTCTGAACTCTCGTAAGGTAATACTTTTAAATTGCTATAAAAGTATAGTTTGTTTTTTGCGATTTCTTAATTAATTAACTAATAAAGAAAATAGAGATAGATTAAGACAAAAACAGTAGAGATAAAAACTAGGGTTTTCATACTCCATCACTAACCGCATAATATAGTTATCTACTTGCTCAATTGTAAGAGAGCGATCCAGCACCGTCAATCAAATCGTACCACAAATAGTCGAATACGTCCCAAAAAGGATATCATCCGTCGAATTCGCTACAACCCATCTCTAGACAGAGCGTGACTAGTAAATGCCATCTAATTTACTTTAATCTTCTCTTACAACATAAAATTAAACTAAAGCATGTCTATATTACCTCGTTGGGGCATGGCCTGTGTAAACCTAGGGTTTCAAGTGTTAAGCACCATTGTGTAGAAAATCACGCTATTTTAATATAACATGATTGGTTGAGTTAATGCATTCATTCAATCTAAGAAAAGAATTAAAATAAATATAAAATCCCGTGTCACGAATAACTACGGTCACAGATCTACACAATTATCACAGTGTAGTCACAGTTTGCCCTCATTACAATTGAAATAAATAAATAAACTACATTACTTGGCTAGAGTTTTTATATAAAACCCAAGATACCAAATTTGTTGCTCATGGCGGCAGGTGACTGGATCGTTGATGTAGAAATGGCCTCCATGATCTTCTTCTCCGGATCTCTAGGTCTTGAATGACTCTCTTCTTTGAAAGATGTAAATCTCCAGAGATAGTGCTATGAAAATTATGTAATTAGAAACTCCCCAGATCTCTAGCAGACCTTGGTATTTATAGACAAAGTTAAGGGAAATCCTAGTTGCATTAGACTTGTCCCACTTTGAGTAGGATTCCCCTTTTACATGCGTTTCCTTAAAAATTGAGTCAAACCCTTCAATCTGATGTATAATATGTCTAAAAAACGTGCATAGAAGTGTTGGAGTTGAATATGAAGTCATTTGAGTCAAAACGGATCAATTCGGGTCAAACTAGGATTTCTGGCTGAATCTGAAATTTTCAGCTTTTCCTACGGACATGTCTGACTCTTTCGATCATAACTAGAACTACACAACTTGAATTGAGGCATATATATTTTTTTTGGAAAGCTGACTTCAAGATCTTGAGTTTAGGCTCAAGAATTACTTCATTTGGACCTATTTTGACCTACGTTTGGCCCCTATGCTTAAGTGTAGGTCAATTTCCATGAGCATTGCTTTAACGTAGTTTTAAGTGTTTCTGGCCACTTTTAGCTACTGTAAGCGTAGCAAAATACTTGAAATCCACTTTTCTTGATTATTGCTCCGTTAGAACCCCATCGACTCCTTTGGTATGTTTTTCGAAGTTACGGCTCCGAAAAATGTCATTTTTGTCCTCCGGTAGACACTTTTTGCTTGAAAACTCCTATTTTGCTCTCCTCTTTGATATATACAAACACTTCCATGGTTAATTCACCAAAGTTAGCTCATTTTTTCATTAAGCTCCTAAAACACGCTTTAACATGTAAACCGCATAAAAATACCAAATAATGGAATGATAAGACATAACAATAGTGAGTTAGGGGCCTAGAATGGACAACATTCAGCACTCAACACCTACTACACAGCTTTAAGATCCTCAACACCTCCTCCTACAAGAATGGAACCTTCAATCCATCCATGTCCATCATTTAAATGACATCAAAATGAAGCCTAATATGTGTCAAATATTAGACATTTTTTACTCCTTAACTCACTATTGTTACGTTCCTTCATTCCATTATTTGGTATTTTTATGTTGTTTGTGTGTTTATGTTTTAGGAGCTTAATGAAGAAATGGAGCTAACTTTGGTGAATTAACAGAAGAGTGTGTTCTTTTTATCCAAAAAGATAGTCAAAGAGGCAGTTCCAGATAAAAATAGCTCATGAAGGGCAAAAATGACATTTTCAGAAGCCGTCATCCTCAGCAAAAAGTATCATGGGTTTGAGATGGACGTTTTGGTTCATTCAAGGAGAAATTTGGTTTTTCATAAATTCCCTACGCTTGTGCCTACGCTTCCAATTCCAAAAAGTGGCTAGAAAACACGAAACTATGCTTGGACCTATGGTTAGAAGGTACGCTTGGACCTATGCTTGAAGCGTAGGACCCTGTACGCTTGAAGCGTAGGTATGACAATTGTTGATGTTTTTGCGTGGATTTTTCCTATTTCACCCCCGGCTTAATTGGAAGACGTGCTCTACGACTCCAGACCTCTGTATACATGTATATACATTTATATATATGAGAAGTTAGGGTTTACATGAGTTTTAGACTGAAAAGGGCTTCTCTACATCATTGTTTATATATACACAACCATACATCAGAATTGGGGGGGTTGCTTCATTCAGTTTTCATACAATCATTCAGACTTGTTGTGGTGGAGAAGAAAAGTCATACTCAGACTTAAACAAATGGAGAAGAAGACCATGGAGTGTGTCTATACATCCATGATGCAGTCACCATCTTCCATGCTAACTAAATCGGTAGCTAGTGTTTTCCAGCAAAACCATAGCCAAGTAATGTAGTCCTTATACTTATTTTCAATTGTAATAAAGGCGAAACTGTTACTAGTTTGTGATGATTGTAGTAGATGAGTGTTCGTTTTGATTTTTATACAGAATTTTATTTTAGTTCTAAATTCTTGTCTTAGATGGAATAAGTATAATTTTTCTATTTAATCATGATTATTCACTATGGGCTAGAACTCGGATGCTTAATTCATGATTTTCTACACAATGGTTCTTAACACTTGAAACCCTAGGTTTACACAGGCCATGCCTCGCCGAGATGATATAGCATGCTTTTTAATTTCTGTTAGTAGGAGTAGTTTAAAGTAGATGCATGAACTAGTCATACTCTGTCCGGAGATGTGTTGTAGCGAATCCGGTGACGGTATCCTTTTGGATGTTATATTTGACTATTTGCGGTATGACCTGATTCACATTAATAGATCGCCCTCTTACAATTGGGCAAATTAATGATTATATTATGCGGTTAGTGGTTGAGTGATGAAAACCCTAGTGTTCTCTATTTCTTGATCACAACTATCATTTTTATTATTTTCTTAGTTAATTTTAGTTTAATTCTCAAAACTCAAATCCAAATACTTTTTAAAAATATAATTCAATACTTTTGAACCGCTATAGTTAATAAACAAGTCTCTATGGGTTCGACATTACCGTTCTCAAGCTGTTTTTATAGTACAATTGATTCGTGCGCTTGTGAATAGGTAAAACCTAGGCCGTCATAAATGGTGCATTCTTAACACATATTTTTAACCACACCTGACGGATATCAAGTTTTTGGCGCCGTTGCCGGGGACTTGGCATTATTCATAGCTTTAGTAGTTTATTTGCATTGAATTATTGTAGTGTATCTAAAGTTAGAATTCTTGTGTTTTTCACAGATATTCTAAAAAATATAAAGGGAGAAAGCGGAGCAGCTGAAGTTGCGTCAACGGACTTTTTGTGAGTTTTACTATAGCTAGATTCTGCACTCGATGTTTAACTTTATTTGCTGTTAATAAGTAAATTAATTTAGAAGTAGTAATTTGTTTTTATAAATTGAAAAAAAAAAGAATTTTCATTGTTAAGTGCATGACCGATAGGACTTCTCGTTTTGACCCTAATACTACTATAGTTCCTTTTTACCACGAAATCGAACGTACGTTTCATAGAAATCGTAGAACTAGGGAGTTGAACCGTCGTCAACAGTTGGAGCAAGAAGAGATGGCCGATCGAGATGCTATTGCAAGAAGACCACTAGCCACGTCGCTGAAGGGTTTTTTTGCTCCTTCAGCTACTCAAGAGGCGTTTGCTAAATTTCCAGAAGAGGATGGCATGGAACACTATGAGATCAAATCTAGTGTTCTCAACATGCTTTCGAAGTATAGGTAGTCAAGTTATAATAGAGTCTTGGTGAGTCCAAGTGTCGAGCCTCAGTGAGAGTCGGAAAGATGTATGAAAAATGAATTTTATTTTTGTCCTTGAATTGATTTGATTGATTGATTTTGGTTGTTTTCTTGAATTAAATTAAATACTAAGGCATTGGGAATTCCTTTACAATGTCGAAACCAAGTGAACCACATATCCAAATAAGTAATAAAAATTAACCAATACAATCATCATATGTTAATTATATTTGCATGGCAAGAAAGGGGTCGCTTGGTAGGTTCTTGATTTCTTATGATCTTACATAGGTATAATGAATACTTTAAATGTAATTACATCTTTCTTACAAATGAAAGACTACCTCTATTTATAGGGAAAATATGGAATCAAATGACAACTAGAAAAGAGAAATTTGATTTCTTTTTGTTTGAATATTCATTACTTTCCACCCCATTGTCTTCTTTTCACATGTACCTTTGTTTCTTCCATGTGCCTTTGTTTCTTGACATGGATCAGATTTACTCTTGTAAAATCATAATCCAATGAATGTGGTAAATCTTCAAGAAAATGTAAAATTCACATCACCCTTTGGTAAACCCGAACCCGCATTGATTTCTGCACAATTCTGCAGTTTTGAAGCTGACTGGCAACTACCATAACGCCTTCATTTCAAATCGAAATAAGGTCATTCTTGTGCTCAAATTGAAGCTCTCTGAATCAAATTTCTAATGGTACCAATGCCATTTCCAGAATCAAAACACAGAATTATTTATAGGCATTTAAGTAAAGGGTGGTCAGGATGAATATATTTCATGCATAGTTGATGACCCAATTTGCATGGAATTGATTGAATTCTTCATGAAGACCTAGAAAATAAGATAAACACAAAAATATCATAAAACTTGAATAAAAGATATCACTATAGAACTAAAAGATGTAAATTAAGGGGTTTAAATATATAATATTTGGCACTTATCAGGATCCATGCCAACATATTAACGATTTCTTAGAAATGACCTCTATTGTTAGAATTGAGAACCTTAGTGCTAATGAATTGTGTGTACGGCTATTCCCTTTTTCATTAAGAGAGAAAACCAAGTGCTGGTCATGCCCTTGCCTAACAATGTGAAAATCCATTGGGAAACCCTCAAAGTGGAATTTTAAGAGAAATATTTCCCAGTAGGAAGAACTCATGAGGCACAAGAAGCTATCACTCATTTCAAACAGTTGCCTGATGAGCAGTTCCATGATACATGGGATAGATTTAATGAGATTCTAAGAAAGTGTCCCCACCATAAGTTTGTGGACCAAGACCTTGTACGTAACTTCTACCTTGGACTTGGCTCCGAGCATAAAAATCTCATCGATGCAGCTACAACAGGACAATTTGCGCTCAGACCAGTCAAGGAACTGTTGGAATTGTTCGACAACGTAAGCTATAATCCTATTCAATACGAATTTGAGGTGAGTGTAAGAGATAGATATACGAGAAGATTTGACAAAGCATTTGTCAATGATAGGATCGATAATCATGATGATGTTAGAGAGTTGGTAGCCGTGCTAGGAGAGAAGTTAGATAAGTTCATCAATCTTACACAGTCGACTCAGAGAGAAGTCTTAACAATAGGGACATAGTTTTCACAAAATGAGTGTGTCAAGGTAATGAAGTAGTGAGTGTGGACGCTAATGCATCATGGTCTAATTCGAATAATTCTCCTTTTTCCAATACTTACAATTCGAATTGGCAAAACAATCCCTATCTCTCATACCGATCCCAGCATGTTAAAAATCCAAAGCCTAATTTTCAACAGAGCCAACAATCATTTAATTCTCAACCACAAGTAATGACTCGGACTTCTCAGCCCACTCGATCTTTTAACTACCAACCCCAACCTCAAAGGAGTTAAAGTACACCACCACAACACCTGGCCTATGATTTTTCGAATCTGGATAAGACCTTGGAAGCCATTCGGAGTACACAACAAACCATTCAGAACCAACTCGATGTTCATTCTCAATCAATATCAAAGCTAGAAGCTCAAATGGGACATGTGGTAAACTCGATGAATAGGAGAGAAGAAGGAAGATTGCCCAGTCAACTGGTGGTGAACCCGAAGATGAAATCGATAATGGAGCTCGGATCATTTGCGCAGACTTCACACGAATCGGTTCAAGCTGTTACGATTTTTAGAAGCAGGAAAGAGGTGGAGAACAGAGTTGAACAGGAGCATGAGGAAAGGATAAGTAAGTGAAAGGAGGATGAGAAATTGCAGAGAGAACAACCTCGAATGGTTGAAAAGGATATCGATCAGGCAGTCCCCGATGAGCCAGATAGGGCTAGTTATGAGGAAATTTACGCCATTTCCTCAACGTCTGAGAGAGCTAGCCAAGTTTGGTAAGCATAAACAATCTGACATGTTAGAAACATTTCGACAAGTCAAAATTAATTTGCTTCTCTTAGATATAATCGGCCAAATCTCAGCCTACGCGAAGTTTCTGAAGGACCTCTATACCCAAAAGCATCAAAGCAGAGCAAAGGTCCCGAAGAATATTTTTTTCACTTAGCAAGTGAGTTCGTTGCTAATAAGTGGTGCACTGCCTAAGAGAAAAGATCCCAGTGCTCCCACTATTCCATGTGTCATAGGGGACCAGAAAATTGGTCGAGCTCTTCTTGATTTGGGCGCGAGTGTAAACTTACTTCCATACTCAGTTTATCAGCAACTAGGCTTGGTTGAGCTCAGTCCCATATCGACAATGCTTCAATTTATAGATAGATCTATTAAGCAGGTGAGAGGAATCCTGGAAGATGTTATTATTAAAGTGGATAAGTTTTTCTTTCTAGTGAACTTTATAATTCTCGAGACAGAGCCTCTATCCGATTCAAAGAAACATATCCTTGTTATTCTCGGACGACCATTTTTGGCCACTGCCAATGCGTGTATTAACTATCGGACATGGGTGATGGAGATCTCCTTTGGCAATATGAAGGTGCAGATGAATGTGTTTGATACAAATCATCAATTTCCCGAATCGATGGAATGTTTTAGAATTGATGAAGTGGATGACATTGAAGAAAATATGGAGGAATTCATGCCAAAAATCTTGGATAATGACGGAATTGAATCACTTATCACTGGAGTTAGGTTGGAAGATGAACCTGAGGATTGGGAAACACAGATGAGTGTGAATTATGCAGACATTTCCGCATTGGAGACCGCATTATATGGTGAGCCATTGAAGGCACCAATTGAGGCACTTCTTATAATTTTGAGCAAACCACCAACTCCATCTCTAATATCTCCACCAATCTTGGAACTCAAGGAGTTACCTGACAAGCTAAAATATGTCTTTCTAGGACCAGATAAGACTCATCCTCTGATCATATCGTTAAAGTTAATAGAAAAATAGGAATCGAGTCTAGTCAAAGTCCTAAGTGAGAACAATGAGGCTATAGGGTAGAGCGTTGTTGATCTGAAAGGTATAGATCCTTTAATTTGCATGTATCGCATACATCTGAAAGATGATATAGAACCATCTCAGGAAATGCAAAGAAGATTGAACCCAAATATGAAGGAGGTGGTAATGAAAAAGGTGGTAAAGTTGCTAGATGCGAGTATCATTTACCCGATCTCAGATAGCACATGGGTCAGCCCAACACAAGTTCTACCGAAAAAGTCCAATATCACAGTTTTACCAAATTCAAAGGGTGAGCTAGTTCCTCAATGCACGACCACAGGGTGGCGTTTGTGCATTGACTATAGAAAGCTTAACTCTCATACCAGGAAGGATCATTTTCCTTTACCATTTATTGATCAGATCCTGGAGAGATTAGCCGAGCAAAGTTATTACTACTTTTTGGATGGATACTCCGGCTATAATCAAGTGCGATTGATCTTGTTGATCAGGAGAAAACCACTTTTATATATCCATACGGAACATTTACATATAGGCGGATGCCTTTTGGTTTATATAATGCGCTATCAACATTCCAGAGGTGTATGATGTCTATTTTCTCTGACATGGTGGAAACATTTTTGGAGGTATTTATGGATGATTTCTCGGTCTTCAGAGCGAACTTTGAGGATTATCTGAAACATCTAACACTGGTACTCGAAAGATACAGAGAGATGAACTTAATTCTGAGTTGGGAGAAAAGCCATTTTATGGTTCAGGAGGGGATTGTACTTGGCTATATCATATCAGCACGAGGGATTGAAGTTGACAAGGAAAAATTCAAACTGATTTTAAAATTACCTCCTCCCACGTCTGTCAAGAAAATAAGATCTTTTCTAGGCCATACTGGATTTTATCGATGGTTTATCAAGGATTTTAGTAAAATTGCAAGGCCACTGTGTAACTTGTTTATGAAAGATATTACCTTTGTCTTCAATGAAGAATGTCTGCATGCTTTCGAGGAGTTGCGAAATCGAATCTCCACAACCCCTATCATTCATCCTCCAAACTGGTCTCTGTCGTTTGAGTTAATGTGCAATGCTTTCGATTATGCTATTGGAACAGTGTTGGGTCAGAGGAAAGACAAACTGCCATACACTGTTTACTATGCCAACTGAACTCTGAATGATGCACAAATCAATTACACAACAATAGAGAAGGAGCTACTTACGGTAGTATTTGCCTTGGATAAGTTTCGATCATATCTCTTAGGAACCAAGGTAGTGGTATATTCGGATCATACCGCGTTAAGGCATTTGCTAACCAAGAAGGACTCGAAACCCAGACTGATTCAATGGATTCTACTGCTGCAAGAATTCGATTTGGAGATTAAAGATAAAAAGGGTTCAGAGAGTGTAGTATTGATCATCTGTCGAGGATCATTGTTGACTCTACAAAAAAAAATATTGCTCTTAAGGATTCATTCCTAAATGAACATCTGTTTAGTACAGCTATTGTGGAATAGATACTGTGGTTTGCACATATCGTCAATTATAAAGCCAAGGGTTAGATTCTGAAAGGATGGTCCAAGAATGAGAAGGACCGATTTTTCAGCCAAGTAAAATTCTATATCTTGGATAATCCACAATTATTCAATTATTGCTCTGATCAGATTATTAGAAAATGTGTCCATGAGAGTGAGGTACCAAGCATATTAAATTTTTGCCACACACTCGAATGTGGGGGGCATTTTGGAGCTCAAAAGATAGCCTACAAGGTGTTGCAGAGTGGGTTTTATGTGCCTACTATATTTAGAGATGCTTTTGAGTATTGTAAGGCGTGTTTGCGATGCCATAAATTGGGGTCTATATCTCGACGCGACATGATGCCTCTCACCCCAATTATGATTATCGAATTATTTGATGTATGGTGGATAGATTTCATGGGACCCTTTTCGAAAGCTGATCATAAGGAGTATATACTGGTGGGAGTGGACTACATCTCAAAATAGGTGGAACCAATAGCCACTTTGTATGTTGATCATGAGATAGTAGAGGACTTTGTAAAATCAAATATATTTGCAAGATTTGGTGTACCAGGTGTGATCATTAGTGATGGCGGAAAGCACTTTGACAACCAGTTTCTTGATAGGTTATGTGAAAAGTACGACGTCACTCATAGAATTGGTACAACTTATCACCCCCAAACACAAGGGCAAGTGGAAGTTTCAAATAGGGAGATTAAGAATATTTTGGAGAAAATAATGCGCCCAAATTTGAAGGGCTGGCCGAAAAGGTTGGACGTCGCACTGTGGGCATATAAGACTGTATATAAGACACCAATTGGAATGTCACCATATCGTTTGGTATATGGTAAAGCATGTCATCTCCCTATGGAGCTAGAGCGTATTGGGCAATTCGAAGGCTGAATTTCCACATAAAGAAGTCTGGTGCTTAGAGGAAACTTCAACTTCAGGAGCTTGAGGAGTTGAGAAATAATGCTTACGAGAATTCTCGAATTTATAAAGCCGAGATAAAAGTGTTTCATGATAAACATATCGGGAAAAAGGTCTTTGAGGTTGGCCAAAAGGTGTGGCTGTTTAATTTGAGGTTGAAGTTGTTTCCTGGCAAGCTCCAATCTAGATGGGATGGGCCATATCAAATCACAAAGATTTACCCCCATGGAGCAGTAGAGCTTGATGATCCCAATACAGGAAAGAGGTTTATACTGAATGGTCAGAGATTGAAGCATTATATTGAGGTTTAACTAGCTGAGTGTGTGGTAGAAATAATAGATCTAATTGAATCACCACCTAAGTTGGACGAACTTGATCAGGATTATTAAGTTATAGTCTTGTTGAGCCAACGACTTTAAACATTGGTGTTAGGTAAAGAAGAGTAGCTTTTGAGCCTAGTTTGTACTTGTAGACAATAATGTAGTTATATCGGTTCTTAAGATTGAGTCCGTAAAATCAAGTCGCGAGGCCATCATCATATGAAAAAGGAGCCTAGGAAACATTAAAGATGCATGGATTTGAAGATAGGACGAGATGACGTTAAAAGAGCAAAATTCATTTTTGGGGCCAAGGACCTACGCTTGAAGCATAGGTCAAGCTACAGGCCTGTTATAAACAGGCCCCGATAGCATTTACCTCCCATTCCATTCAAACACCTTTCTCTCCCTCAATTCTACACCATTCTTTGAGAGGTTTGATTCTATCGGTTAGTCATCCAATTCCTCATCATTCCTTGCCAGCAGATCGTCAAATTAGTTGGTGATTCGTCCGGATTCGCGTGAAGAACTCGAAAAGTCTTCGAAACTCAATTTTTGAGAATCATCATTTCTTTCGATTCGGTGAGTTTTGTTCCATTATTTTGATTTCATATGACGTATTTAACTATTCTAAACCAGTATTGATGAATGAGTCTGATCAAAATCGTGTTTTACTCCGGTTTCAAAAACTTGAGTTTTTCAACTTTGAAATTGGATTGAAGATCGAATTTTTGGGATAATGGCTTGTTTAATAGTCGTATTGGATATTTTTAGATATATTTTGAGTTTGAGTTTGTGTCCGGTTCATCATTTCTTACTTTTTGAAAATTCTCTATTGTAGACATGGCACGGAACAAAGTGTCAGCGAGGCATGTGGCTCAGGCCGCCATTGCGGTTGATCCATTGGTGTGACAGAGGTCTAGATCATCATCTCCTACACCGTCACCTATTCGCCACCGTAGCACACGCGCCAGAAGGCCACAGTATGTTGACTCAGCATCCTCGTCTTCCTCGTCTTTTGAGGCGGAGGTGCGAGAGGACCATATACTGGGGCGCGACATCCTATCGCCACTTTGTCGCCTAGTAGTTAAGCCAGTTACTCCATGGGCACCATCACCGCCACCTATACCGGAACAGCAGGCTGAGGAGATGAAGAAGGATACAGAGAGTGAGCATACTGAGCAAGGGGATGATACCGATCAGGAGGAGGACGTCGTTCAGGGCGAGGATCGAATAGATGAGAGAGTATTAGAGCTGTCTATGGAGGGTGACCCCGGGGTTTTGATTATATTTTTTCATGTGCCCCTAACAACATCGATAGAGGATTTACTATACCGGGTGATTCGGAAGGGCTATCAGCAGGAGCGGACATACCTGATGAGGATATTTGAGGATTTATAGCTAGTGCCAGCTTGGACTATCGGCCGATTGAGGGCTCGATGTCTATTATTTATTCTAGCCCTGGCTACTCCGTATATTTGCGAGGATATGATCCGGGAGTTCTGGCTACACATACATCACTTCAACAAAGGGTTGAGACTATGGATAGTGGTCCGTGGTACTGAGATTGAGATTACTCCCCATACTATTGCTGAGGTGTGGGTTTTCCGGACGAGTGTCCATCCGAGATAGCTGCGGAGTTCTCGCCTATGCCCTAGATACTCCCATCTATTTATGAGTTGGTTGTACTTCAGACTGCTAGGTAGTGGGCCGATACACATCAAAATTGCACGAAGAAGGAAACCTATCATCCTATGTTATGGTTTTAGGATGTGATAGTTCGATCTCAGATTCTACCGCATAGCCATACCACCATGTGCTATGTGCCATTTCCGACCCTCCACTATGCATTTGAGTTTGAGAGGTGGATTTCTATCCCACGTGTTAGTCACTAATTAACCCTAGAGGGGGGGGGGGGTGAATAGGGTGTTCGAAAATATTTCTAACTCTTTTCAAAATTGGAACACGCTATAACCAAAACACAATTTCTCAATAAACAAGTGAATGATTCAATTTCAATTCTCTAACAATTAATCTCAAGACAAATTGTAGCATACAAGATATTCATGTGATTATAGCATGCAAGTTAATCAAGTAAAGAGAAAGAGATAGAGAGATTGACACCGTGATTTTTTCGAGGTTCGGTAACTCCTACTCCTCGGCTCAAGAACCCCTTCTTGAGACTTTTCCCGATCCTTTCACTATGGCCCTTCCTTCACAGGTGGAATGGTAAACCTTTACAACACAAGCCTCTCGAGATTGTCTCTCTATCAAGAGAACAACCCTCTCTTGAACAATCGGTGGACTTCACTTGTCCGAGATTACAAATTCGTATGTAATCAATAAAATCACTCAAGAACAAAAACACTCAAAACCCAAAGGTTTTTATGGAAGATAAATCAATATAAGCTCAAGTGTTTTTGGTGATTTTACAATAGCTCTAGAAATGTATTCTCAAAGGATATGATCAATGAATGATATTTGGAGAATAAGAAGAGATACTAGAGGTTTTGATTTTCAAAGAAACTTGGAGAAAATCAGATTTTCAAAGCTTAGTTTCAATGGTTTTTGTAGAGGAAATTATTGCAGAATTTTTTGATAGCTTTCTTTCTCTTTTTGTTTCAATCTCTACCTCTTCAATATACACATCTCATTCTATATATAGCATTGCATTAGGGTTTTGAAGAATGATTATTGTATTTGAGAAAACACAGCCGTTTGAAGTCCATAAACATCTGCTTAAAACATGGAAAATGTTTGTGCCGAATCTGCAGATTTTAAGGAACAAACTAGTCGACTACATTGAAGTTGTAGTCGACTACATTGGACCATCTAGTCGACTAGATTGAGTTCTAGTCGACTACATTGGACTATCTAGTCGACTAGATTAAGTTCTAGTCGACTACAAAATGTAGTCTAGTCGACTTAAGCCTATTTCAGTCGACTACTTTGATGTGGATGAAAAGCCTGAAGCTACTGATTATTTTAGTCGACTATATTGAAATACACATGGTGATTCTAGTCAACTACAACTTAGAAAAACATTTAATAAAAATATTTTTCTTTCCGTTTAAGTTCGGTAAAGCATTTTTCGTTCCATTTAAGTTCGGTTCATTTTATACTTGAGCTTATACGATAATATCGACGCATAAAATTACCTTGTTACAATGATCACTCCCCGACCTATCTACCCCAAGTCTTGAGTCTTCGACTTTCGCCTTTGCCGTTGAATTAAATGATTTTCCATTTTGCGCTTCAATTTCTTTCACAGCTTTTCGCTTTAAATCAAGCTTTCTTTCCGAGCTTGCTTTTCGAGTCATTTCCTTTTCGAGTTTAATTTCTGAGTCGTTCACCTGTCTTTTGCTAAAAATATAAACTCGATAATTCATTAGTATCAAACACTCTTCAATGGTTTGTTATCATCAATTTTGGAATTGTTTGCCGAGAGTAAATTTTAAAGCCAACACCACGGATTTTGTGAGAGGGCCTATATACACATTATATTCATCTGTGCAAGGAGACCAAGGTTGGTTAGTGTCAATTTCAGATTTGATTCCCGTGCTTGGTCATAAAGCTTATGATGGATGTAGGGATTGAGATGGATGCGAGTGAGCAAAATAGATATGGAGAGTGTACTCCGTATGCTAGAGGGATGTGGATTGGTGTCTGGACCCGGTTGCATGTAGATGATATTATGCGACGCCGACCAGTGTTCGGTGTATTACCGGCACCAGATGTACGGGCTCAGGAGCAGGCTAATGATACAAGTATTGATCAGAAGGATGAGGCTGAGATGCTATATATGTTAGCTACCACTGAGGAGGTAGCGATGCCAGAGGCACCTGCGGGTGATACAGTTACTTTATCCCGGGTACAATTTGATACTCTTATAGCACGGATACAGGGGATAGAGTGGACTTTGGCAGAGGAGAGACAGGCCCGACGGAGGGATCCAATGAGGTTATTTCATAGGATTCCTATATGAGTCAGCATGCAGGGGTGCAGATTCCACCTACATTACCGACCTCTAATGATAAGGCTTATCTTAGTTTTAGTTAGGTTTTTGTTTCATTTTTTTAGAGATAATTTGTTGAGCAGATAGTTTTGTATAGGGCTTGATGTGACCGCTTAAACGATTATCTTCTAAATGTTTTTGATATTTTCATAGTTTATAAAATTACAATTTTTATGTTCAATCCAATAGTGTTTGTAATATCCCAGGATTTTTACGCGTATTTTACATGTGCTGATAGTTTGAATTCTTTCATAATTTTATTTTGCACTATGCGGACATTCGTGCATTTAAGTTTGGGGGTGTATCGGTGTAGGATTGATTGGGAGATTGTTTTGAAAAAAAAAAAAATTTCAAGCCAAGCCTATGCTTGAAGCGTAGGGTACTGCAAGGTAAATTTTGAAAATTTGCAAATTTGACCAGTTTGCGGGGTATTTTTGCTTGGTTTGTATATGTACTTGTGTTATGATTTTTTTAAGTTGATTTTAGAATTTTTTGTAAATTTTTTGTAGATGTTTTTAGAGTAATCCTAGTTCAATAAGGAAGTGGAATGAAAATACAAGTTAGAGTTGGATTAGTCATTGCTTCCACTTTCCTATTTAGCCAAGGGTTTTAAATCTTTTTCCTCTTTGAATTTACATCATCCATCAATAAATACACCCATAGAGTAGACACAATTTACAATTCCCAATTCTCAAGAGTTGAGCATTAAAGTCAGAAAGTCTTCTATTATTCTTCTTCTATTCTTTCTATCTCGGGGTCGGTAGTATGGATAATGCTAGTGAAGATTATTCTAATCCAGAGGAATTCATGGAAGATACTGAACCGCATATGGATGCGGAGAGTTCAAATAGAGGAGCCACAAGTCGAAAAGGAAGTCGAACCACACCAAAGTTGTTTATGTAATGCAGATTGCAATATGAGGATGAATCGAATTTTAGTTGCACCCGGGAGGGAAATCCTTCGAGAAAGAGGATTATGCAGTTTGGAACGCCCGGCAGGAGAGAAGGGGTATCCAGGCTTGGTCCAAAAATTCTATGAAAATATGAAAATTAAAGGACCGGCTGGATTTGAAGTGATATTGGCTAAGGTATCTCAGTGGAGTGATACTATTATGGTTGGGAGAAGAACGATTGTCGAAGCATGGAATGTACCGATCGGTAATCCGGATGAGGAGATGGTTCGGGAATTGTGTGCAGTATCAAATCCAGATGATAGGACGTATGATAATTTGTGGTTGAAGGCGGATCTTCTCTATTTGGATTGTGTCATTTCGGCTCAACTTCGGCCCAATAATCGAACTAGTGTAAGGGATCACGTTATGCTTAGAACTTTGTATGCCCTAACTCATGGGTATACAGTGTGTATTCCAACATTAATCATGGCTGAGATGTCGATTGCTCGAGCGATTGTGAGTCGACGGTGGGTGGGTGTTGATAAATTTGAGTATTATCTCCCATTCCCATTTTTGTTATCCACGATCATTGTTGAGCAGCTAGGTGATAGGATTAGAGAGATGGATGCGATGCGGTGGACGTTTATGAAAATTTATCCGGACGAAGATTTGGAAGAGTTGAAAGAAACTGCAAACTGCCGGATATGGTTGAAAAGCGTCGTGTCAAGTGATGAAGAGGAGGAAGATTAGGGCTTAGGTTTAGATTTAGGATTTTTGGTTTATTTTATTTTTAGGGACGATAGACCCTTAAGGCCACGTCTTTGTTTTTGTTATTTTTATTTATTTTTGGATTGTAGGCCCTTAAGGCCAAATCAATTTTTATTTTTCTTTTATTATTTTTGAAATAAAAAAAAGAAAAAGAGAATCTTTAATTCCTTGAAAACAAAATGTGTTGATTTCTGGATATTTATGATGAAATTTATTTTACCTTGCCATGATTGGGTATTTGTGCTATGTTGATGATATCTACAGGTGATCCAAATCTAGTTTAGGAGAGGGGATTCATGCTTTGCTCGGGAATCCAGAATTGAGCTTTAAGGGTAACTGTATAAGTTCTCCTATTTTATTTTTTGACTATGAGGATATGGTATGATTTAAGTTTGGGGGTGAGGGTATTGTATTATAAGGAATAAATGTTTTTAGAAAAATTGGAAATTTTAAAACATTTTGGAGCAGTTCTTTTTTTTCACGCATGAATATTTTGCATTACAAGTTGATTGAGTTTATGCTTATGATGGATGAGTAGTATGTGATGTGATATTCCGATTCATGAGAGTAATGATTAGATCAAGTTAGTGAAGTGATGTGGTTTTACATGGTTGAGTGAATGAGTGAAATTAAAATTAAGAAGGCGACTTTGACCTATAAAGACAAGCACACATTCACTATGAGAAATAGATTGATTTTTTACTATGAAGTTGAAAGATAATTTTGCCACAATAAAAGAAGAGATGGTGAGATTTTATAGTGGAAATGGACAAAATTGAAAAATTATTTTGAGGAAATAAAAATGCAAAAAACGGTTCTTTGATCTAAGTAACCGGACCTTGGTATCACCAATATCACTATTTACGTAAAAATGGGAGAAAACTAATGAGTATAAATTTCAGGGAAGAAGCTCGAGCCCAGTTGGTTGGGACTAAAGATCCTCGTTGGAAAGTCCAGAGACTTAGAAAGACAAAAAGGGATGAAAAGTGGAAAGATGGAAGTAGTTTGTTTTTTTTATGAAAAATGGCAAAGTTTGATTAATGAAGTAGGAGAAGAGAAACTGAAGTATTGTAGTTGAATGTTTACAAAATCACGGAAGATTATCTGGATTTTAAGTATAGAGTAGCAAAATCTTTCACTTTAGTGGGAGTCATTCATGACACGAAGCTCGATATAATAATTGTTCAGTAGTGAGTGGGAGTATTTGCATCCATATTATCTTTTCCATTATAACATGACGTAACAAATTTGTGTGTGAACTCATGACTGCGTAATTATAGACAATTGAGATGTTTGTAGGTACCATCACTGGAAACCTTCACAAGACTGCACTCGTCCACTAGGGGAAACCTACTGATTTAAAAGGCTTGTTACATGTGCTAAGTGTAATCGTCGACCCTCACGAAAGTAAGGGATTAGGTTAGAGTAGTTAGAGTAGTTCTAGTAAAAGATCATCACAAGAAAAGTTCCCTGAGTTTATTACTAAGGGAGTAGCAATATGTAAGTTTGGGGGTGTGATAGGTGTAAAATATTAGACATTTTTGACCCCTTAACTCACTATTGTTACGTTCTTTCATTCCATTATTTGGTATTTTTATATTGTTTGCGTGTTAAAGCATGTTTCAGGAGCTTAATGAAGAAATGGAGCTAACTTCGGTGAATTAACTGAATAGTGTGTTCTCTCTATCCAAGAAGAGAGTCAAAGAGGCAGTCCGAGACAAAAATGGTTCCCAGAGAGCAAAAACGGCATTTTCAGAAGCCATCATCTTCAGCAAAAAGTATCGTGGGTTCGAGACGGATGTTTTGGTGCATTCAAAGAGGAAAGTGGTTTTTCATAAATTCCCTACGCTTGTGCCTACGCTTCCAGTTCCAAAAAGTGGCTAGAAAACACAAAACTATGCTTAGAGCTACGCTTGAAGCGTAGGTGCGGCAACTGTTGATGTTTTTGCATGGATTTTTCCTGTTTCACCCCCGGCTTAATTGAAAACGTGCCTTACGACTTCAAACCTCTGTATACATGTATATACATTTATATATATGAGAAGTTAGGGTTTACATGAGTTTTAGAGTGAAAAGACTGAAAAGGGTTTATCTACATCATTGCCTATATATACACAACCATACATTGGAATTTGGGGGGGGGGGGGGGGGGGGTTGCTTCATTAATTGCATATGTCCATTCAGACTTGTTGCGGTGGAGAAGAAGAGCCATACTCAAACCTAGAGAAACGAAGAAAAAGACTATTAAGTGTCTCTACATCCATGATGCAGTCACCATTTTCCATGGCCAACTAAACCGGTATCTAGGATTTTCTAGCAAAACCCTAGCCAATAAATGTAGTCCTTATATTTTTTTCAATTGTAATAAAGGGGAAACTGGGACATTTCTGTGATGATTGTAGTAGATAAGTGTTCATTTTGATTTTTATACATAATTTTATATTTGTTCTAAATTCTTATCTTAGATAGAATAAATATAATTTTTCTATTCAATCATGATTATTCACTATGGGCTAGAACTCGGATGCTTAATTCATGATTTTATACACAATGGTTCTTAACACTTGAAACCTTAGGTTTACACGGGCCATGCCTCGCCGAGATGATATAGCATGTTTTTTAATTTCTGTTAGTAGGAGTAGTTTAAAGTAGATGAATGAACTAGTCATACTCTATCCGGAGATGGGTTGTAGCGAATCCGGTTGACGGTATCCTTTTGGGGGTTGTATTCGACTATTTGCGGTATGACCTAATTCACAGTAATAGATCGCCCTTTTATAATTGTGCAAATTAAGGATTTTATTATGCAGTTAGTAGTTGAGTGATGAAAACCCTAGTGTTCTATATGTCTTGATCACGACTATCATTTTTATTGTTTTCTTAGTTAATTTTAGTTTAATTCTCAAAAATCAAATCCAAATACTTTTTCAAAATATAATTTAATACTTTTGAACCGCTGAAGTGAATAAACAAGTCTCTATGGGTTCGAAATTCTCATTCTCCTGCCGTTTTTATATTACAATTGATTTTTGTGCTTGCAAATAGGTAAAACCTAGGCCGTCATAAAGGGTGCATTCTTAACACATATTTTTAACCACACCTGACGGACATCAAGTTTTTGGCGCCATTGCGGGGGACTTGGCATTATTCGCAGCTTTAGGAGTTTATTTGCATTGAATTATTGTAATGTATCTAAAGTTAGAATTCATGTATCTTTTACAGATATTCTAAAAAGCATAAAGGGAGAAAGCGGAGCAGCTGAAGTTGCGTCGACGTACCTTTTATGAGTTTTAGTATAGCTAGATTCTGCAATCGATGTTTAACTTTGTTTGTTGTTAATAAGTAGAGTAATTTAGAAGTACTAATTTGTTTTTATAAATTGAAAAAAAAAAAGAAAAGAATTTTCATTGTTTAGTGCATGACCGATAAGACTTCTCATTTTGACCCTAATAATGCAATAGTTCCGTTTGACCCCGAAATCGAACGTACGTTTCATAAAAATCGTAGAACTAAGGAGTTGAACCGTCGTCAATAGTTGGAGCAAGAAGAGATGGCCGATCAAGATTCTAATGCAAGAAGACCACCAGCCATGTCCCTGAAGGGGTACTTTGCTCCTTCAGCTACTCAAGAGGCGTTTGCTGAATTTCCAGAAGAGGATGACGTGAACCACTATGAGATCAAATCTAGTGTTCTCAACATGCTTCTAAATTATGAGATCTAATAATTAAATTTTAATTATTAAAAATATAAAAAAATTATTTGTGATTAAAAGTATGTGTTACATGATTCGACCAGAGAATTTCAAATCTTATGAAGATGTAATGGAAAAATAGAGAAAGTGAAAGAATAATAAAGCATTAGTTAAAAAGAACGTTTCTCTTCCTCTACCCTACCTTTTGAGTTGAAAATGCAGCAAAACTCGTCTGAGTTTCCAATCGGCCGGCGAGTCCACTTGACTTTTGACTGGTGAATGGGTGAGAGACTAAAGACAAATAGTAAAAATATTAAAGCATTAGTTAAAAAAAAACGTTTCTTTTGCTAGAGTAGATAAACATGGGCAACACCTTTTCGATGTTTCTCAATTTTAAGAGAAATATGGAAAACATTTGTCATTATTGGAAAACAAAAATAATTTATTAAGAATAATGATAGGGGAACCGAACGATTCACCCCGAATACTCACCGAATCCGATGTGGCTATTCCACGTAATTATTTACAAACACGTATTTGTTAGGCTAAAATATCGGTTGAAATAAATTTATCCTAACACGCAATATACTACCAAATATATTTTATTACGCGCGGGTTTGTAATGCTAAAATATCGTAGTTCATGAAGGCGAACTAAACCTTTTATATAACTCTTGCTGAAAATTTATTCTTTCTTTTATTATTGTAAGAAATTTTTTTATGTAATGACATTATTCAGATCAAAAATCATATTGAGAGTTGTCTGTTTTAGATCGAGTTGTTAAAATTTTTTTATGTAATGACATTATTCTGATCAAAAATCATATTGAGAGTTGTCTGTTTTAGATCGAGTTGTTAAAGCATTGTATGGTAAGGAGTTTATGTGTCAAATCAAGCATAAAGTGGTGAAGATAGGGTGGTGAACTTACAGGAGTGGAACAATGGTTGGAAGGAATTGGAAACGTGACAAAATTATATTTTTATATTTTCGCAATTTTGTTCCGCCGAGTACTCGGTAAGTTGGAAACTTTCGAACATTTATGCAAAAGTGATAAATTCCTCCAAAATTGTTTGCGTACATGTGCACGATTACGCACGTTTGGGTATTCACCGAGTACTCGGTAAGTGGCAAAAAATTGGAAATTGCAAAATTATTTTGGAAGGTTTGTCTTGCTAAGTAATTGATTCCTAACCACTTTGGGACATGATTTGAATCTATTATTGGTATATTGGACTATCATTGGTATATTAGTCTATATTTGGAAGACTTAATGGTGGAAATACGAATCCCGAAAGGAAAAGAATTCTTACCATTAATTGAAGACTTTTCTCTATTTATATGGGAAAAACCTAAGAGAATGTGTGGCTTTTGGTGAGATCTCTGTAATTATTCTACAGTTCATATACTTTTGCAGAGAGATATGGAGAGAAAATTATTGACTGATCATATATTTTCTAGTTCTCTCTTGTTTTGGTTTTCTCCAATTGTGCTTCAACAAGTGAGATCTTTATGCACAATTGGATGATCTAGTTGATGAAAAATCATTACACCACCTTGATCGAAGAAGGACACTTCGTGGTTATTTGATCCGTTGAGAAGCGGAGCCGTCAGAGTACGGAGATCAGAACGAGTGATTCAAGACTGTCAGACGTAAACCTTCATAGAGTCTTGTACTTCTTTATTCATAATGTATCGATACCTGAACGTATTCGTAGTTTTTTACTTGGAGTATTTCTAAGGTTTTTCCACGTAAAACTATTGGTGTCGTCTCTGATTTATTTTCTACACTTCTATTTATTATTGCGTGGATTATATTGTGATGGAATTGAATTTAAATTGACTATTCCGCAATTAAAATTTTAATTTGTCAATTAATTCTTAAAAAGTCTATTGACACCCCCCCCCCCCTAGGCTTAGTTCATCGTCTTCTAGGTAATTTCAATTGGTATCAGAGCAAGATTTTCCCTAATTTAGCTTAACGACCTAGGGTTAGATCTTGAACTTAAAAGACGGACTTACCTTGTGAAGGAGGTTCCGTTACTAGGTCCCCTTTGTTCGATGGCTCTAATTATACGTATTGGAAAGCTAGGATGAAAACATTCTTGAAATTTCTAGATGAGAGAGCATGGTTTGCTATAGAAATAGGGTATTCACCTCTCACTGTGATAGACGCGACTACTAATAAATCTAAATTAAAACCGGCTAACGAGTGGACTACTACAGAAACAAATAGTTTTAATTGGAACTTTAAAGCCTTGAATGTTTTAAACAATGTTGTTACCTCTAGTGAATTTAAAAGAATTACTCCGTGCGAAAATGCCAAAGAAGTTTGGGATATTCTTCAAGTAACTCATGAAGGGACTTCGAAAGTCAAAGAATCAAAACTCCAAATGTTAAATTCTAAATTTGAACATCTTAAAATGAAAGAGTTTGAAATTTTTGCTGACTTCGATGATAGACTAACCGACATTGTAACGAGTTTTCATAATCTAGGAGAGCCCATTCCTGAGACTACTATAGTGAAAAAGATTCTTAGATCTCTCCCTGAATGTTTTCAGTCTAGGGTTACTGTAATCTCGGAAGTAATGAGTCTTAAAGAAATTAAACTTGGAGAATTGGCTTGAAATCTAAAATCTTATGAGATAGAGATGTTCAAAAGTCCCCCTAAGATGTAATACCCCGTTTCATTTTCCCTTTTTTCTGAATTATTCCAATTTATTTTCGGTGATGACGTCACTTGTTCATGACGTCATGGTTACTCTGTGTATTTTATGAGTAAATTTTTCGTGTTTACGCTTCGATTCGATTGCGCGACTTGACGATCATCACCTTAACGACTTTGTGGAGTATCGATGATGACTATGTGACTTGACAGTAACGTTTAGTACATTTGGATTTGGTGAAACTTTTACGTGTATTCTTGTTATCGACTACGTAATTAAGTTGTGACGATTGACAGCTAGTGTTATCGACTAAGTGGATTTGTTTCGATGCTTGACGTTTAGGGCTTCGACTCATTGATTTGAGTTCGGTAGTTAGTGCTTTAGGGGTTCGACGTTTTTGTTTCCCGGGTTATGGGGTTAGTACGTGCCTTGTTTAGCTGACGTGCTTAGGAGTATTGATAGTCCTTTCGCTTGTTTTATTTATGTTTGTATGTACGTGCTCTGTGTGTTGATGCCCTGTGTATTGATGTGGCATTAAGTGCCTTAGATTACTTGACTTACGTGCTTATATGTATTTGTATTGCCATGCTCGTTTTTCATGTTTATACGTACGTGATGAGTGTTAATGCGATTTTGTTTCAACCTGTAGCGTTTAGTATTTTGACTAGATGACACGTTTGGTTTCCGGATTTTATTAGTTATTTCGGATACCGTGGGGCTTTCGGTGATTTAATTGGTGGAAGAGTTTCATACCCGGAGTACTTGTTTAAACTCGTATTATTATTTGGTGACTCGTGAATTTTATGGATTCACGTGGTACTATTTGGGGAGTTCTCGGTATATTTTTGAAGTTTATTGTACACGTATATATTATAATTAAATTATATATATACGTGTGAGTATTTATTGGGAATATATATATATATATGTATGGTGAGAAATTTTGGGTTATTATTGACTAGTAATTAAAATATGCAATAATAATAATCATTTATTGGTTATTAATTGAAATGGGTAATAAAACATGATTGGTGGTTGTATTTATTTGGTTATATAAATATATATATATATATATGGAAGACACATGTGTTGGGATTATACTGTAAATTGGGAAAGCATGAGAGTCACTAGTGTAATTATGGAGAATTGGGGAGTTGGTTTTGCAATTTACATATATATAAATAGATATCTGATGAATGGCACTTGTGGCAGAGTGATGACCAGCACCTTCTCAATTGTTCTCCTCACAACTAACCCACTCCTCTCTTGTCTTCAACGACTGAATCTGCTCCTCTTGTCTTCAACATAGGTTCGGTTAGAGAGAGAGATAGAGAGGGAGAGAGAAGTCGAAGCAGTGGTGGGGATGGTTCGTGCAAGGTCGTCAATTAGGATGAGACAACGACTGATGGTACCGGCGGCGGTGTGTAGAGACGATGACGTGGAGAGGGTGGCGGCGAAATTCACGCCGGTGGTAGTGCGACAGCCGTCGCAATTGAGGAAGAGAGCTGGGGTTGCGATTGAGCGATCTGGAGCAGGGTTGCCGAATTTCAGAGGCGGCCATGGCTAAGTTGGTCATGTGGTGGTTGACGCGGTTGTAGGTGTCGACAACCGGTGGTTCTCGCAGCGGTGGTGGTGCTATTAACCAGCCCGAGTTGACCAGACTGAGTCGGGTTGACTCAGTGGCGAGTCGGGCTCAGTTTGGGTTGATTTTCGGGGAGTAGCTCGGCCTCTGTACCGTGTACGTTATACCCGAATTTGGTATGAAAGCATTCACTGGTTTGGAGGGAATTTACGAATTTCCGGTAAGAATTTTCGGTTTATATTCTTCAGATTTGTTCGAAATTACTTATCGATAATTAATAAGTTTCGGGTATATTAATTAAGTTGACGAGGCAGATATTTTTCCGTATTCAAAAATGGATTAGCGCAACTTTGTTTGACGAGCACTATTCACGACCGGTACTGTTCACGGCGGGACTGTCTGTAAGCGTTTAAATTAGGTGGGGAATTTTATATATATTTTTATATATATATGTTTATCTAGAACTCACTAATAGTACGTAGAAAAGGCTAAGTTGCCCCGTTGTATGTTTATGGATAATAAAACCATGAAATTAAATTCCAATGCAATAAATGGAATTTAAGAATTTTATAAAATTCACAAAATACCCATAACCGAATAAATGAGGTCGGCAATAGAAATTCCCTGGGAAATTATATAAATTAATTCCCTGAGAATTTTTAAGAAATTAAATCCTATTTAAATTGTATTAAAATAGGTGGTTTAGTACCCCTGGACTTAAAGTTGGATTTTGTAGAATTTTGTGTGAAATTAGAACCTGTAATTAGCCCCCGGATTATATGTAACTGAAATTAAAATATAGTGGGGGCGGAGCAGATTTGATATCGAGGGATGTAGGGGCCGGTTAATAACTACTTCCTCTATTATTTATATTTTATTTAAATTAAAAATATGGTAGGAGATTTATGAGAATGTGGAACGTTGAAACTTAGACACGGGTCTAGTTTCCTTTTTATTTGTTTTTCCTCATAAGGAATAAAGAGGTGGAATTACGAATTTGATTGCCCCTGAGGTGGGCTTTATTAGACGATGATTATTTGGATATAAATTGAAAGCATGCGAACATATGAAAATTATAAAAAAATTGGATAATGGATAATTTCAGGAGTAAATTATCGTAATCTTTTGTTTCAAGCAGAAATGATTATATATTGTGAAACGATATATATTTTCATATTGTTGTACAATAGTTATTGAAATATATTTGTCATTTGAAAGTATTATATATTGATTTTGACTCACTGTTGAGGCATGACATACATACTTCATACACCATGGCATTCACATTGCATTGGGTGTCATTTCATGTCTCGTTCATGTATCATTGGATTAAGTGAGTCTTCCGGGTCGTCGCAACAACTGGCCAGGCGGTGTCTCTCGCTACCAGTGGACTTGTAATCCGGGAATTAGGGAAGCGTGGGTGGATTTGATCCAAACACGGTGTGTTTTCTTTCACGAGTTGATATGATCCTCGTGGTTGTGTTACTTTTGTGACATTATACCCGGTGGTCCCATGCTAGATAGGGTATTATTGGCATTATCATTGCATTGTATTTACATTAATCATTCATTCTGTTATATTGTTAAAAAACATTTCTGTTGTGAAACTGATGGTGTTTGTAAATTTATCATAAATGAGGAAAATTAACTTAATGTGAATAAAAGTTAACGATTTTTTAAAATTTAAAAGAAATGAAATATAATAATGATAAAACCTAGATTAGTGGAGCCATGGTTGGCATGTGTTCCAGGTGATTACGTGGATATAGATGAAAAGAGGTTTTGATAATTAATTGTTCCCCCCATTTAGTTGGAGTTGAGTTGAGTTGGCTAGTTATATATTGAGACTTGGTTATGGTTGTGCCTTTATGATTGGTGATTACTGTTATTACTGGATGATTATGAGACTACTTCGGTAGTGGGGAGAGTTGTTCAGGTTAAAGGTCGGGTATGACTCGTTAGTCGGACCTTGTTTCTCTTGGCTTGTGTATTTTGAGCTTGTCACTCACCCTTCCACTTTAAAAGTGTTTCGAGTAGTAAATGGTTTTTAGCCGTGTTCCTTGAAAATCTCCTCTCCTACATGTTTTGGTAAAGTTAGTGAACTTTGGACATGGTTGTCCCGTTCTTGAGACTCGAGGTCAGTTCTGAGATCTAGATATGTTTTTAGAGTTTGATTATTTCAGATTCCTCCTAGTTGTTCCGAGGAACACTTGAATCCCGGTGTTGGTTTGGTAACCTTTGAGGATTTGTTTATAAGTTCCTATATTAAGTTAAAGGTCTTAGAACCTGTTTCGAAATAAGTTTGAATGTGAATTTGAGGTGATATTCGGTAGAACTCTAGTAATTCTTTTCCCCGTGTTATTGTTTCTTGGGTTTTAACCCGAACATGTGTTTCTAAGGTTTCATTCCTTAAGGTAAGAAATATGATCATTCGTGTTTGTCGGTGGATCTTCTCGGGTAAGAGAAGTGAGATTAAGTTAAACGCATATAGTGCGATTCCTAGTGTTTGGTTGGGTTAGGAGGCATTGGAACTAAATGTGATTTGACCGGGCCCTAACTTTTTCTTAAAAACCGGCTGAATCCTTCGGGGTTCAACATTTTTCTTTAAAAATCCGAGGGCCATGGCATCTGTTTGGGACTAAATGACTCCAGTAACCCTTTCTTGCGACTTTATAGGCGGTATGAGTTAGAGGTGACCTTGTTGATCTGTACCTTTTTTAGTGCCTCGATAGGCGGTGTGAGTTAGAGATAGTTCGGTTGGTTACCGAATCAAGTGTGGTGATAATATATTTCCTTCTGTATTTCTTTGGGGTGAATGGATTAGTTCACGAATTATTGTAAACAAAAAGGACTGTATTGAGGATACCATTGGACTGTATTGAGGATAGAAATTGTGAGAGTGAGACTCTCCAGGTATGATCTGATAGAGGTGATGTGAAAGAATTATGAATTAATTGTGGACATGATTATGGTTTTTCTCTTCTGGTAGTCCTAATGAGTGATCTTACCTTATAGGAATCTTGAGTGGCGTGCTCGGTGCACGGTATAATAGATAGTTAGTTTTGGTTGTATCTCTATAGGAGAGTGTGTATTCGACTGGGTGCCTGTATACACTAGGTGCTAGGATTAGCTGTTTGAGGGACTTTATATATATATGTGTGTACATATATGTTGATTCAACTTGCGTATATACGAGTGGTAGATATATCTTATGATCTGTGTTGTTTTACGACTCTTGGGTAGTTTCGAGATTAGTTGTGAGGTTATTGTTGGGTGTCTCGGATTGGCGGGGGTGCCATTGGAGACGATAGCTTGACCTAGGATAGATGCATGCACACGGGATGATTAGCATTTTCTAGACGGCAATGAGTGTGATGTTTTGATATTATGGTGATCGCGTGGTTTTTTTGCTCACCCCCCCCCCCCCACACACACAACATTTGTAGGTTTGCAAGTGGATGCAGCACGGCATGTTCAGCGGCGACGATACGGGGGATTTGGGACGGTATATTTATTCCTCCTTCCGTAATCATATTTAATATTGTTTTATTCTCTTTTGAGCCAGGTTGTTGGCAGATTCCCTTATGTTGTATCTTCAATTCATGTATTTATTATTTTGGGGTGCCATTGTATCTGTTCGGCACTACCATCAAGGTTTATGTATTCTTATTTGAGCTTGGTGGCTAAGTCGGTACTTGTTGTTTTGGGGTACCTTTACACCTTTTCGGCATCGCCATATGATTTTCTTATTATTTTCATTTGAGCATTTGGGGCTCTATTGACTTTAGAGGGGTTTTGGAGAGGGCTTTTGGTTTCATTGTCCTAGGGACGACGGGTAAGGGTCGATGGGACGTTCGACATTTACGTTATCTACGGTTTTGATCTGCGGTATTGAGTTGTTGTTTTTGTGCCCTTCAGTTTTATTGTGTCGAGGACGTGTCTTACTTGATGCATCCCGTTGCGATTTAATCCCAACAGAGTAGGACAATACCTCAATCTCATCATTCTTTATCGTGTTTGTATCACGGTGATAGTTCCGAGGAATGTAAGTATATTGTTCGGCCTGATCAACTGGACATGGCTTGCAGACTGAGGTACGCCCTGATTTCGAGGACGAAATCCCCTAAGGTGGGAAGATTGTAACACCCCGTTTCATTTTCCCTTTTTTCTGAATTATTCCTGATTTATTTTCGGTGATGACGTCATTTGTTCATGACGTCATGGTTACTCTGTGTATTTTACGAGTAAATGTTTTGCGTTTACACTTCGATTCGATTGCGCGACTTGGCGATCATCACCTTAACGACTTTGTGGAGTATCGATGATGACTATGTGACTTGACAGTAACGTTTAGTAGTTTCGGATTTGGTGAAAATTTTACGTGTATTCTTGTTATTGACTACGTGATTGAGTTGTGACGATTGACAGCTAGTGTTATCGACTAAGTGGATTTGTTTCGACGCTTGACGTTTAGGGCTTCGACTCAGTGATTTGAGTTCGGTAGTTAGTGCTTTAGGGGTTCGACGTTTTTGTTTCCCCGGTTATGGGGTTAGTACGTGCCTTGTTTAGCTGACGTGCTTAGGAGTATTGATAGTCCTTTCGCTTGTTTTATTTATGTTTGTATGTACGTGCTCTGTGTGTTGATGCCCTGTGTATTGATGTGGCATTAAGTGCCTTAGATTGTTTGACTTACGTGTTTATGTATATTTGTATTGCCATGCTCGTTTTCATGTTTATACGTACGTGATGAGTGTTAATGCAATTTTGTTTCAACCTGTAGCATTTAGTATTTCGACTAGACGACACGTTTGGTTTCCGGATTTTATTAGTTATTTTGGATACCATGGGGCTTTCGGTGATTTAATTGGTGGAAGAGTTTCGTACCCGGAGTACTTGTTTAAGCTTGTATTATTATTTGGTGACTCGTGAATTTTATGGATTCCCATGGTACTATTTGGGGAGTTCTCGGTATATTTTCGAGGTTTATTGTACACGTATATATTATAATTAAAATTATATATATATATACATGTGTGAGTATCTATTGGGAATATATATATATATATATATATATGTATATATGTATGGTGAGAAATTTTGGGTTATTATTGACTAGTAATTAAAATATGCAATAATAATAATCATTTATTAGTTATTAATTGAAATGGGTAATAAAACATGATTGGTGGTTGTATTTATTTGGTTATATAAATATATATATATATGGAAGACACATGTGTTGGGATTATACTGTAAATTGGGAAAGCATGAGAGTCACTAGTGTAATTATGGAGAATTGGGGAGTTGGTTTTGCAATTTACATATATATAAATAGATATCTAATGAATGGCACTTGTGGCAGAGTGATGACCAACACCTTCTCGATTGTTCTCCTCACAACTAACCCACTCCTCTCTTGTCTTCAACGACTGAATCTGCTCCTCTTGTCTTGAACATAGGTTCGATTAGAGAAAGAGAGAGATAGAGAGAGAGATAGAAGTCGAAGCAGTGGTGTGGATGGTTCGTGCAAGGTCGTCAATTAGGAGGAGACGGCGACTGATGGTTCAACGGTGGTTCGTGACCTGGTGGTTCGCCAGTTTTGTACCGGCGGTGATGTGTAGGGACGATATTGTGGAGAGGGTGGCAGCAAAATTCACGCCGGTGGTGGTGCGACAGCCGTCGCAATTGAGGAAAAGAGATGGGGCTGCGATTGAGCGATCTGGAGCAGGGTTGCCTAATTTCAGAGGCGGCCATGGCTTAGTTGGTCGTGTGGTGGTCGGCGTGGCTGTAGGTGGCGACAACCGGTGGTTCGCGCAACGATGGTGGTGCTGTTAACCTGTCCCGAGTCGACCGGACTGAGTCAAGTTGACTCAGTGGCGAGTCGGGCTCGGTTTGGGTTGATTTTCGGGGCATAGCTCGGCCTCGGTACCCTGTACGTTATACCCTAATTTGGTACGAAAGCATTCGGTGGTTTGGAGGGAATTTATGAATTTCCGGTAAGAATTTTCGGTTGATATTCTTTAGATTTGCTCTAAATTACTTATCGATAATTAATAAGTTTCGGGTATATTAATTAGGTTGACGAGGCGGATATTTTTCCGTATTCGAAAATGGATTAGCGCAACTTTGTTTGACGAGTACTATTCATGGCCGATACTGTTCACTACGGGACTGTCTGTAAGCGTTTAAATTAGGTGGGGAATTTTATATATTTTTTTATATATATATGTTTATCTTGCACTCACTAATAGTGCGTAGAAAATGCTAAGTTGCCCCGTTGTATGTTTATGGATAATAAAAGCATGAAATTAAATTCCTAAGCAATAAATGGAATTTAAATTTTTTATAAAATTCACAAAATACCTATAACCGAATAAATGAGGTCGGGAATAGAAATAAATTGCGAAATTAAATAAATTAATTCCCTGACAATTTTAAAGAAATTAAATCCTATTTAAATTGGATTAAAATAGGTGGTTTAGTACCCCTGGACTTAAAGTTAGATTTTGTAGAATTTTGTGTGAAATTAGAACCTGTAATTAACCCCCGGATTATATGTAACTAAAATTAAAATACAGTGGGGGCGGGACAGATTTGATATCGAGGGATGTAGGGGCCGGTTAATAACTACTTCCTTTATTATTTATATTTTATTTAAATTAAAAATATGTTAGGGGATTTATGAGAATGTGGAACGTTGAAACTTAGACACGGGTCTAGTTTCCTTTTTATTTGTTTTCTCGTAAGGAATAAAGAGGTGGAATTACGAATTTGATTGCCCTTAAGGTGGGCTTTATTAGCCGATGATTATTGGGATATAAATTGGAAGCATGCGAACATATGAAAATTATAAAAAAATTGGATCATGGATAATTTCAAGAGTAAATTATAGTAATCTGTTGTTTCAAGCAGAAACGATTATATATTTTGTTATTGTTGTACAACAGTGATTGAAATATATTTGTCATTTGAAAGTATTATATATTGATTTTGACTCACTGTTGAGGCATGACATACATACTTCATACACCATGGCATTCACATTGCATTGGGTGTCATTTCATGTCTCATTCATGTATCATTGGTTTAAGTGAGTCTTCCGGGTCGTCGCAACAACTGGCCAGGCGGTGTCTCTCGCTACCAGCGGACTAGTAATCCGGGAATTAGGGAAGCGTGGGAGGATTTGATCCGAACACTGTGTTTTCTTTCACGAGTTGATATGATCCTCGTGGTTGTGTTACTTTGGCGACATTATACCCGGTGGTCCCATGCTAGATAGGGTGTTATTGGCATTGTCATTGCATTGTATTTACATTGATCATTCATTCTTTTATATTGTTAAAAAACATTTCTGTTGTGAAACTGATGGTTTTTGTAAATTTATCATAAATGACGAAAATTAACTTAATGTGAATAAAAGTTAAAGATTTTTTAAAATTTAAAAGAAATGAAATATAATAATGTTAAAACCTGGATTAGTGGAGCCATGGTTGGCATGTGTTCCACGTGATTACGTGGATATAGTTGAAAAGAGGTTTTGATAATTAATTGTTTCCCCTATTGAGTTGGAGTTGAGTTGAGTTGGCTAGTTATATATTGAGACTTGGTTATGGTTGTGCCTTTGTGATTGGTGATTAGTGTTATTACTGGATGATTATGAGACTACTTCGGTAGTGGGGAGAGTTGTTCAGGTTAAAGGTCGGGTAAGACTTGTTAGTCGGACCTTGTTTCTCTTGGCTTGTGTATTTTGAGCTTATCGCTCACCCTTCCACTTTAAAAGTGTTTCGAGTAATAAATGGTTTTTAGCCGTGTGGCTTGAAAATCTCCTCTCCTACATGTTCTGGTAAAGTTAGTGAACTCTGGACATGGTTGTCCCATTCTTGAGACTCGAGGTCAGTTCTGAGATCTAGATATGTTTTTAGAGTTTGATTATTTCAGATTCCTCCTAGTTGTTCCGAGGAACACTTGAATCCCGGTGTTGGTTTGGTAACCTTTGAGGATTTGTTTATAAGTTCCTATATTAAGTTAAAGGTCTTAGAACATGTTTCGAAATAAGTTTGAATGTGACTTTGAGGTGATATTCGGTTGAACTCTAGTAATTATTTTCCCCGTGTTATTGTTTCTTGGGTTTTAACCCGAACATGTGTTTCTAAGGTTTCATTCCTTACGGTAAGAAATATGATCATTCGTGTATGTCGGTGGATCTTCTCGGGTAAGAGAAGTGAGATTAAGTTCAACGCATATAGTGCGATTCCTAGTGTTTGGTTGGGTTAGGAGGCATTGGAACCAAATGTGATTTGACCGGGCCCTAACTTTTTCTTAAAAACCGGCTGAATCCTTCGGGGTTCAACATTTTTCTTTAAAAATCCGAGGGCCATGGCATCTGTTTGGGACTAAATGACTCCTGTAACCCTTTCTTGCGACTTGATAGGCGGTATGAGTTAGAGGTCACCTTGTTTATCTGTACCCTTTTTAGTGCCTCGATAGGCGGTGTGAGTTAAAGATAGTTCGGTTGGTTACCGAATCAAGTGTGGTGATAATATATTTCCTTCTGTATTTCTTTGGGGTGAATGGATTAGTTCACGAATTATTGTAAACAAAAAGGACTGTATTGAGGATACCATTGTACTGTATTGAGGATAGAAATTGTGAGAGTGAGACTCTCCAAGTATGATCTGATAGAGGTGATGTGTAAGAATTATGAATTAATTGTAGACATGATTATGGTTTTTCTCTTCTGGTAGTCCTAATGAGTGATCTTACCTTATAGGAATCTTGAGTGGCGTGCTCGGTGCACGGTATAATAGATAGTTAGTTTTGGTTGTATCTCTAGACGAGATTGTGTATTCGACTGGGTGCCAGTATACACTAGGTGCTAGGATTAGCTGTTTGCGGGACTTTATGTATATATGTGTGTACATATATGTTGATTCGACATGCGTATATACGAGTGGTAGATATATCTAATGATCTGTGTTGTTTTACGACTCTTGAGTAGTTTCGAGATTAGTTGTGAGGTTATTGTTGGGTGTCTCGGATTGGCGGGGTGCCATGGGAGACGATAGGTTGACCTAGGAGAGATGCATGCACATGGGATGGTTAGCATTTTCTAGACGGCTATGAGTGTGATGTTTTGATATTATGGTGAACGTGTGGCTTTTTTCTCACCCCCCTCCCCCACACACACACACAACATTTGCAGGTTTGCAGGTGGATGCGGCACGGCATACTCGGCGGCGACGATATGGGGGATTTGGGATGGTAGATTTATTCCTCCTTCCGTAATCATATTTATTATTGTATTATTCTCTTGGGAGCCAGGTTGTTGGCAGATTCCCTTATGTTGTATCTTCAATTCATGTATTCTTATTTGAGCTTGGTGGCTCAGTCGGTACTTGTTGTTTTGGGGTGCCTTTACACCTTTTCGGCATCGCCACATGATTTTCTTATTATTTTCATTTGAGCATTTGGGGCTCTATTGACTTTAGAGGGGTTTTGGAGAGGTATTGGTGTTCTTTTCCATTACCTAGGCCCTAGTAGGTTTCTGGAATGTTGGGTTGCGTGCCATTGCTTTTATTCTTGTTATTATGGGCAGGTTGTGCTGTTGTGTTGAATTTGCGTTGTCCGGATGTTCCATTAACAAACCGAACTCTGCCGGATTGTCGTTAGATTTCTTTACTGAGTTTCTTTCACTCAGGTGACATGGAATATTTCATTTTCATTCATATTCGATGTATTTGGATGTCATTGTTAATCTTGGTTGTTGTTTTCGATGACGTCATACCTAGGGATTCGCTGATTCTCCAGATTGGAGTCTCAGGAATAACAGGGCGTGACAAATTGGTATCAGAGCTTTTGGTTTCATTGTCCTAGGGACGACGGGTAAGGGTCGATGGGACGTTCGACGTTTACGTTATCTACGGTTTTGATCTGCGGTATTGAGTTGTAGTTTTTGTGCCCTTCACTTTTATTGTGTCGAGGACGTGTCTTACTTGATGCATCCCGTTGCGATTTAATCCCAACAGAGTAGGACAATACCTCAATCTCATCATTCTTTATCGTGTTTGTATGACGGTGATAGTTCCGAGGAATGTAAGTATATTGTTCGGCCTGATCAACTGGACATGGCTTGCAGACTGAGGTACGCCCTGATTTCGAGGATGAAATCCCCTAAGGTGGGAAGATTGTAACACCCCGTTTCATTTTCCCTTTTTTCTGAATTATTCCTGATTTATTTTCGGTGATGACGTCATTTGTTCATGACGTCATGGTTACTCTGTGTATTTTACGAGTAAATGTTTTGCGTTTACACTTCGATTCGATTGCGCGACTTGGCGATCATCACCTTAACGACTTTGTGGAGTATCGATGATGACTATGTGACTTGACAGTAACGTTTAGTAGTTTCGGATTTGGTGAAAATTTTACGTGTATTCTTGTTATTGACTACGTGATTGAGTTGTGACGATTGACAGCTAGTGTTATCGACTAAGTGGATTTGTTTCGACGCTTGACGTTTAGGGCTTCGACTCAGTGATTTGAGTTCGGTAGTTAGTGCTTTAGGGGTTCGACGTTTTTGTTTCCCCGGTTATGGGGTTAGTACGTGCCTTGTTTAGCTGACGTGCTTAGGAGTATTGATAGTCCTTTCGCTTGTTTTATTTATGTTTGTATGTACGTGCTCTGTGTGTTGATGCCCTGTGTATTGATGTGGCATTAAGTGCCTTAGATTGTTTGACTTACGTGTTTATGTATATTTGTATTGCCATGCTCGTTTTCATGTTTATACGTACGTGATGAGTGTTAATGCAATTTTGTTTCAACCTGTAGCATTTAGTATTTCGACTAGACGACACGTTTGGTTTCCGGATTTTATTAGTTATTTTGGATACCATGGGGCTTTCGGTGATTTAATTGGTGGAAGAGTTTCGTACCCGGAGTACTTGTTTAAGCTTGTATTATTATTTGGTGACTCGTGAATTTTATGGATTCCCATGGTACTATTTGGGGAGTTCTCGGTATATTTTCGAGGTTTATTGTACACGTATATATTATAATTAAAATTATATATATATATACATGTGTGAGTATCTATTGGGAATATATATATATATATATATATATGTATATATGTATGGTGAGAAATTTTGGGTTATTATTGACTAGTAATTAAAATATGCAATAATAATAATCATTTATTAGTTATTAATTGAAATGGGTAATAAAACATGATTGGTGGTTGTATTTATTTGGTTATATAAATATATATATATATGGAAGACACATGTGTTGGGATTATACTGTAAATTGGGAAAGCATGAGAGTCACTAGTGTAATTATGGAGAATTGGGGAGTTGGTTTTGCAATTTACATATATATAAATAGATATCTAATGAATGGCACTTGTGGCAGAGTGATGACCAACACCTTCTCGATTGTTCTCCTCACAACTAACCCACTCCTCTCTTGTCTTCAACGACTGAATCTGCTCCTCTTGTCTTGAACATAGGTTCGATTAGAGAAAGAGAGAGATAGAGAGAGAGATAGAAGTCGAAGCAGTGGTGGGGATGGTTCGTGCAAGGTCATCAATTAGGAGGAGACGACGATTGATGGTTCAGCGGTGGTTCGTGATCTGGTGGTTCGCCAGTTGTGTACCGGCTGCGATGTGTAGGGACGATGACGTGGAGAGGGTGGCGGCAAAATTCACGCCGGTGGTGGTGCGACAGCCGTCGCAATTGAGGAAGAGAGTTGGGGTTGCGATTGAGCGATCTGGAGCAGGGTTGCCGAATTTCAGAGGCTGCCATGGCTGAGTTGGTCGTGTGGTCGTCGGCGTGGCTGTTGGTGGCGACAATCGGTGGTTCGCGTAGCGGTGGTGGTGTTGTTAACCAGTCTCGAGTCGACCGGACTGAGCTGGGTTGACTCAGTGGCGAGTCGAGCTCGGTTTGGGTTGATTTTCGGGGAGTAGCTCGGCCTCGGTACCGTGTACGTTATACCCGAATTTGGTACGAAAGCATTCACTGGTTTGGAGGGAATTCACGAATTTCCGGTAAGTATTTTCGGTTGATATTCTTTAGATTTGCTCGAAATTACTTATCGATAATTAATTAGTTTCGGGTATATTAATTAGGTTGACGAGGCTGATATTTTTCTGTATTCAAAAATGGATTAGCGCAACTTTGTTTGACGAGCACTATTCACGGCCGGTACTGTTCACGACGGGACTGTGTGTAAGCGTTTAAATTAGGTGGGGAATTTTATATATATTTATATATATATATGTTTATCTAGCACTGAGTAATAGTGCGTAGAAAATGCTAAGTTGTCCCGTTGTATGTTTATGGATAATAAAAGCATGAAATTAAATTCCTAAGCAATAAATGGAATTTAAGAGTTTTATAAAATTCACAAAATAACCATAACCGAATAAATGCGGTCGGGAATAGAAATTCCCTGGGAAATTAAATAAATTAATTCCCTGAGAATTTTTAAGAAATTAAATCCTATTTAAATTGTCTTAAAATAGGTGGTTTAGTACCCCTGGACTTAAAGTTGGATTTTGTAGAATTTTGTGTGAAATTAGAACCTGTAATTAGCCCCCGGATTATATGTAACTGAAATTAAAATATAGTGGGGGCGGAGCAGATTTGATATCGAGGGATGTAGGGGCCGGTTAATAACTACTTCCTCTATTATTTATATTTTATTTAAATTAAAAATATGGTAGGAGATTTATGAGAATGTGGAACGTTGAAACTTAGACACGGGTCTAGTTTCCTTTTTATTTGTTTTTTATCATAAGGAATAAAGAGGTGGAATTACGAATTTGATTGCCCCTGAGGTGGGCTTTATTAGCCGATGATTATTGGGATATAAATTGGAAGCATGCGAACATATGAAAATTATAAAACAAATTGGATAATGGATAATTTCAGGAGTAAATTATCGTAATCTGTTGTTTCAAGCAGAAATGATTATATATTGTGAAACGATTATATATTTTGTTATTGTTGTACAACAGTGATTGAAATATATTTGTCATTTGAAAGTATTATATATTGATTTTGACTCACTGTTGAGGCATGACATACATCCTTCATACACCATGGCATTCACATTGCATTAGGTGTCATTTAATGTCTCGTTCATGTATCATTGGTTTAAGTGAGTCTTCCGGGTCGTCGCAACAACTGGCCAGGCGGTGTCTCTCGCTACCAGCGGACTAGTAATCCTGGAATTAGGGAGGAGTGGGAGGATTTGATCCGAACACGGTGTGTTTTCTTTCACGAGTTGATATGATCCTCGTGGTTGTGTTACTTTGGTGACATTATACCCGGTGGTCCCTTGTTAGTTAGGAGTCTCAGGATGACGTCATACCTCGTGGTTGTGTTACTTTGGCGACATTATACCCGATGACGTCATACCTCGGGATTCGCTGATTCTCCAGATTGGAGTCTCAGGAATAACGGGGCGTGACATAAGAAGTCTAGCGGCACTAAAGAAAAGGGCATAACTTTTAAAACCATTAGAGAAGATTCGGTTGAGTCTGATAAAGAAAGTGATTTAAATATGAATGATATTTCCATTTTTTCTAAAATGTTAAACAAATTTGTTAAGGCTAATAATGGTAAAAGAAGTGGCAAAGGACAAAACTTTGGAGATAAATTAAATAATTTTAGAAATAAAGATAAATCCCAATCTAGGAATTACCAGTTTGACCTTAAGAAGAAGAAACATTAATGTTTTGAGTGATAAGGGTATGGTCATTTGGTAGCGAAGTGTGTTAATATGTTAAAAAGGGCAAAACGCTTAGCTGTCACTTAGGATGATGAATTGAATGATGAATTAGCTAGTGATGCAACAAACTCGGAGGTAGGTGATGAGTTTGAGAACTACCTCGTGTTAGCTGCACAAAGCAAGGAGGTTAAAGAAGTTGTTACCAGATGGTCGATGTCTGGAGATGAAGATTCTGAGGGTGATGAAGATTGCATATGACATGCCTCAAGTTTCTTACAATGAATTACTTGATAAACTTACTCAACTTAACTATCATCACAATCAACTATTGACTAAATATTTAAAGATGAACAAAGAATAAAACTCTTTAAGAGACGAATTAGCCAATAGTTCTCAAACCCTAAATCTCGTGCAGACCCAAAAAGCTCAATTGTATGAAAAGTTAATTGAGTCTGAACAAGAAAGGAGTATTGCTTTGAAGAGTGTAGATGATTTCAATAAGGAATTAGCCACTTTAAGATCTAATATAAATGAAAAATCTACGAAAATTGAGGTTTTGGAAAAGGAACTGAAGGATACAAACTTAACTATTTATAAATGGTCTACTGGAACCCTTAAGTTTGATCATATGTTGAGTATAGGTAAATATGTGGGAAATACTAAAGGATTGAGATTCGTAGGAAAAACGGGTAATTCAAATACCATTCCAAAAACTACCTTTGTTAGGGCTTCCCAAGTAGCACCAAGTTCTTGTCACGGTAAATTTGATAGAAATTGTAAGGTTCAATCTTATGTTATAAAACCGGTTGAGAATAAGTCTCACTTTACCTCTAAGTATCATAAGATTTCTAATATTTGTTTTCAAAGATTTGTTCCTACATGTCATCACTGTGGAATGAAAGGACATATTTGACCTATGTGCTTCAAATTAAGAGGAATAAATTTGAATTCAATGATGAATCAAAAGACTCTAAAAGGACCCAATATTCAAGATCAAATTAGGGTTTTGAGTAAGGAGGTAAATAATTTGTTAGAGCTGACAATTAAAGCTCCTAAAATGAAAAAGGCATGTGTTGCCCGATAAATGACTCTAGGGGGGGGGGGGGTGAATAGAGTCTTAGCTTAAACAATGGAATTTAATTCGATTTTCTAATTAATAAATTTAATTGCAATGCTAGATGATTTAATATAAAAACACAAAGCAATATAAATCAAAATAAAGTAGAGAGAGAATTATAAATACTTGGACAAGCGATTTTAGCGAGGTTCAGAATACCCTTGATTCCTACGTCCTCGGCTCAAGGTTCTTCTTGAGACTTCTCAAATCCACTATGGCTTCTCCTTACGGGTGGAGAGCAAAACCTTCACAAGAAGCACACCACTTCTCCTTGCTAAGAGAACACCCTCTCTTAGCCTAAAATTGGGTCACACCAACCCTTTGAATACAATGATCTTGTACAATAGAATATCTCTCAAAGATTGATTTGTACAATTGTAGTTCTCTTGCTCACAAGACTAGAGTAAGAATTTGAATAAAAATGGAAGCTCTAGACTTGAAAATATGTGAATGATGATACAAAAATGTATATGAAGGTGTATGATTGAGATTGCAAGAGGTAAGTTGTAAAGAGAATTTTAAGTCCCTTTATAGTAAACACTTTCATCACTTTTGGCATAAAATATGACAAAAAGTCATATAGAGCCGTTTGAAAGGAGACAAATACGTTAGAAAAGAAGCACAAAAGTCAAGAGCCGTTGGAAGCTCATTTTGTGTTATTTTTTGATAAGTTAGGCTATCTAACTTTGAGAGTTAGGCCACCTGACTATTTATTTCATGCCACCTGACTAATTAAGTTAGGCTACCTTACTTTCTGAAGAAATGATTTGAAACCTCTGTAAAACTTAGGCTATCTGACTTGTAGAGTCAGGTTACCTTACTATTCAAAAACATTTTAATTTAGCTTTAAAAATGGTTTTGTGAGATGATGCATGTTTAAATCAATTTTCTAGAGCTTCAAAGATAATTCAAATAATTACTTTGACAATTTAATCTTAAACACTCACCAACCTATCTACCCCAATCTTCAAGTAGTGGTTGATCCTCTTAGAATTGATAGTCTTTAAGCTTCAACATCTTTGCACTTAATCTTTTGCTCGGTGGCTTTAAATGGTAACGCCATGATCTTTTTGACCGCATGATCCATATATGATTTTCCTGTTTTTACGAGCTTGGACAAATACTCATTGTAACCATTAGTACAAATACATCATTAATGATTTGTTATTATCAAAATTACGGAATTGCCCTTAGATTAAAATCTCAAGGCCAACAATCTCCCCCTTTTTGATGATGACAAAATATTAATGTGTGCATATATAAATAACAATTAAGTTTGAATTTTGTCAAAATTCTCCCCCTGACAATATTATCTCCCCCTGTCAATATGCACAAGTTTGATAAAAGCTTCAAGAGTAAACAAAGCATATTTATGTACCACATTGTCATAAGCATGTCAAAAATCATATTATCACAAGTACCATATCAAATACATGATATTGTCCAAAGATTTATGGTGACATAAAAATGCATAGAAGTTAACATGATAACATACCCAGAAACATGATAATAAGTACTGATCATAGGCACACAAAAATCATGAAAATATATCATAATAAATAAGCACACAAGCACACTGTTTTCTCCCCCTTTGTCATCACAAAAAGGGCGAAGAGCTAACAACCATGTTTTTCCTGGTGCTTACACACATCTTGGTGCAGAGCATCAATGCGAGATTCAAAACTGGTGTGAGAGGCGTTCATCTTCTCAGAAATCTCATGCATCATCCGTTGAGTACATGTGGTGCTTTCTTTAATAAGGGTATAGAGATCAGCGAGAGTAGGAGTGGCAGGGTCCGCCGAAGGAGATGGAGATCCGGGTGAGTGAACATCTGTTTGAGCACCAGTTGGATCATCATAATTGTCATCATTCGCGAGAACCAATTGAGGATCTCGTAGGAGAGCCGGATCGTACCACTTTTTGTTCCTATCATTGACTAAATTCATGTTTTTTAAGGTACGGGGAACAAAACGATCAATGTCCCGAGAGAGGATGAAGGCTTCCCGAGAAAGATCAATGTTAAGTGATTCGAAGATACGAGTTAATGGCATACCATAACAAAGATGTTTACGGGGTTTGAGACGGGTTTGTATGTGACTTAACATAACATAGGCCAAATCAAATTTGCATCCGGATATGACACACCATGTGAGAAAAGCTTCCATAGCCGACACATCAGTCTTGTTGCCAGACTTAGGAATAATAGTGGTTATGATAACCTTGTACACAAGACGGGCCTCAAAGGTGAGGTCGGAGAGTTGGATGCGGTAAATGTGATTAATGTTCGGGTCACGACAAATTAACCGTACTGCTTGGAGAGGGTTGAAACCAATAGGGTGATACCATAGATGGGTTTCATAGTGTTCAATACCTCCTTCCGAAAGATTAAGGTAGCGACGGAGCTTGGAGCAAGTAAGAGGAATTGTTACTCCGAGTACAGAAGATTCGCCTTTGAGTGGTAATTTGGGGCGCATGGACAGATGAGTATAGAAGAGCTTCATAGCTCGAGGATAAATAGGCACATCCATGGAAATGAAATGTCCTAGCCCTATGTTATCAAAAAGCTGATAGGTATTGAGATGAGCAGCCTCACAGTCTGACAAAGTGATGACCTTATTTTGGATGATTTTACGATTGGCAAATTCCTGCTCAAACTTATTTATCAGAGCATAAGTCGGATGGACTTTGAAACTTGGAGACAGCAATATAGGAATCGGGTTTTGAGCTTGGGAAGCTGAAGAGGGTTTTGGGGTGTTGGGTTTAGCACGCTTAGTGCGAGAGGTTTGGGTACGAGTTTGGGGAGCCATTTTGAGAGCTGTTGAAAAATAATTTCTAAAATTCACAGAATTTAAACTTTGTAGACAGGATCCCAAAATGAGAACAAAATTATAATGAAATTTTATTGATTTGAATTTCAGAGAAAAAAAATTTCCAGTGACGCAGTCAAAACCCCAACAAGTTTTAGTAAAAGCAGTGAAAATCGACACTAAAATCCCAATTTTGTTCAATTCTGCTCAAAAACAAAAATTTCGGAAGTGGCATGCACTACTTTAAAATTTCCAAAATCCCAAATTTGAAATTCAAGATCCAAACTTTAATTGAATTGCCAAAACCAATTTTCCAAATGCCAAAATTCCCAATTATCCAAATATCCAAAATTCCCAATCTCTGAATTCCAAAAGCCAAACTTAGAACTGCAAGAATTCCAAATTTCGAAATCTAAAAAACCAAACTTTGAACTGCCAAACCAAATTTTGAAATGTCTCAAAATCACAAAATTCACAGAATGAGTGCAAGAGAATGGTACTTGAGGTCGCTGGTGATTGGATTCGCTAAACGTCACTGACGTCGCCGGTGGAGAATCGAGAGGAGTAGCAGCCTGGTTGGTGGTCGGCGCAGATGGGTTAGAGCAGCGGTGGAGATCGGCGACTCGTCGAACACAGAGATGGCGCGAGGTGATCAGGTCGGTGGATGAGCGGCGGCAGTCATTAGCGAAGCCTCTTCGCTGGAGTGCGCGAAGGATGGGTGGTGGTGTGACAAGCCTGGTGCGCTGAGACACAGCAGCGGTGATGGGCAGGTACTGGTGGTCGGTCACAAGAACAGAGCAGCGGTGACGCAGAGGAGAGAGCTGTGAGTCGCGGCGGTGGATGGCTCTGGTTCGCAGCGGAGGAAGATGGTCGAGCTGGTGGTGATGGAGCAGTGGTTTAGAGAGTGGAATGGAGAGCGGCGGCGATTGTGCGCAAAAGAGGGGCGACGCTTTGGTGGTCGCGAGCTGCGGTGTGGTGGTGGCACGAAGTGAAGATGGCAGTGATGGTTTGTGATGGTGAGGTGCGGCTATGAAGAAGACATGAAGGGACAGACACGAAAAGATGTGATAGAGATGAGATAGGAGCCCTAAAATATGTAGCGATTATTTTTATTTTTAGGCGAAAAATAGTTAGACCATCTGAGAATAAGGGTAGACGCGTCTAAGAAAAACAGAAGGAAAAAAAAATTTCCTTCTAAGAGTTAGACACCTGACTAAGTAAGAGTAAGAGAGTCAGATGGGTCTGAACCAAAATCTTTTTTTTTTTTTTTTTTTTTTAAATCTAAACATATATTATATATATAGGAAACAAATAGCTATAAATAAAAATATGTGAAAAGACACAAAAATATATATAAAATCATATAGATTTTATTTTATTTTCAAATTTTATATATATATATATATTATTATTTAAAAAAATTAGATTACCTCAAATTCACGTGCCATACCGAGTTCTCTTCGGATTGAACAAAATTGATTCTCTTGAAGGGGTTTTGTAAAAATATCCGCAAGTTGATCTTCCGTTTTGACAAAAACAAGTTCGATATCACCTTTAGAAACATGGTCTCGAAGAAATTGGTACCGAATTTCGATATGTTTGGTTCGAGAGTGTTGGATAGGATTTTTTGAAATACAAATAGCACTCGTGTTGTCGCATTTAATCGGAATATGATTATAAGTAAGCCCAAAATCCTTAAGTTGTTGCTTAATATATAGCGTTTGTGCACAACTATTACCGGCGGCTACATATTCGGCTTCCGCCGTTGATAAAGCCACGGAATTTTGTTTCTTACATGACCACGATACAAGGGAGTGTCCTAAGAAATGACAAGTGCCACTAGTGCTTTTCCTATCAACCTTACATCCGGCAAAATCGGCATCCGAATAGCTAGTTAATTCAAATGATGTGTGCCGTGAATACCATAAACCAAGATCAATTGTGCCACTCAAATATTTAAAGATTCTTTTAACTGCAATGAAATGAGATTCTTTAGGGCATGATTGAAAACGAGCACATAAACAAACACTAAACATAATGTCCGGCCTACTAGCCGTTAAATACAAAAGACTACCAATTAGTCCTCTATATTTCTTAACATCAAAATCAATGCCATTTTCATCCTTATCAAGTTTCAAGGTAGAACTCATAGGAGTTTTGGCATATTTGGCTCCCTCCAAACCAAATTTCTTTAGCAAATCTTTGATATACTTGGATTGGCAAATGAAAATGCCATCAAGTGTTTGTTTGATTTGCAACCCTAAAAAGAGGTTGAGTTCTCCCATCATGCTCATTTCAAACTCGTTTTGCATGATATAAGCAAACTCGTCACATAGTGTATCATTAGTTGATCCAAATATAATATCATCTACGTATATTTGAACAATTAACAATTCACTATTAATGGATTTAGTAAAGAGAGTATTATCTATTTTACCACATTTGAATCCATTTTTAAGTAGAAAACCACTAAGTCTTTCGTACCAAGCTCTTGGAGCTTGCTTTAAGCCATATAAGGCTTTTGATAGCTTAAAGACATGATTGGGAAAAGTGAAATTTTCAAATCCCGGGGGTTGTTCTACATAGACTTCCTCTTCAATGAAACCATTTAAAAATGCACTTTTAACATCCATTTGAAATAATTTAAAATTCATGTGAGATGCAAATGCAAGTAACATTCTAATCGCTTCTAACCTTGCAACGGGGGCAAAGGTTTCCTCATAATCAATTCCCTCTTCTTAATTATATCCCTTGGCAACAAGTCTTGCCTTGTTTCTAACAATGATTCCCGATTCATCTTTTTTATTCCGAAATACCCATTTAGTTCCTATAATGGTTTTATCATTCGGTCTTGGAACTAATTCCCACACTTGATTTCTTTCAAATTGACTCAATTCTTCTTGCATAGCAAGAAACCATGATTTATCATTTTCGGCTTCTTGTATGTTTTTAGGCTCAAATTGAGATACAAATGCCAAGTAATTGCACACATTATTAACTTGAGAACGTGTGCTAACGTCCTTGGAAGGGTCTCCAATAATTTGGTCAATAGGATGATTTCTTACATATTTCCAACTCTTGGGAAGAGTATCACGTGACTCTTCAAGAGGGGGTTCATTGGAAGACTTATCATCTTGGGATGAGTTTGGTGAAGGTTCATTTGGATTTTCAGTCACATTGAGTTTATTGACACCTTGTTCAATATCGTTAAACTCATCATCACTTTGGTTTGATCTAGGTAAAGGTAGTGGTGATTCATCAAATGTTACATGGATAGATTCAACTACCGCTTGAGTTTTTCTATTGTACACTCTATATGCTTTACTCCTAGATGAATAACCAAGGAGAATCCCTTCATCGGATTTAGCATCAAATTTACCAAGATTGTCCTTATCATTTAGGACAAAACATTTACAACCAAAAACCTTGAAATACCCAATGTTGGGTTTTCTTTCATACCAAAGTTCATATGGAGTTTTGTCAATGGTCTTTCTAATAATTACCCTATTAATAACATAGCATGCGGTGTTGACGGCTTCGGCCCAAAAATATGTAGGCAAGCTATGCTCATTTAGCATAGTTCTAGCCATTTCTTGGAGAGATCTATTCTTTCTTTCAACAACTCCATTTTGTTGAGGAGTTCTAGGGGCCGAGAGATTATGATCATAACCATTGTCATCACAAAATCTCTCTACGTCTTGATTTTCAAATTCCCTTCCTCTATCGCTTCTAATGGTTTTAATCTTATATTCTTTTTCATTTTGAACTTTTCTACAAAATTTAGAAAAGATAGAGTGAACCTCATTTTTATGTGTAAGGAAAAAAACCCAAGTGAATCTAGAGAAATCATCAACAATAACAAATGCATAAAGTTTACCACCTATACTAACAACCCTTTCCGGTCCAAACAAGTCCATATGAATTAATTCAAGTGGTCTTGTGGTAGTAATGCTCCTTTTGCTTTTAAATGATGTCTTGACTTGTTTCCCTAATTGACAAGAGCTACAAATTTTGTCCTTAATATACTTAGTCTTTGGGAGGCCTTTGACTAAGTCTTTTCTAGACAATTTAGACAATAAATCCATACTAGCATGTCCAAGTCTTCTATGCCATAACCAACTATTTTCATTTGAAGAAACAAAACATTTTACATCTTGGTCATGCAATTCACATAAAAGCAATGTATATAAATTTCCATTTCTATTAGCAACAAATACTTGTTTGTTATCATGTTCAACAATGCATTGGTTAGATTTAAAGATAATATTAAAACCTTTATCACAAAGTTGACTAATACTAAACAAGTTATGTTTTAATCCATCAACAAGAAGCACATTATCAATAGAGAGAGATGAAGAAATACCAATTGCTCCAATGCCAATTACTTTTCCTTTAGAGTTATCCCCAAATGTCACATTTCCTCCATCATAAGGCTTGAGAGAAAGAAATTTTGATTTATCTCCCGTCATGTGTCTTGAACACCCACTATCAAGAAACCATTTGTCCTTGGAAGAGGAGGACTTCAAGCATACCTACAAAAATAATTAGGTAACTAATTTTGGTACCCATATATCCTTGGGTCCTTTGTGGTTAGAAATTTTAACATAAGTGCCTTTGATAACCCAAATTGTCTTAATGTTATTTTTCTTTCTTTTGGTACATTCAAATATTCTATGTCCACTCCTCTTACAATAATTACATCTTAAATGAGTCAAAGAATTTTTAATGAAAGTTTCATGTAAGGGATTTCTTTTCTTTAATAAACAAGCATCCTTTTGATAAGGATCATAACCTAATCCTTCTTTAAAGAATGAACTTCTTTGGCTTCCAAGCATAATAGCCAAGTTTTCCTTTCCTTTTGTAAATTTGGCTAATATATTTGTTTGATTATCAATGGTCTTTTTGAGTAAGACATTTTCACTAATAAGATCATTTGAAGGAGTAGTGTTTTCTTTTTGTTCTTTTAAAGAAATAACTTCTTCTTTAGATTTAGAAAGCTCAAGTGATAAAGATTTGTTTTCTCTCTTGAGAGAATTACATTTCAAAATCATTTTTCTCAATTCATCATGAATTTCTTTAAATGCTTCTTGTAATTCATTATATGAGTCTACAACATCATCATAAGAAGGTAAAGTGTCATTAAGAGAATCATTACATACCTCGTCATCGAAAGCCATGAGACAAAGATTTGCCATTTCTTCCACTTCATTGTCGCTATTTGAGACGTCGGATTCATCATCCTCCCATGTAGCTTGCATAGCCTTTTTATTTTTCTTCTTTTCCTTTTCGCTTTTGAGCTTGAGACAATCGGCTTTGAAGTGACCCACCTTTCCACAATGAAAACACGTGGGTGTATCTCTTTTGCTAGCCTCATTGGATGGTTCTCCCTTCCTCATAGGATTCCTTCTTTGAAAACGTTTTCTTTGAAGATATTTCTTAAAATTTTGGGTGATGAGAGCTATTTCTTCATCATCATTTTCGAGATCATCGGTCTCCATCAACGCTTCTTTGAAGGCGGTTTGAAGAGCTAATCCTTTCCTTGGTTTTGATTCTTCTTCACGAGATTTGAGAGTCATCTCCCATGTGAGAAGTGAACCATGTAGCTCATCAATGTTGAGTTTAGTAAGGTCATGAGATTCCTTGATGGCGGTAGTTTTGGCATCCCATTTGGCCGGAAGACTTCTAAGAACTTTTCTTGCAATATCCGAGTTAGCCATAGGTCTACCAAGATGTTTCAAACCATTCAAAATATTTGTGAATCGAGAAAACATATCATTAATGCTTTCATTTTCTTTCATGCGAAATAGTTCATATTCATGCATAAGTAAATCAATTTTTGACTCACGAACTTGTGAGGTTCCTTCATATGTTATTTCTAATTTATCCCAAATTTCTTTGGCGGTTGTGCAAGTTGATACCCTATTAAATTCATTTGGACTAATTGCACAATTTAAATTCACTTTGGCCTTAGCATTTATTGAGATAAGTTTACGTTCATCCGCATCCCACTCTTTTGCCTCTTTAGGCACCTTTTTGCCATCGATTTCTTTCATAGGAATAAATGGTCCATTTTCAATAACTTGCCATATTTGGTAATCTATAGCTTGAAGAAAATCAATCATTCTAGTTTTCCAATAACTATAGTTTGAACCATCAAACCAAGGAGGTCTATTGTTAGATTGACCCTCTATGTGTGTAACACCATTGTTTGCCATGATCTTTTCTCTAAGGTGATTAAGCCTTTAAATTAGAGCCTTGCTCTGATACCAATTGTTGCCCGATAAATGACTCTAGAGGGGGGGTGAATAGAGTCTTAGCTTAAACAATGAAATTTAATTCGATTTTCTAATTGATAAATTTAATTGCAATGCTAGATGATTTAATATAAAAACACAAAGCAATATAAATCAAAATAAAGTAGAGAGAGAATTATAAATACATGGACAAGCGATTTTAGCGAGGTTCAGAATACCCTTGATTCCTACGTCCTCGGCTCAAGGTTCTTCTTGAGACTTCTCAAATCCACTATGGCTTCTCCTTACGGGTGGAGAGCAAAACCTTCACAAGAAGCACACCACTTCTCCTTGCTAAGAGAACACCCTCTCTTAGCCTAAAATTGGGTCACACCAACCCTTTGAATACAATGATCTTGTACAATAGAATATCTCTCAAAGATTGATTTGTACAATTGTAGTTCTCTTGCTCACAAGACTAGAGTAAGAATTTGAATAAAAATGGAAGCTCTAGACTTGAAAATATGTGAATGATGATACAAAAATGTATATGAAGGTGTATGATTGAGATTGCAAGAGGTAAGTTGTAAAGAGAATTTTAAGTCCCTTTATAGTAAACACTTTCATCACTTTTGGCATAAAATATGACAAAAAGTCATATAGAGCCGTTTGAAAGGAGACAAATACGTTAGAAAAGAAGCACAAAAGTCAAGAGCCGTTGGAAGCTCATTTTGTGTTATTTTTTGATAAGTTAGGCTATCTAACTTTGAGAGTTAGGCCACCTGACTATTTATGTCATGACACCTGACTAAATAAGTTAGGCTACCTTACTTTCTGAAGAAATGATTTGAAACCTCTGTAAAACTTAGGCTATCTGACTTGTAGAGTCAGGTTACCTTACTATTCAAAAACATTTTAATTTAGCTTTAAAAATGGTTTTGTGAGATGATGCATGTTTAAATCAATTTTCTAGAGCTTCAAAGATAATTCAAATAATTACTTTGACAATTTAATCTTAAACACTCACCAACCTATCTACCCCAATCTTCAAGTAGTGGTTGATCCTCTTAGAATTGATAGTCTTTAAGCTTCAACATCTTTGCACTTAATCTTTTGCTCGGTGGCTTTAAATGGTAACGCCATGATCTTTTTGACCGCATGATCCATATATGATTTTCCTGTTTTTACAAGCTTGGACAAATACTCATTGTAACCATTAGTACAAATACATCATTAATGATTTGTTATTATCAAAATTACGGAATTGCCCTTAGATTAAAATCTTAAGGCCAACAGCATGGGTAGAAAAATGTGAGATACGCTGTTTTGTTGCTCACACTGCTTTTAGAGCACATGATTCTAGTGCTTGGTATTTGGATAGTGGATGTTCTAGGTACATGACTGGAGATAAGTCATTGTTTGGTTTTTTCAAGGAAAGTAATGGTGGGATAGTTACTTTTGGAGATGGAAAGAAGTCTAGAGTTTGAGGAAAATGAAGAACTGTAGCTTCTAGTAAGCATAGTTTGGAAAATGTGCTTTATGTTGATGGCTTAAAAGCGAATTTACTAAGTATTAGTCAAATTTATGATAATAACCATAATGTCAATTTCTCCCCTGATAAATGTTTAATTATTGATTCTTCTGGAAATTGTGTTATGGAAGGTATGTTGTCATCTGACAATTGTTATTGTATTATTCCTAATACTGAATTAGCGTGCAATAAGGTTAAGCTTGATGAGATAGAAATTTGGCACCAAAGAATGAGACACGTTAAGTTTCGTGATTTAACTAAGATTACTAAAAATGAAATTGTTAAAGGTATTCCTAAGCTTGGATATGGCAAAGATCTTGTGTGTGGTCCGTGTCAAAAGGGGAAGCAGACTAGATGTCAACATAAGAAGACTAATACCATAGGTACTTCTAGACCCTTAGAATTATTGCATATTGACTTAATGGGACCTTAAGAAAAGGATATAAGTAGTATTTTTTTGTTATGGTTGATGACTACTCTAGATATACATGAGTAGGATTTCTAAGTGATAAGTCTGAAGCTACTGAAAATTTTAGGAATATTTGTTTAAAAATTCAGACTGAGAAAAATTATCCCATTACTAGAGTAAGAGGTGATCATGGAAAGGAGTTTGAAAATTCAGGGATTGATACTTTTTGTGACGAAAAAGGAATAAAGCATGAGTTTTCTACACCACATACTCCACAACAAAATGGGGTTGTTGAGAGAAAGAATAGGGTTCTTCAGGAAATGATGAATGTTATGTTACATGGAAGGAATGTTCCAAGAAACCTTTAGGACAAGGCAGTGAACACAACTTGTTATACTTCAAATAGAGTTTATCTTAGGTCTGACACTTTAAAAAGCCTTTATGAATTGTGGAATGGCAAGAAACCCAATATAAAATATTTTTGGGATTTTGGATCAAAATGTTATATTCTTAGAGATAGATAATCTTTAGGGAAATTTGACTCTAAGAGTGACGAGGGAATATTCTTGGGGTATTCACTAACTAGTAGGGCATATAGGGTTTTTAACCTTAGAGCCCAAACAATGATGGAATCTGGTAATGTGGTAGTTGATGAGTGTCAATCTTCTGTAGAGGAAAACGAAAGTGAACCATTTTTCCTATTAAGTGGTGATTCTCCTACTGATACTGAAGAGGAAAAAGCGGATCATGAAGATACTCCTAGTACTATAGAATCACATGAATTTTCTCATAATGTTCAGCCTACTCCTACTAAAGAACCATCTGCTAGAGTTAAGTTGAACCATCCTTTAGATAAAGTCATAGGATTTGTTGATAAAATGATGGTGACTCATAGAAAGGCTAGGAATGAAATCTCTTATGCATGTTATACATCTATTTTAGAACCAAAATATGTTAAAGAAGCTCTTTAAGATAATGAATGGATAAATGCAATGCAAGAAGAACTTCAACAATTTGTTAAGAATCATGTGTGGTATCTTGTGCCAAGACCTAAGGATATAAATGTTATTGGTACCAAGTGGATATATAAGAACAAAAAAGATAAGAATGGTACTATTATAAGAAATAAATCTAGGCTTGTTGCTCAAGGTTATACATAGTTGGAAGGTATAGACTTTGATGAGACATTTGCTCCGATAGCTAGACTTGAATCTATTCAAATTTTATTTGCTATCACATGTTATCTTGGATTCAAATTATATCAAATGGATGTTAAGAGTGCATTCTTAAATGACATTCTTCATGAGGAAGTATATGTGGAGCAACCCAAAGGATTTTAATATCCTTATTGTCCAAGTCATGTTTATAAGCTTAAGAAGGCTTTGTGTGGGTTAAAGCAAGCTCCTAGAGCTTGGCATGAGAGATTGACTGATTATCTGCTGGGAACAGATTTTACCCGAGGGGGAGTGGACAAAACACTATTTATACAGAAAATTGAAAGTAATATAGTTATTGCTCAAATCTATGTTAATGATATAGTGTTTGGTTCCACCTCTAACCAACTTGCTCATTATTTTGGAGATCAAATGACCCATGAATTTGAGATGAGCATGATTGGAGAATTAAACTTCTTTCTAGGGTTACAAAGTAGGCAATTAACTGATGGGATTTTTATTTCTCAAACTAGATATGTCTTGGAATTAGTAAAGATGTTTGGTTTAGATAAGGCTAAGGATGCTCGCACTCCTATGAGTACAAGTGTCAAACTTAGCGTAGACACTAACGGCAAAGATGTTAATCCTACACTTTATAGGAGTATGATTGGGAGTTTGTTATACTTAACTGTCAGTCGATCCGACATAGCGTTTAGTGTTGGTATTTGTGCACATTACCAGGCTACTCCTAAAGAGTCTCACCTTACTGTTGTTAAACATATTACTAAATATGTAAAAGAGACTGTTAATTATGGACTGTGGTACCCATCATGATCTAATATTGATATTGCTTCTAATGTTGATTAGGTTGGTAATGTAGATGATAGAAAGAGTACTAGTGGAAGATGTTTTTACATTGGTAATTGCTTAGTTGCTTGGCATAGCAAGAAGCAAAATTGTGTCTCCCTTTCCACTGATTAGGCTAAATATATAGTTGTTGGAAGTTGTTGTACTCATATTTTGTGGATGCGTCAGATGTTACAAGATTATGGTTTTTCACAAAACACAATGACAGTTTTCTGTGATAATACTAGTGCTATAAATATTTATAAAAAAACATGTTCAACACTCTAGGACAAAGTATATAGATATTCGACATCATTTCATTCGTGATCTTGTTGAATATGGAATAGTGTTTTTAGATTTTATATCCATTGATTCTCATTTAGCATATATTTTTACAAAACCATTAGATTTTCAAAAGTATATAAGTCTTAGAAAATCTATTGGCATGTTTTCTTTAGAATAGATATCTTCATATGTATCATTCTAGGAATATCTTGCCTTATTCTTTTTCCTAGAATTTATACATTATCATGCATTTTTTATTTTTTATTATTATGCATGCATCATGTTTTATTATTACTTTTAGGATTTTCATGCATACATTATGACATAAAACACCATAAAAATTATAAAATAAAAATTCTTAGCATGTTGAGCTTGGCTAAGGGTACAAATGGTTGTCATATTTCACTCTATTCTCACATTTAATTCTCTTATTATGCTTATGGGAATTAGAGTTGTTAGTCTGACCTGAGGATATGAGTTATTCACTTGACATGTTTAAGTATTATTTTTAGAACTCATTAATCTTGGGTGCTTGTTTTACTTCGGAGAAGAATGTAATACTTGTTGTGTCACGCCTCGAATTTTCAAAGACTCCTGAACCGGGACATCCAAGGAATCCAGGATCGTGATCCATAAAATGAGCGACCAACTAAGATCATCAATAACTATAAAAAGAATGGAATATTATTAATAATAATAACTCCATACCCAATCAAGTGGAAGCTAAACCAAATTATACATAATGCACGTCTAGGTGCCGAAAGAATATATCTCTACAACGATGCAACGATACTAAATACAAATAAGGGATGCGCCAATAAACTGGCTCCCAAGAATAAAACAACAATGGTCCCAACACAGGGGATAAGAAAAGGAAACTAAGATAGAACAACACTACGTACAAACGTCCCAAATCTCGTAACAGCATCCATAACACTCTAGGAAAATCCAGAACCTATAATGAGGAAACAGAAGAAAGGTGTCGTTGCACCGCAAGCAATCCCTAGTTGAAACAAAACCTGCAAACTGGTGTAAACCACCAGGGCAAACCAACGCCACAGTGAGCTCATCAAGCCCCGTAGAAAAAAAGGAATCGTAATCATCACATCCTCCGATCGTCCAAATCCAGTGCGAACCAACCCGTGTACATGCATCTACCCTAGGTTAGTCAATATTCCCTCATGGCACTCACGCCAATACGAGCCCCTGAAAATATCCCTCTAGTCCCCTACCATGCATCATCAAGGGTAACTAGCACATAACGAAACCATAATATAACATCATATGGCAAACGCACACCTATATATATATGCGTATATATATACATAGAGATAACAAATAAGTACAAGTCATGCAGTTCTAACCTCACCAGAGAACACTATGACTAGTACCCACCAATCCAACACTAGTAGTCTACACTAACATAAATGTACACCAAATATACAATACCCTATCATAACATAGCCAATCACTCGAGGGCCACAACAATAACCATAGGATCCAAATGAACTAATATCACCACAATGTCCATAAGAAGGAACATCCATAACCAGTACTAAGGAAACTCTCAAATCCTTACGTATCCACATAATCATCGTCAATGCATATATACACAATACACATACGACACCTCAATCTCTTCACAAAGGCGAACCACACTCACCTCAATATCACTACTGATGCCACAACATCAATCTCACGATACCATCGAAAAGGGGATCAATTCAATCACTAACGTCCTCACTATGAACAAGGAATGATAGTTACTCAACCATAAAGGGTACATAAACACCACCCTCAATAATGGTCACACAAAACCATGACATCAAGCAAGGGATGAAACTCCATTGCTTACCAAAAGAATAACTGGAACATCTAGTCAACATGGAGGGACATCCACCTGTGACGAGGAAACATCACTACGTATATGCAATAAGCCACACACATCATAACAGAGTCTCGGAATGAAAAAAGGTATGAGATACACATACCGAGATAAACACTCTCAAATCAACCGAACAACCACAACTCAAGGATTCCTATGACACCCTGAGGACGAATAAGGAAAAGTGACGCGCTAGAACCACGGAACCCAACGTCTGTTTCCAACCCCACGGATCAAATAATGATACAAAGGAGTGGCTCGACATCACGCCGCAACCAACACTCAAGAAAGGTGGATCTAAGCCGATCCTTCAACCTAACAAAACTCATCCCTAACGACCATTAACCAATGCCTCAAACATAGTAGGAGAAGTGGTGAAGCACAAGGGAGAGAACGAAAAGAAGCCACAACAAGTACATAAACAGGTGCCACCGAGTTGTACATCGAGTACTCGGTGGTGGAAGCTTCGAGTATGGCTCTTCTACCGAGTTGTACACCGAGGACTTGGTAGCCTTAGAAATGCTCAAAACTCTCGGGCGAAAAATGAGGCTTGCGCGCACTTACACACTCACCGAGTACTCGGTAGAATCATCATCGAGTACTCGGTGGCCCTAGAACAACAAGTTAAATAATGAACCCGAAATGCTCTGAAACAAAACCGGACGACTTCGGGCCAAACCCGAACACACCGAAATATTTACAACACCATGCGGAGTGACTCAACATCCGACATGAACCACAGAGAACGAAGAATGAAGAATGAAGTCCAAAAATGACAACACTTCAACGAAAATGGGAAATACGATCCCAAACTCTATCCCCAACCGGGAACTCAATTCACTCTCAAAACGATAACTCATCTCAATCACCCCAAGTGGTTAAGGAAACCACCTCAAGAACACTACCATTCTTGGATATGAAAAGGGAGACCTAGTAGCTAAAACTCGGATACTATCAAGTTTCAATCAAAACCACCTCCAATCCATTCAAACCTCGATTACCATGTAATATCTTCTCTTTTAGAATTCTAATGGAATAAAGAACCATTACCACACAAGTGACTAGGATCAATCCTCACTTCACCTAATCAACTCAAAACCTCAAAGTATAATAAACGATATATTCCTCAAATACAAAAGAAGTATCAAATGGCCATCACTACATAGCCAACCAAAATTCCAAACTATCAAGGATCGTACATCCCTCAAAGGTGCAAAAACATCAAGTGGTCAAAACCCCACTACCAAGCAAGGTTACTCAACTATCACCCACCTTCTCAAATGTCACAATTCACACTTACTCCATAGTCCACTACCGACTTTACTTATCACAAGAAAGCCGTTAAACCAACTCATAACACCACTTAAGGGCATATAAGCATACAACAACAAGTATAATTATTCATCGCATATTATACTTTAAACAAGACATGTAAATCATGTTCTCACATTTTTTCAATTTCACTTGAGCATTTTAATCACATATGAATTATATCACAAAATTCATATTAAACATGCTCCTCAATCACATTGAATAATATCATGATATACATGTCAAATGGAATCACATGAATGATACACAAATGCAATGTGACTCAATACCACCCGTGGTACACACACGACCACACACCCTACTTTAAGAACGGATCCAGAATCTCTACCATTCACTCCTAGCTCGCAAAGGAATGTAGAGTGTGTACCGATTATCCCCAAGTTATTTTTATCTCTTTCACTTTCAATAAGGAATATCAGTTGCACAAGCCGACCCGCGACTTTGAGAATCGGACGACCCACCATATATCAACAATTTTTGGCTTTTTAGTTCCGTAGGTGGGGGACACCTCCTGGCTAATTATTGCGACGATCTGACACAAGACTACTCACCCATGGTTTCACGACCGGGCATAGCCCCACACCAATTGAGTTCTCAATACAAAAGGTGAACACCATATGCACTATGTCTCAATGCATCATATATCAACACAAATATGTATCACATCATATTTATGTACACATTCCCAAAATGTTAACACGAATGTTTTTCATCATTCAACATGCTTTTTAAATCTCATTTAAAGTAATAATCAACAAGGATGCTTTCTCATACACTATTCATATTCAAATCATCAAGTTTTTCTTTTATTTCACAAGGATAACCTTTTCATTCACTTAACATGCTTCTATCTAAATTAAAGTATTTAAATCATAAGGATACATTATCATGCACAAATAATGTTCCAAATTATCAAGTTATCCTTTAATACACAAATATAACATTAGCTTTTATTTAACATGCTTTTATCTTAATTAAAGAAATTATACACATTAACTCATTTTTATTCACAAGTTTAATGTCAAGATAGCAACTTCAAGATTAACAAGTATGGGGGAACTAGAATAACGATCTAAGTTCATAATCCCATAATCCACCAATCATTTACATCCGCATTCCAAATCACTATCCAAGGTAGCTAGCCTACTTACGCAATCAAGGCTATACTACTAAAACCCGGAATCATATACGTATATTTACACTTATACATATATACCTCACACTCATATACATATATATATAAGCATACAAGTAGAATTCATCTCAAAAGTCCACAACTCATAACCCATCTAGCATATATCATATACATATTTCAAGGATGACATAAATATGGATTATAGCACATAAATACCAATAAACCCTAAATTCATATTTCTCAAGTTTACACTTAGCAAAAATATATCTAGGGTTATAAAGCCCAAAAACGAAATCGCACACTCACGAATCAAAGAACGAGAGATTAAAGAAAAGGCTCCAAGGCCCCAAGATGACACCGTAAAATTCCGAAACAATCCGGGACACATCCAAATACTCCAAAACACATAGGAAAACTCTCATACTTCCTCACCAACTCACACACAAGTGAAATACCGAGAATACCCCTCACTCTCAAATGTTTCAAAAATATAAATAAACACATAAGTGTTTCACTAAAACGTCTACCATAAACTAAAGTAACACGTTTGAGCACGGAACACGATCGTCGAAGCATAAATGAGAAAATGTCGCAACGAACCCATATAGTCGCCAACGAAATGCAAATCCATGAAGCTGGAAACAAACTACCACAAAGTCATCCCGCTAAGTCCAAAACATAAACGCGAAAATTTACACGTACCGAGAATACACAAGACGTCATGAATAAATGACGTCACAAAACGTTAACACTTGGAAAAGAATTACAGAAAGGAGAAAGGAAAATGCAGTGCGTTACATGCTGAAACTTTTAGTCTTTCTCATTTAAGTCGAAGTAATATGTAGGTTCATGAGTTATGCTAGATTGATCCATAACTTTGAATACCTTTTGCATGCTCATGAATTTTGGGGTAATGTTGAAATAATGAAATATATAAATGTCTCTTTAAAACCCCTTAGAGCAATGGTCCGTCTGCTGAGTAACTGGATCTCAGTACGTCAACAAGTATTGAGTATTCGCGTAAAAAGGCGGACGTGATTATCTCAAATTTTTCAATATGAGTAACCGGGCCTCATGCCTCAGTAAACATTGAGTGTTCGTGTAAAAAAGGGAGAAAAATAAATAAATAAATATATATATATATATATATATAAAAGGGTGCAAAAGATAAAAATTTGAGATAAAAATACAAATAAATCGTGTTCCCATATAAAAGCAATAAGGTCCGAGCTAACGATTTGACTTTTAACTTAGGTTTTGAACTGAAGTATCATCACGGTTAGTGAGTATATTATTAGAATTAATATGTATTGCATTCATCTTAGTTATTTGCTTGCACCCAAATATTTTTCATATATGCAAAAACTATGTAAAGCTTGTCTTATGACTACTTATAACTACAAGGTATGTGTGCTGATTTTCTTCACTACTGTGTGTATAATGGCTAAGTCAAATATGCGAATATGATGTGTTTATTATTAGCTCATTGTCTCTACTGCCTTGCTCACATGTTTCTAAAAACAAAATTTTTTTGTTGAGCATTTTGCATTCATGCATTTTAGAGATTTTTGTTACCTAAGAATCTTGATATATTCTTTAGAGTTCCATGACTTAATATAATCTTTGCTTAGATTCTCTGGTCTTCCCGAATATTTTCCCAATATTTACAATTTGTCTATTCTCTTTTATCTCTCTTGACTATTTGTATTATTATTTAATATCTTGTCATTTAAGTGACAAAATGGGAGAGAAGTATTTAGAAAGGGGGAGTGATTATTTCTGTATGGGGAGAAGTATTTATTTGAGGGGGAGAATTAATTATTTTTAATTAATGATCATTATGTTTCATGTTAATATTGTTCGTTTTATTTATGATCATTTAATATTGATTATTCATGCTATTTGTTTTCCACACTTGTTTTTCACATGTATATTTGTTTAAGTGTTGTGATTGCAGGATTCGTAGATCATCATGAGATCAAGAGAAAAGTCTATATCTATGTTTGTTGGTGTGTGTTCATAGGTATAGATTTTATTTTTTATCATAAGGATATATTTGTAAAACATGTTTTTGTCTCAGAAATGCCAAGGGGGAGATTGTAAGAACATTTATTTATGTAATGGCATTATTCTAATAAAAAAACCATGTTGAGAGTTATTTGTTTTAGATTGAGTTGTTAAAGCGTTGTATGGTAAGGAGTTTATGTGTCAAATCAAGCATAAATTGTGAAGATATAGTGGTGATGTTACAGGAGTGGAACAATGGTTAGAAGGAAGTGGAAACATGACAAAATTATATTTCTATATTTTCACAATTTTGTTCCACTGAGTACTCGGTGGGGACATTACCGACTACTCGGTAAGTTGCGAACTTTCTCATGTTTGTGCAAAAGTGATAAATTCTTCCAGAATGTTTTGCGTACTTGAGCATGATTGAATGGTGAAAATACGAATCCCGAAAGGAAAATTATTCTTACCTTTAATTGAAACTCTTCTCTATTTATATGAAAAAAACCTAAGAGAAGGGTGTGGATTTTGGTGAGATCTCTGCAATTATTCTACAGTTCATATACTTTTATAGAGAGATATGAAGAGAGAAAATTGTTGAGTGATCATATATTTTCTAGTTCTCTCTTATTTTGGTTTTCTCCAATGGTGCTTTAACAAGTGAGATCTTTATGTACAATTGAATTATCTAGTTACTGAGAAATCATCACACCACCTTGATCGAAGCAGGAGGCTTCGTGGTTATTTGATCCATTGAGAAGCGGATTCGTCAAAGTACGGAGATCGGAGCGAGAGCTTCGTGGAGTGCGAATGATTCAAGACTGTCAGACGTCGAGTGGAGAAAGGCAGATTATGAGTGATTTATAAGTCTAAAACTTCATAGAATCTTGTACTTCTTGATTCATAGTGCATCGATACCTGAGCATATCCATGGTTTTTTACTTGGAGTCTTTCCAAGGTTTTTCCACTTAAAAATATTGGTGTCGTCTCTGATTTATTTTCTGCACTTATATTTATTATTGCGTGGATTATATTGTGATAGAATTGTATTTAAATTGACTATTCCGCAATTAAAATTTTAATTTGTCAATTAATTCTTAAAAAACCTATTCAGCCCCCCCCCCCCCCCCCCCCCCGGGCTTAGTTCACCGTCTTCTAAGTAATTTCAATTATTATATTTTCATCTATGTTACATGTAATTTAGACTAAACGTTTGAAAATAAAATTTATTTACTATATCAATTATTTTACATACTTTTATACTATTTCCTGTTATGCGTTTGTTTATCACATGCAAAGCATATATATAAGCAATCGTAATGCAACAAAATAGTGTATTGTTCCAATTACTACAATAATCTTCCAAAGAAAAACCTAGTTACTTAACAACTACAAACATTTTCCAAATTAAAGAAAAAACAACAGAATCATTCAAAATATCTAGAGATGCTTTCATAGTATCTTTTTCTATATGAATTGAATTCTATATAAATGTGTATAAAATGTTAGAAGTTTCACGATATTTATGTAGACATACAACCATAAATACAGTAGTAACATTCTAGCTAGCATTATTGTGCTATTTGATATGACACAAGCTATTAAGTTCTTTAGAAATAAAGTAATAGTAAATTTTCAATTTCCTAACGTCCGTAAGAAAGCTTAGTTTGAAATGATTATCAATTGGTAAAATAATGTAAGCATGCACAACTTATTGTTTAGCGTTAAATGATCGTCAATATTTTGTTAATAAAATGTTTTTAAGCATCCCAACAACAAACAAAGATTCTTTGTTTAGTTTAAAATGTCGTTAATAAAACATTGCAAGCATACCAACAACAAACAAATGAAAAATTACATACTCCAAGCATTCTAATAGGACACAAACGAAAAATTAATCAAATACTCCAACCACCCCAACAGAAAACAAACCGGAAAAATAGTGAGTCTAAACATAAACCAAAGGAAAAAAAATATAAAGAGTTCGAACGAATGTCATTCTTCAAAGTCAATCCAAGCATATAATTCATTGAGAATATTTAAAGTCAACAATTGCAATCAAAACCAATATCAATCATCTAATAAGTGGCTAAAAAGGGTCGAAATATCCCTTAAGATTGAAAACTACATTAAAAAATGAGAGTGGATTAAAAAAAAAAAGGAGAAAAAGTTGTTGTTGAAATAAATTTATTAGAATTTCTATGTCAATAATGTCAAACATTTCAAATTAGGACCTCCAACACTTCAAAAGGAGGACATGCAAAAACATTGAAAAATAAAGTAAATTTGTATAAGAACAAATGCATTTGATAATTACTTACATCAAAATCACTTTTCCGTAAAATTATATACCTTAGAACCTAAATCATTGGCCTATATTGTTTTCACTAGTAGAATAGGAACCATAAGGCGAAGCATTGGATTCAAATCTTTCATGATACTGTAAAGCGCAATAAACCGCATACAAAATTTATAAAATAAATAAATACATAAACATGTACAAATGTAATTGACAAGTATGGTTAAAAACTTATACAAGTTGTTAAAAGTTAAGATTTTGCACAAGCAAACTATTCTTAAACATATGATGAACTCAATGTATCTAGTATATAGAAAAAGAGAAGTCAATGATAAAACTAAAAAATTTGAAAGCTCTGATGCGCTCAATATGAGTTCAAAATAGTGTTTCAGAACAGACTCTTATGACGACAAGGTTTTAAATATCGCAAGTGCACAAGTTGTAATGTAGTCTAATTCGGCTTGAGAAAGGTTATCAAATCTAAGGGATTAAGTCGTATTCTGAACTCTCGCAAAGTAATACTCTTAAATTGCTATAAAAGTATGATTTGTGGTTTGTGATTTCTTAACTAATAAAGCAAGTATAAATAGATTAAGACAAGAACAATAGAGATAAAAACTAGGGTTTCCTTACTCCATCATTAACCGCATAATATAACTATCTACTTGATCAATTGGAAGAGGGCGATCCATCACCGTGAATCAGACTGTACCACAAATAGTCAAATACATCCCCAAAAGGATACCGTCCACCGGATTCGCTAGAACTCATCTCCAGACAGAGTGTGATTAGTGCATGCTATTTACTTTACTCTAATATACTCCTACAACATGAAATTAAACTAAAGCATGTCTATATCACCTCCCTATGTAAATCTAGGGTTTCGGGTGTTATGCACCATTCTATAGAAAATCATGATATGTTGGAGAATACCAGATAAACATGATTGATTGAGAAAATGCATTTATTCAATCTAACATAAGAATAGAATAAATATAAAACCCCTTATCAGAAATAACTACCGTATCTGATCTACACAATCATCATAGGTGTGGTCTTCAGTTTCCCCTCGTTACAATTGAAACAAATAAATAACTACTTTACTTGGCTACGGTTTTGCTAGAAAACCCTAGATACTAGTTTAGTTGCTCATTGTGGGAGGAGACTACATCGTTAATGTAAAAACGCCCACCATGAACGTCTGTTCCAGATCTATAGGTATTGAATGACTCCCTTCTTCAAAAGATGTAAATCTCCATAGATAGTGCTCTAAAAATTATGTATTTAGAAGTTCCCTAGTTCTGGTTCAAGCCTTGGTATTTATAGAAGAAGTTTAGACGAGTCTTGCTTGTATTAGATTTGTCCCGCTTGGAGTAGGATTCCTCTTTGACGTATTTTTCCTTCATTCTGAGTCAAACCCCTTTAATCTGATGTAGATACACCTTATACACGTGCTTGGAAATGTTGGAGTCGAACACAAATTCATCCCAAGTAAAAGGATCAATTCGGGTAAAACTGGGATTTTTGGCCGAATCTGCAGTTTTCAACTTTTTCTTGCAGACAAGTCTCACTCTTTTTATCATAACCCGGGCTACACAACTTGGATTCAGGCTTACTTTATCTTGTTGGAAAGATGACTTCAAGCTCTTACGTTTAGACTTAAGAATTACTGATCGGCTCAGTAGGTCGGCTATAAAAATGCTTAAAAATATACCCTAAATACGACCTCGTTTTGCTTATCGCAAGTGTACTAGTCAGTTCGTAGTATAATATAGTTTGAGACACCATTTATCGATCCCACAGAGACTAAGTTGTACTCTAAATTTTAATATAATAATATTCTTGAATTGTAAAGATAGTTTGATTTTGATTTTTATATTAACTAATTAAATTAACAACTAAACTAAATAAAACGATTAAGATAATTTGATAAAATTCAATACTGGGAGAGACTAGGGCATAACTAGCGCCACCACTAACTTCGTAATACAAACATGTTATTCATTTTATTATGAAAGGGAGAAACATTTCTTACAAATCAGACTAGTGCTGCTGTAAACGAGATTCTAGTCCCCATCAAAGGTTTCATTTAACCGAGCTCGGTCACAATTCATCTTCGGATCAAACATGATTTGGATATGCCATTACCCTACACTCACATCAATTTCATATTCCCTTAGCATAAACTGTCCAAACTAAAGTTTCATGTTTTAAGCATCGTTATATAGATAACTCACAACCTAAATTTCAGAGTTCAAGCTCGTAGCAATTAGGTGCAGTTGTGCAAGAATTAACATAAAATCAACCTAGAATAGATAAAATGAAAATTCTTATTTAAACATAAAGCACAAATCTCTTGTCTACATAACCATTATAGGAGTGCTCTTTAGCTTCCTCTTTCACATTAAAAATAAATAAATGATAGAGTACATTACATGAGCTAGGGTTTTGCTAGAAACCCTAGTTACCGCTAGTTACCCATGAGTATTGGTCATTGCATCCTCGGTGGTGAACACGACTCCATGGGTAGCACGGCAATCTCTTCTATCTTCTACTTCCTTGTTGCTCTCCCTTCTATCGCTCTCCTGATATTTATTTTACGCACTAATTTTGTTACAAAGAAAAGAGGCTATCCAGAGAGAGCCCTCAAATCTAATATAAAACTTGTATTTATAGATATAGAGTCTTGTTGAAGTTGAACTCTTTGATTGGTGTCAAATCCTTGTAAATAGACTCAAAACTCTTCAATATTAATTAGAATATATTTAAAATATATCCCAACACGTTCTGGAGTGTGCAATACATCAAACTAGACCCACAAAAATCCACCTGAAATGTGACCTGCGATAGATCCCATATTCTAAGGATCTATCCGAGAGTAACTCTTGCCAATTGCAGCACTTGAAGGTGGGATCGATCCCAAAAACGTGGGATCGATCCTAAAACAGGAAATGCTTTTATTCTTGTTAGAAATTCGCCCCATGCATCTTGGTTGCTTCCGCTTGCCTCCAATGCACTTGTTTTATCTTTTTAACTTCCTTTTAGTCTATTTTTGCACCTCATTTTAACTCGGTCTTGGTTCTTGAATGGTTATGAGCTAGTACTTCAGTTAATTCACCGGATTTAGCTCGTTTTACAAGGACCGAACCTGAAATATGCTTAAACATACAAATTGCATAAAAATACCAATTTTTATCCGGGGTCGTGATCCATAAAATGAGCGACCAACTAAGATCATTAATAACCATAAACCAAATGGAATCTTATTAACAATAATAACTCTATACACAATCAAGCGGAAGTTAAACCAAATGATACACAAGGCACGTCTAGGTGCCGAAAGAATACATCTCTACAACGATGCAACGATACCAAATACAAGGAAGGGATGTGCCAACAAACTGGCTCCCAAGAATAAAACAACAAATGTCCCAATACAGGGGACATACAAAGGAAACTAGAATGGAATAACACTACATACGAACGTCCCAAATCCCGAACAACATTCATACCACTTTAGACAAATCCAGAACCTGCAACGAGGAAACAAAAGAAAGGTGACGTTTCACCGCAAGCAGTCCATCAGGGCAAACCAACGTCGGGGTGAGCTCATCAAGCCCCGTAAATAAAAGGAAATCGTAATCGTCACATCCTCCGACCGTCCAAGTCCAATGTGAACCAACCCGTGTACATGCATCTACCCTAGGTTGGTCAATCATCCAACATGGCACTCACGCCAATATGAGACCCCTAAAAATATCCCTCTAGTCCCCTACCATGCATCATCAAGGTCAACTAGCACATAACGAAACCATAATATAACATCATATGGCAAACGCACACCTATATATATACATAGAGATAACAACTAAGTATGAGTCATGCAGTTCTAACCTCACAGGAGAACACTATAACTCGTACCCCCAATCCAACACTAGTAGTCTACACTACTCACATAAACTTACTCCAAGTACACAATACCATATCCTAACATAGCCAATCACTCTAGTGGCCACAACAATAACCATACGATTCAAAGGAACTAAAATTTCCACGTTACCCATAACAAGGAACATCCATAACCAGTACCAAGGAAACTCTCACGTCTTCGCATACCAAAATAACCATCGTCAATGTATATATACACAATACACATATGACATATCCACCTATTCAAAAGGCGAACCTTACTCACATTAGTAGCACTAATCATGCCACAACATCAATCTCATGATACTATCCACAAGTATATCAGTTCCATCACTAACGCTATCATTATGAACAAGGAAAGCTAACTACTCAACCACGAAGGGTACGTGAACACCACCCTCAGGAATTGCCACACAAGACCATAAACCAAGCAAGGAATGAAAACTTCAACGCTAACCAAAAGAATAACCGGAACATCACATTGACATGGAAAAACATCCACCCATGACGAGGAAACATCACTACTTATGTGTAATAAGCCACACACATTATAACTGAGACTCCAAACAAAGGAAGGTATGAAACCCGCATACCGAAAGAATACACTATCAAGTCAACTGAACAACCACAACTCAAGGATTCCTATATAACGCCCACGAGGACGAAGAAGGAAAAGTGACACATTTGAACCACGGAACCCAGCGTCCGTTCCCAACCCAACGAATCAAATGATGATACAAAGGAGTGGCTTGGCATCAAGCCGTGACCAACACTCAAGAAAGATGGATCTAAACTGATCCTTCAACCTAACAAAACCCATCCCTAAAGACCACTATTCAATGCTCAAAGCATAGGAGAAGAGTGGTGGAGCACAAGGGAGAGAACAGAAAGAAACTGCAAGAAATACATAAACAAGTGCCACCGAGTTGTACATCAAGTACTCGGTGGCTCTTCCATCGAGTTGTACATCGAGTACTCGATAGCCTTATAAATACCCAAAACTTTCGGGCAAAAAAAGAGGCTTGCGCGTAAATGCGCGAACTTACGCACTCACCGAGTACTCGATAGAATCATCACCGAGTACTCGGTGGCCCCCAGAATAAAATGTCAAGAAATGAACTCGAAAAGCCTCGAAATGACATCGAACGACTACAAGATAACCCCGAGCACACCGAAACACCTACAACACCATGCGGAGTGACTCAACATTCGACATGAACCAAGAAGAATGAAGAATGAAGAAGTAAGTCCAAAAATGACAACACTTCAACAAAACTAAGAAACCAATCTAACAACTCGATTCCCAGCCATGAACTTAATTCACTCTCAAAACGACAACCCATCTTAACCACCCCAATTGGTTAAGGAAACCACCTCAAGAACACTCATATTCTTAGGATATGAAAAGGAAGACCTAGTAGCCAAAACTATGGAACAACTAGGTTTAATCAATATCTCATCCAATCCATTCAAACCTCAATTCACACTTAATATCACTTTTCTTAGATTACTAACAGAATCAAGAGACAGTTACCACACAAGTGACTAGGATCAATCGTCATCTCATTTAATCAACTTCAAACCTCGAAGTAAAATAGACGATACATTCCTCGAATGCAAAATAAGTATCAAATGACCATCACTACATAGCCAACAAAAATCCCCAAACTATCAAGGATCGTACACCCCTCAAAGGTAAAAAAGCATCAAGTGGTCAATACCCTACTACCAACAAAGGTTACTCAACTATCACTTAGCTTCTCAAAGGTCACAATTCACACTTAACTCCATAGTTCACTACTGACTTTACTTATTACAATAAAGTCATTAAACCAACTCACATCACCACCCTAGGGTACATAAGTACATATTAACAAGTATAAGCATTTATATCACGTTATACTTTAAAGCATACCATGCAAATCATATTTTCACATTATCCAATTTTATTTGAGCATTTTAATAACATATGAATTATATCGCAAAATTCACATTAAACATGCTCCTTAATCACATGAAATAATATCATGATCCACATGCCAACATAAATCACATAACAGCAACTCAATGTAATGTGACTCACACAACCACACACACCCTAACTCTAAGGGTCAACAGATCATTCTCTAATACTTTATTTTTATTTCTCATGATTGAAGGTAGCTTTATCATACCATTCTTCCCAAGTGATTTTTCTCTCTTTTCAATTTTAATAAGGAAGACGTCAAACACGACGCGGTCGTGCACATAGGATTTGGACAAGTACTCCCGCTACCGTTTGCGTTTCTCAGAAGATTAGTTCCGTAGGAGCAAGAAAAACACCTGACTAGTTGTTACGACGATCCCGGACATGTCTACTCACGCATAATTATACAAACGGACATAGACCAACACCAATTGAATTCTCAATACAAAAGGTGAACCCATGCACTATGTCCTCAATGACCCATGCATCAACATAAATATGTATCACATCATATTTATAATGAACATTCCCAAAATGTCAACACGAATTTTTTTCATCATTCAACATGCCTTTAAATTTCATTTAAAGCAATAATCAATAAGTATGCTTTCTCATGCATCATTCATGATCCCAAATCATCAAGTTATCCTTTTATACTCAAGGATAACAATTCCATTCATTTAGCATGTTTTTATCTCAATTAAAGCAATAATCAACACACTAACTCATTTTCATGCATAAGCTTAATGTTGAATATAAAAACCTCAAATTCATAAGAATGGGGAAACTAGAATAACGCTCTAAGTTCCACATCTCAATTCACTAACCAAGGTAGCTAGCCTACTTTTGCTATCAAGGCTACACTACCAAAATCCATAATCCTATATGTATAATTACACTTATACATATACACCTCAATAGTCATATTCACATATATATGCATACAAGTATATTTCAACTTCAAAAGTTCACAACTCATAACCCATCTTGCATCCATCATATACCTATTTCAAGGATGAGATAAACATGGATTATAAACACCAATAAATCCTAAATTCATATTTCTCAAGTTTACACTTAGCAACAATATATCTAGACTTATAAAGCCCGAAAACGAAATCGCACACTTACGAATCAAAGAACGAGAGATTAAAGATGTTTTCCCCTCCCTTAAATGAAGAACAAGCCCAATCACCAAACAAGGCCTATGAAACTCTAGCTTTCACCCGAAACCGGAATCGAATAAACTAATCAGTGAAAAGCTTCGCCATAGCCTCCTAAGAATGAATCGAGACTCAAACCACAAGGAAGACATGAATCAATAGATGGTTTGACAAGAACACCCAAAACTAAGGTTTAGAAAAATAACTCACGAAGAGAGAAAACCACTTACCAATCCACGGCTCAAATCAAAGGCAAGACTACCACGACCAACTTCCGTGTTGAAATCGTAACCAAAATCCAAGCCCAAATATATGATATAGGCAAAGATAGAGAGAAAAACCAAGTGGGAGAGAGTAGGTTGAGTATGGAGAAGAAGAGAGAAAAATATGAAATGTTTAGGTCAACACTCCCTTACATAGGCAATCTGTGAAAACTGTCGAGTTGTACACTGAGTACTCGGTAGATTAATAGTCGAGTACTCGGTAAACAATCTACCGAGTTATACACCGAGGACTCGGTAGACCTGAAACAACAATTGCAAGAAAAGGCTTCAAGGCCCCTAAGATGACACCGGAAAATTCTGAAACAATTCATACTTCCTCAACAACCCACACACAAGTAAAATACCGAGAATACCCCTCACTCCCAGAAGTTCCAAAAATAAAAATAAACATATAAAATAAGTAACACGTTCGAGCACGGAACACAATTGTTGAAGCATCAACGAGAAAATATCGCAATGAACCCACATAGTCGCCAACGAAACGCAAATCCATGAAGCTGAAAAATGAACTACCACAAAATCGTCTTGCTAAGTCCAAAACATAAACGCAAAAAATTTACACGTCTCAAGATTACACAAGACGTCGTGAATAAGTGACGTCACAAAACGTTAATTCTTGGAAAATAATTCAAGAAAGGAGAAAGGAAAATGCAGGGTGTTACAAGTAAGATATAGAAACTAACAATACCGAATTAATCCCCTAGAATGTGTAACATTCGGCTCCTAACAAGCCCCCAAACTTCAATCTTGTTAGTTCCTTAGCAATCAACCCACTGAAGAAACTAAAGACACAATGTGATGGCATTATTACATCTAACTTAATTTATGGATATACTATCACACTTAGCGTGTGTGATAATACTTTTAAACCCCTAGGTCACCATAGTGGACGAGTGGAGTCTCGTGAAGGTTAATTATACTACCCACAACTATTTCATTCTTCATTATCTTATAGTCATGAATTCACATACTCCTTAATCAAGAAATGCTACAATGCACAAAAAATATGAACACAATAATTTCCACTCACTTTTGAATAATAATTATCTCAAATCAATGTCAAGAATAGTCCCCATGAATATAAATAGACTAATTAATATTTAATCCTAATCCGGATAATTTTTCGTGTTTAAGTGAATTCTCTCTATAACAAATCAATCATTTCCTCATATTATATCTTTATTATATCTTTTCATTTTTTTTTCACGAACGTTTGCTCAATAGTGTTATCCCCTTTTTACGCGAACACTCTACTACTTTGTGGTAGGAGGCCCGGTTACTCAGTTCGAAACTATTTATTGCATAACTATTAGATTTCGTTTTCATTTTTATACTATATTTTCACTTTTTTTTAATAATATTTTCCAATAGAATACTCAAAAGAAAAATCAATCTAATCATAGAGTTAGTGTGCATGTGGTTATAGGTCAAAATCATCCATTTCAGTTTCGAGTTCACTAGATCATTCAACTATGTAAAACCACATTTTTTCATCCATTTAATCTAACCATTACTCTCATGAGCAGGAATATCGCATTACATACAACTCATACATCATAAATATGTATTCAATCAAATTGTAATGTATACCAATCATATATGATCATGAAAAAAAATTCAAAAATTTTCAATTTTTTTCTTTTTAACTTTTCCTTTTTTTTCAATTTTTTTTAATATCAAACCCTAATTACATGCATGATATACGACTAACAATTGCTTCCCCGCTTCCCCCCAAACTTAAATTGAACTATGTCCCCATGGTACCCAAATTAAACAAGGATGAAAAATAGTAATCGACTTGACGCGCAATGCTGGAAATTTCGTTGTCATGCTCGGTTGTTCCCCCCAAACTTGAGTTGTACAATCTTGTTAATATTTTGAAGAAACACATATACCACGGATCATATCAAGTGGAAAGAAACATAAACCATAAAAGTTCTGAAATCATCTCAAACAATTTAGATATCAATGCAAAATAATACGGGATTGGTGTTTTTATTTTTTTATTAAACTAATATACATACCTATATATATTAATATAATAAATTATACATATATATAAATATTTTAAAAAATAAAAAATAAAAATAAATGTTTTTTTTTTGTGTCAAGTGGGATCGATCTCAACAAAATGGGATCGATCCCAATTATTTTGTGTGTAAAATCAAAGGTGAGTGGTGGGATACATCCCATAGGTTGAGATCGATCCCACACAAGGGGGATCAATCCCAAAAAATTGGGATCGATCCTATAATTTTTTTAAAATATATATATAATATACATGTATAAATATATAAATTTGTAAATAATCAATAGAAAACCAATATATATATATACATTTACACATATAATACATATATATAGTAAATATTGTTTTTATAATACATATATATATCTAAAAATTATTTAAAAAATACAAAAATAATAATAAATAAATTATAAATGAATAAACATTTCACAAAAAGAAATCACAAAACATGCAAAGATAATTAAAACAAAACATCTAATTAATATACAATTCCGGATTTCCGATACCAATATTTATTGTCTTTGGCAAGATAACATCACACGGTTTATCCAACTCCCTTCCTCTCCACCACACTTCCCCCAAATGTAAGAGAAAGTGTGGGAAGTAAGTCATTTAGTGGTGTCCAGTGCAGACATGTTGTAATTAGCATGACATCGAGCAAATAATAATCATCATAAAAAGTATATCTTGTGTCATGTTTTAAATTCATCCCTTGTTTATTGACTGTGTCTAACAAATCTTTCTTTAACAAATAAGGTAATGGTTTCTCTATCAACTCATCAATCCTCTCAATTGTATAATATTCATCCCCTCCTTATTTAATATCATGAAATGTGTCACACCCCGAATTCCTAGGACTCCGAAACCCGAGAGCTAATGGAGTGAATGCGGAAGTAAAAAGAAATGAGAACCAATGACCTTTAGTCATCAAACACCCACAAAGGGTAAAAATGCTCTGATACCATGTTGTCACGCCCCTAAAATTCCCGAAACTCTAATCTAGAGAATCAACGAATTTCCAAAGGGTGACGTAAGTCAAGTGACCACTAGAGTCAACAATAACAAGGAAATACATGGAATAACAATGAAAAATATACTCCATGCCAAATCGAATACTAGAAACTCAATAGTATCCTCTGATACCAAACAACACGCTCCTAAATTCCTAAGACTCCCGAACAGGAACATCCAAGGAATCCAGGATGTGATCATTAATACGAATGACAAACTAAGATATCATTAACCATGAAAACATATGGAATAATAATAAAAGTGGTATATTTCATACCCAAAAGAATGATAGAACAAAGCAGCGGAATCTAACGAAAATCCGGCAGAGTTCTGTTTGTAAATGGAACATCCGGACACACAACCACAACAGAATAACCTGCCAATAACAGTTCGATAATAACAATGGCTCACAGGCCCAACATTCATCAATCCTACTAGGGCCAAGGTAGTGGAAAGAAACCAAAACCCCTACACAACCCTCTATAATCAACAGAGCCATAAATGCTCGAATAAGAATACAGAAATGCACATGGCAGTGCCGAATAGATATAATAACATCCTGAAATAATAAATACAGGAAATAAAAGATACACCAATAGGGATATGCCAACAGACTGGCTCCCAAAAGAAATATGAAAATCCCATACAAAATGGGTAAAGAAACTGACATAAGATAACTATCATCCCCGTACCAGTCACGCTACAACCGTAACCGCATCACCCAACGCAACTCCAAAACCTGTAACAAGGAAAACAAAAGGAAAATGTCGTTGCACCGCATGCTGCCCATAGCCGTAACATTTCCTGCATCATGGCATGGGAATACCAAGGGGTAAATGAAATACCCCTGTGAGCAAATAAGCTCAGTGGGAAAAGATATCCTAACTACCACATCCTCTGGCAGTTTAGGTAATGCTAAACTATCTAGCAAGATATATATAGCCCACAACGTAACCCAGCCACGAAAACCCAAGGCACGCGCTCATACACTACCGTACATAAGTATATAGGGGATATATATATACGTATATATATATATATATTTAAGTACATAAAATGAAACCATAAGGTACGACTAAGACTCGTACTCCAAGTACCAACACCGATAGTCTACACTACTCTCACTACGTACACTAGGTACACGACACCCAAGTCCAATCTAACAAATCATCAAACGCTCACAACGCTAACCAGAAAATCTAAATAGAGGGAAAACACACTCACCTCTAATAACCACAGGAAATAACTCCACAACTAGTACCAAGGAATACTCATAACTCACTCCCCGAGAACACAGGAGAAAAAACACTCACATCATTGCATACTAACACAATCGTCATCTATATATATATATATGTACAATATATATATATAACAAACATCATCCCATTCCTAGAGAAAATCTATACCTCAACGATGGAATCACCTCATCATATCCCCATATGAAAACCTCAATGCTATCTCCAACAAAGTCAATAAATCACCAACACTTTCACTATGGATAAGGAAAACCAAAGCACACGAACTCTACTCACATGAACGACCACCTAAGGGTCACCAAAACAAGCAAACGAAAGGAGTTCCCAATGCTAAACCAACAGATAACCGAGACAACAATGTCAAGGTTAAGAACACAACAAGTGTTTAGGGAAAAACACTCAACCAAGGAAACCATGGCAAAGGAAAGGAAATCCCAATACTGAACCAACAGATAACCGAGATAATGACTTCAAGGTTAAGAACACCACAAGTGTTAAGTGAAAACACCCGAACAAGGAAACCAAAAGCGAATGGCCGAGAGTGAAGTTATAAAAAGATGAATCCCAAGGATTCAATAGTTTTTAAGAAAAATATTTTAAAACTCGAACCAATCCATTCGGCATCCATGCCCCTAATGTACGAAAACTCAAATCACCTAAGTGGTGACATCAACAACCAAGAAGAAGGGAAAGGCAACACTATATGTGTGCACTGAACAACAACAAGCCTCAAACCCGAGACATAGAAATGATCTGAAGCAAAGGTGAAACAAGGAACCACCTTTCAAAACTCTACAGGACGAGATCTGGAGAATGAAGTCTCGAGATCTTAGAATCATGAGAAAAATAATAAAATAGTTTTTCTTTTAAGAAACCACACAGTAAAAATGATGACCGTCTTGCCCCCGGTCTCCGTCAATAGCACTCAACGACTTTTAGAAGTTGAAAATCTTTTTAAAAAAGATCCTAAGATCATTTAATAAAGTACTAAAACTTTTAGTTGTTACGGGGGTAGGCGAAAACGGGTTTTTCATTTTAAATACAAAGAGTTTATTTCAAGATTTAGAAAATACCGTTTTTGAAAGACAGCCAAATAAGAGTAAACACAACTCTACAGATTCCTATAATGTCCAAGAGGACAATAAAGGAAGAACAATACATTTGACTCACGGAACACAACAATCCATTTCAAACTCCACAACATCAATTGACACCACGAGGAAGAGGTTCGGCACCACGCCGTAACCGATGACTCTAGGAGTAACATAGAAGTCAACGCTCACATACTAGTGTATAAAACACCGTACAAGGAATGCTTAGGGAAATGAACTAAGCATGAGAAACAACACTGCAACACTACGGTACCCCAAGTACCTAATAAAATCACCTCAACCATAACCTCTTCTAACCCAATCAAAATCTCCAATATAGTTGATAACCCATTCCTCAAAAGTGGAAGGCACCTAAAGGTCTATACAACAACATCCACTAAGTCCACAATCTCATCACCCGCCTTCTCTAAGGCCTCAAATATCAATTGATACTAAAATCAATCCCTAACCTCAAATCTCTAAAAAGTCACACAACTAACTTCAACTAACCACAGAGGTCACTATGCCAATATACTTAACCTCCCCCTAAGGGCACGAAAGTATATAATCATAAGTATACGAATATATGTTTCATTATACTTGTAACACCCCGCTCCAACACTTGGTATAATATTGTCCTCTCTGGGCCCAGCCCGCACGGTTTTGTTCTTGGGCTCCTCCCAAAAGGCCTCATACCAATTGGAGACAACACTGCACATATAAGCACATCCCCAGACCTCTACCCGGGCGATGTGGGACATCACAATCACCCCCCCTGGGACCCAGCGTCCTCGCTGGCGACCCACGGGTGATGTGCATGCTCCCACACTTAATTTCGGCCGGGCTCTGGCTCTGATACCAATTGTAACACCTCGCTCCAACAATTGGTATAATATTGTCCGCTCTGGGCCCAGCCCGCACGGTTTTGTTCTTGGGCTCCTCCCAGAAGGCCTCATACCAATTGGAGACAACACTGCACATATAAGCACATCCCCAGACCTCTACCCGGGCGATGTGGGACATCACAACCATCCCATTCCTAGAGAAGATCTACACCTTAAGGACTAATCACCTCAATCATATCACATCATCAATACCATTAATCACATAATTACATCAATCTCATAATATTATCCTCAATAAGGTTAATCTAATTACTAACGCTCTCACTATAGGTGAGGAAGATAACATGGAGAGTACATGGACACTACTCTCTTGAACGACCACCTAAGGGTCAAGAACTAGAGCAAGGGAGAAGAGGTCCCAATGTTAAACCAACGGATAACCAAGACAACAATATTAAGGTTAAGAACACCTATAAGTGATTAGGAAAATACCTGGACAAGGAAATTAAAAGAAGAGGAAATGCAACACTATGTGTGTGCACTCAACAACAAGCCTCATACCCGAGACTCAAAATGAAAGAACGTATGAAACAATCATACCGAGAGAACGTACTCTCAAACCAACCAAAACAACAACTCAAGGATTCCTATAATGTCCAAGAGGACAAAGAATGAAGAATAACGCATTGGATCCACGGAACAGAACCATCCGTTTCAAACCCCATGAAATCAAATGACAACACAAGGAAAAGATTCGACACCACGCCGTGACCAATGGCTCAAGGAGTGATATATAAGTCAAAACATATACTAGTATACAAAGGAGAGTAAAAGAAATGCTTAGGAGAATGAACTAAGCATGAGAAACAAGGCTGTAAAACTACAGTACCTCGAATACTTAATAAAAATGCTTCGATCCCTTAAGATCATGAAAAGAGAAAACTAGTGACCGCTACTAAGGAACTAACTAGTTTCAATCAATACCTATTTCAATTTACTCAAACCTTAAATTCACATTTGATACCAACTCTCTAGATCACCAACAGAATCAAAAGACTATTGCCATGCAAGCAGACATGTTCAATCATAACCTCGTCTAACTAACTCAAAGTCTCAAAAGTACGATAGATAATACGTTCCTCAAAGTGTGGAAGAAACATCAAAGGGTAATTACCACATCATCAACCACGATCACAAAACTATCACCTATCTTTTCTAAGGCCTCAACTCAAAATCGACTATATAATCCATCACTAACCTCAACTATCTAAAGAGGTCACTACACCAATATACTTAACCTTCCAAGGGCATAAAAATACATAATCACAAGTATAAACATTTACATTTCATTATACTTTAACAATTACTTCATGGAATCATATTTTCACGTTATCCAATTTCATTTGAGTATTTTAATAACAATAAATTCATTTCTCAAAATCCACATTAAACATGCTCCAAAATCATATATAATGATATTATGATCTACATGTAGAGACAATCACATAATAGCAACTCAAATGCAATGTGACTCACACACCTCATGGTGCACATTTCGCTTAATACATGTTAACGAATACATACTCTAACCATTCACGCTTAGAAAGAGTACCGCACTTATTCTTCCCAACTGATTTTGACACTTCTCACTTTTAAGCGCCCTAAGATCCGATAGTAGCACATTCCACCACGATGGGGAAGCAACCAATCCTATATCTTCAATTTTTGGCTTATTTATTCCGTAGGTGGGAGACACCTAATGCACGGGCAAATCGAGACTTCGAGAGTGGCGCATACCACCACGATGGGGCAACAACCAACCCTATATCCCTATTTTTCAGCTTACTAGTTCCGTAGGTGGGAGACACCTAATGCATGGGCAAATCGAGACTTCAAGAGTGGTGCATACCACCATGATGGGGCAGCAACCAACCCTATATCCCCATTTTTCGGCTTACTAGTTCCGTAGGTGGGAGACACCTAATGCACCAACACAAATATGTATCTCATCATATTTATTAAAACATTAAACTATCCGACACAAGTCAAACTCACATATAGTTACACGACCCTCATAGACCAACACCCATGTACTCAACACGACACAATGTACTTAATAGGCATACAGGGCCTCAATAAAAACCATACTTCAACACAAATATGTAATATATCATATTTATGAAAATATTTCCAAAATTCAAACACGAATGCCATTAACCATTCAACATGCTTTTAAATCTCATTAAAGCAATAATTAACAATGATGTTTTCTCATGCACCATTCATATTCCAAATCATCAAGTTGTTCTTTAATTTCATAATGACAATATTTTCATTCATTTAACATGCTTTTACCTCGATTGAAACAATATTTCACAATCATATCAATTTCATCCCCTTTAACATGCTTTTAATTTAATTAAAGCAATAATCTACAAATTATAAGGGGAACTAGAATAATGTTCTAAGTTTTCACATCCCTTACTGTCATATATCCCCTAACATATTTTAAATTCCGTAAACACAATCAAAAGGGGAAACTAATATCACATTCTAAGTTGAAGTCCAACTTTTAAAAAATTTACAAATTTTACTAACCCGCTTTAAATCTCAAAGGGTTACTAGGCCACCTATTCTCATTCAGTTCAAATAGGTATAAATTTAGCAGGAAATTTTTTTATTTAATTTATATCTCTTACTTCGCTTTTAACCCATATATAGACATTTTATATTCACAAATATATATATTTAAAATAAAATAGTAGCGAGTTCGCACATCCAAACCACATCAATGATATGAAAGTGAGAATGAGAATATTTTTCCCACCTCAAAATGCGCACCAGAAGATAAATTATCCTATTCGCAACCGCACCAGACACAACAACACGTCTTCCAAGATGCATGCTCAAATCTGTCCCAACATGTTCATGCCCTAAGTGGGCCCACTGTGAACAGTGTCGGTGCCCGAATATGGGGCCCGCCGACAAAAGTTATCGGAATGAAATTCCAAATATATCAGAACGTCCGCCTTAACGACCTTTACAATATATACGAAGCCCATTAATAATAGGTTAATAAATTTGGACAAATCTAACATAACTTAAACAAAAATTCGTACCTATAATCGGGATTTCCTGGTGAACCGCTCAACCAAAAAATCTAAAATTTTAGTATATCGTACTTAGCACCGAGACGAAGCTACCCTCCGAAAATCGTAGTCATCGGAGTTCGAGAAGCGGACCAAATCGCCATCACAAAAACTAGCTTAAATGACCCTATCGCGCGTCACACTACTGCGCGTGAACCACCACCTGCAACCGCATTAACCTTCATTGCGCCACCTCCCCTGTACGTCACCGACGCCACTACTCTAGGTCATGACCTCTGACCTCTTTCTCCGTTCGACTCTCTCTCGCTTTAGCCTGTGATGAAGAAGAAGAAGATGGTTGCTGATGGAGAAGAGGAGGAGAAGAAGTAGCAGGTCGCGTGGAGAGAAGAGGAGGAAGACTGATGCGATGAAGGGGAAGAAGAGGGTTTTGTTTGTCCAACTCTCTCAGCTAATAACCGATATATACATATATATTATATATTTTAAATAAAATAAAATATATATATACACTTGATACATACTCCCACATATATATATTCCCAATTAATAATATATATGTCCAATAATTCCCAAAAATATATCGAGAGCCTCCAAATAATATCGTGTGAACCCGTAAGTCCACGGGACGCCAAATAACTAAAGTAAACTGAAATAGAAAATCCGGGGTATGAGACCCAACCATCGAAACACCAAACGCTATACATCGAAACGAAACCGCGTAGTCGGTAACAAGAAAGTCCACAATGTCGTCAAGTTGAAATCGTAAAGTCGTAAAGTTGAAATCGTAAAGTCGTCCAGTCAACTCTAAACATAAACACAAAAAATTTCCACGTACCGAAATACCAAGAATAACCAAGACATCATGAACAAGTGATGTCACAACCGAAATTAAATCGAAAAGAAATTCAGGAAAAATGGAAAATAACACGGGGTGTTACAGGAGATGTCTCTCTCTTTCACAATAAAATGAATAACATGTTTGCATTACGAAGTTAGTGGTGGCGCTAGATACGCCCTATTCTCTCCAGTATTGAATTTTATCAAATTATCTTAATTGTTTTATTTAGTTTAGTTGTTAATTTAATTAGTTTAATATAAAAATAAAAATCAAACTATCTTTACAATTCAAGAATATTATTTTATTAAAATTTAGAGTACAACTTAGTCTATGTGGGATCGATAAACCATGTCTCAAGCTATATTATACTACGAACTGAATCGTATGCTTGCGATAGGCAAAATGAGGTCATATTTAGTATCTATTTTTCAGCATATTTTTAACCAACCTATTGAGCTGATCATGTTTTTGGTGTCGTTGCCAGGGACTAACGGATATTCTGAATTTGAGTAATTTAGGATCCTCGATTTTTCTTTACTTACTTTATTTTTATTTTCTTCTTTTTAAAGTTGGATTGTGTATTTTTGTGAGGTACACCGAAATAAGAAAAAGTGGAACCAGAGAAGCGATGATGATTGCTTTGCTAAACCATTTATAAGTTTTACTATATTTAAAGTTATTGCACAATCTTTACTTTAATTTTTATTTATTTATTATAAAATTAAAAAAAAAATGTATAACAACTTTTCCAATCCGGCCAATATTCCATATTACAATACATACTGTCATGCCCCTGAATTCCAAAGACTCCCAAACCGGGACATCCGAGGAATCCGGGGTATGATCTATACAAATAACAACCAATTAAGATCCTAAATAACCAATAAACGAATGAAATATTATTATTAACAATAATTCCATACATAAACAAGTGGAAGCTAAACTAAATTATACACAAGGCACATTGAGGTGCAAAAATAATACATTTATACAGTGATGCATTGATCCCAAATACACGGAAGGGATATACCAACAGACTGGCTCCCAAGAAATATACAACAATAGTCCCAATATAGGGGACAAGGAACAACTCTACGTACGAACGTCCCAAATCCCGCAATAGCATCCGGCCACAAGCCATCTTGTAACTAGGAAAAAAAAAAGTGTCGTTGCACCCCATGCTGCCCATAGCCAAAACCTTTCCTGCAAACTGGTGTTTGGGACACCAGACAAAAGAACGTCGGGGTGAGCTCATCGAAGCCCCGTAGGAGAAAGGAATCGTAACTGTCACATCATACGACCGTTAAAGTTGAGTACAAACCAACCCGTGTACATGCATCTACCCTAGGTCAATCAAATGTCCCTCATGACACTCACGCCAATACAAGACCCCGGGAACACATCCCCCCTAGTCCCCTACCATGCATCCACAAATAGGGTAACTAGCACGTAGTGAAACCATAGCACAATAACATATAATAAACGTGCACCTATATATGTACATATATATATAGAAATATATACATCCAATACAAGCCACGTAGTACAGACGACCTTATAGATCCCTACAACTCATACCCGCCAGTCCCACACTGATAATAGAGACAATACTAAACACCAAATCACGGGAGCAACCCTCCTATTCATAACACTCCAGGAAGGATAACAATCACACTTCCTAGATAACGAGCATAACGAGCTCCAAAACCTCCAATCAGTATCAAATCATACTACTAATCACCTTACATGTCACTACCCGACATCCGTAAACCCAACTCATGGGTAAAATAGAATACCCATCACTAAGGGAAGTCACAAAGGTTTCCGAAAACCAAAATAAAAGTGAAAGGGATTGAATAACCCATCACACCGACCACTTAAAGGTCACATGTTCGCCAAAGGGTAAAATGGTAATTTCAAGGGCAAAAATATATTTTTAAACTTTACCCCACCTATTTGGACATAGGGTAAAGCATAAAAATAAACGAAACCAAATTCAAAGCCTTGACGCGAGAGATATGAATTTTTGAAAATGACATCGGACAACGCCGACCCAAACAGAAAGTTAATTACCCCTCTTTCACTAAGGGTAAAACAGTCATTTCAAGTTCAAATAAATTATTTAATTTTTTTTATAAAATATTTGGACATAGGAAAGACCCTATAAACAAACGGGACCTAAATCAAAGTCACGAGACGAGAGATATACATTTTTGAAAACGGTATCGAACAACGTCGACAAAAACGAAAAGCTGAAGTACCCTACTTTCACCAAGGGTAAAAATGTCATTTAAAGGTTAAAAATGACATTTCAAAGTACGAATACAAATTTTGGACCTAGCACATGCCATAAGAACAAACGAGACCTAATTCAAAGTCACGAGGTGAGAGATATGAATTTTTGAAAACGGTATCGGACAACGCCGACAAAAACGGAAAGCTGAAGTACCCAACTTTGAACGAACATAACTCACTCAAATATATGTTAAATCGAGCGATTAAAATCCTAAAAACAATTTCAAGATGTCAGCTTTCCAACACTGCAAAAATCGGCTCTATCCGAACTACGAGCAAGGAACTACAACCTTTTGAAAAACGCCGCGTACGCTGGGCTGTACTGGGCAGCATAGGTGCGGGTGCACTGTAGCACCAAAACTTTTTGCCCAATTTCAAGTTCTGAAAAACTGCATTCAACCCCTATAGAATAATTCAATATTACACTAATAAGCTTAGAAATGTTTCGTTTTGTGAGAATTTGCGGTAAAATGACCGTTTTGCCCTCGGTCTCCGTTTTAGCATCCTACCGACTTTTTAAGTGCCAAAATATTTTCAAACAACTCAAAATCATTTTCTAAAACCCAAAGTTTTAGTCGGGGTCACGGGGGTAGGCGAAAATGATTTTTTCACTTAAAAACCAAATGGACTCAAATACAAGTGTTATGAAAATTCCATTTTCGGGGAAACAAACCGAAACACCAACGGAATGACCAAAGCGAATTTAGAGACGCTCAAATGTAGCAAGGAAATGAAAAACCGAGGTAAAAAGGCACCTCTAAGGGAAGGCAAGTGACCATATGTAAATGCACTAATTCTAACCCAACCATACCTAGTTCGACATCCAAATCTCTAAACTCCACAACGACTTATTCAAGAATGTCCACAACTTCAATGACATTCCTATCCTTAAGATCGCTAAAGGGAACCTAGTGGCCATTGCCACAGAACCACTAGTTTCAATCAAAACCTATCCCGATCCTTTCAAACCTCAATTTCATATTCGAAACCACATATCTTAGGTTTCTAACAAGATCATATGACCATCAATATACAATCGACTCGGTTTACTCATAACCTCGTCTATCATAACCAAAACATCAAAGTCATCATTGATGCCACGATGCTACACCAATGCTAACTTAGACCACAAAATTGTCACCTGCCTTCTCAAGGCTTCAACTCATATTAACTCAATAGTCACAATCAACTTTACTTATGACAAGAAAGTCCTTAAACCCATTCATATCACCCCCCTAAGGTATATAAATACATATCAACAAGTATAAATATTTACCTTATATTATACTTTAAACAAGGCATGCAAATCATATTCTCACATCCTTCAATTTCACTTGAACATTTTAATAACAAATGAATTATATTTTGAAATTCACATTAAATATGCTATGTAACCACATAGGATAATATCATGATCCACATGTAAAGATAAATCATATAATGGCAATATGACTCAACACACCTCATGGCACACCCGCTCAACCCATGAAACTCAATGCACAACCCAGTTGCGACTTCGAAATCCGAAGACGGATGCACAACCCAGTTGTGACTTATAAGCCGAAGACAGATGCACAACCTAGTTACGACTTCAAAATCCGAAGATGGATGCACAACCCAGTTATGACTTATAAGCCAAAGACGGATGCACAACTCAGTTGCGACTTCGACACAACACTACTCACACATGATTACACAACCCGCATATACCAACACCATGATTTGACACTACACGATATACTCAATATGAATCCGGGTTCTCAACAATAATCATTTTCCATTACAATATATATGTTTTTCTCTTTTGCAAAATATTGTACTCAATAAACCATCATGCTTACAATTTCACATTTATAAACAATGGTCCACAACATGCTCAATCACAAAACATGCTTTTTCTCATTTGCAATATATTGGACTCCAATTAGCACAATTCTTACAATATCACATTTATAAGCAATAATCAATAAGAATGCTTTCTCATGCACCATTCATGATTCAAATCATCAGGTTGTCCTTTATTACACAAGGATAACATTTTCATTCATTTAACATGCTTATATTTCAATTAAAGCATTTAAATCCCATGGATACATTCTCATGCACAAGTAATGTTCAAATTCATCAAATTGTCCTTCAATTCACAAGGATAGCAATTCCATTCTTTTAAACATGCTCTTAGTTCAATTCAAGTAAGTTTATCACAAATCACATCTCAAACATGACATGAATTCCCAATATACCTCAAAGGTACTAACCAAAGGAGCTAGCCTAATCTCACTACAAAGGCTATATCTCTAACACCCATGTACTTATATGTATAATTACATTTACACATATACACAACTATACCCACATACATATACACATATATATAGGCATACAAGCATACTTTAATATGTAAAATCTCAATAATAACCACATAACTAGCATGCATCATAGCCCTAGCAATAGCATCACCAAGTAATCCATACACAAGGGTTAATTCACCTAACATGTTCAAACCCTAACTTCATAATTCTAAGGATACACTTAACAAATCCATCTAAGTTTAGGAATCCTAGAATCAAACTCATACCCATACAATCAGAAGATGAGCTAGTTAAGAATTTTTCCCCTACCTCTTAAAGAGCAAAGCTAATCACTAAGCAAGGCCAAAGAAACCCTAGCTCTTACCCCACACCAAAATAAAAGGAGCAAACCGGTGGAAAGCTTCACCATAGCCTCCTAACAATGACTCAAACTCTAATACAAGAGGAGAGCAAGAGTCATGAAGTGGTTTAACAAGAATCCCAAAACTAGGGCTTGAATGGAAAATACACAAGGAACGAAGAACACTTACCAATCCTTGGCTCAAACCAAAGAGAAGAACACCATGACTAACTTCCATGTTGATGGTCACATCAAATTCCCAACTTAGGGTGATCAAATCAACCCCTAAGTGGAGGAAAAGCAAGAGGGAAAAAGATAAGAGGAAAATGGAGAGGAAATGAGGAAGTTTTGCCATATGGAAGACTTGTAATGTGTAGAGATTTACCACTACCACCTCTCACCATCCAATGGCCAATAATAAAGCTAGAAAATGAAGCTTAATCCAAGGGCCACAAAATAGTCTTGCCATTGGAAGACTTAAACCAATAATCACCCATCTTATACACTTGCCAAACAAGGCCTTAACATCCAAGAAGTCTTACCAAGTGAATAAGGCAATGAAAATGAATAAACCATCTAATGGTTGACAAGAAGTCTTGCCAAGTGAAAGACCAATAGTAATGGATTCTTGCATTTAAGTGTCATCCAAACAAGGCCCTATGATCCAAAGGTTGAGATTAAAGATGGGAGAAGAAGATCAATGGCTATAAGTGAGACACCCCATAAAAGTGGGAAATGACCAATTTCTTCTAAACTTAGGATTAATTACAAGAGTGTCATCATGCCTCTTAATTACCCTTCCACCCCTTGTCATCCTCTCTATTTACTATTATGCCACTCATACCCCAACACTTAGTCAAAATTCTAGGATTTTTCACTAACTCAACAATTAGTGAAAATATTATAATGCCCTTAGGCCATTATTTTCTCGAAATCATTTTTAATTATTTTCATTACTTACAAAATGACAACACAACAAACAATTCATGGAATTACATCTATCGAAATGCACCCGTTAAATATGCTAAGCATACAAGCATATAACCACATAAGTGCTACATCGGAATGTCTAAAATAAACTAAAGTAACACGTTCGGGAACGCAACATGATTGTCGAAGCTCCAACTAGAAAAAGTTGCAACAAACCCATGTAGTCGCCAACGAACAATAAATCACAAAGCCAAAAATGAAAGTCCACGAAGTCGTCTCGTTAAGTCCGAAACTCAAACGCGAAAAATTTACACGTACCGAGAATACACAAGACGTCATGAATAAGTGACGTCACAAAACATTAACACTTGGAAAATAATTCCAGAAAGGAGATAAGAAATGCAGGGCGTTACACATACGATTCGGGTTGGATAGATCATCCCAATGTCCCATACCAACAACCAAATATGGGAAATCAATATCAATATCAAAGTTTCAATTAAGATCCACAATATTTTTCTCAACAATCAAGCTACCCTTTATATAATAAAGAATTTTGTTGTCAACCATCAAATCAAATCCAATTTGAAGATTCAAATTCATACTTATATCAGAGGCCATTGACTTTCGAATATAAAGTTTTGGCAGCCCTAAGTAGAATTGAAGCAATCACTCTTAATTGTAAGGAAATCGCGTGCAATATAGACGATTCTTACTTTCAGTTAGATAACCAAGAATTATATCCTTACGAGTCAAATCGGCCTCAATACAAAGGATTTAATCCAAATCCAAATCCACCTCCCCAATCGAACAGTTTTTACGATGAATTATCAGCTGAGATGAGAGAGTTTAGAGCTGCCTCACATACCTTTACAACTACTTTATGTGACTGTGAAGCTATTTCATGTAAATTTCAAGCTACTGCATAATTAATAGATACTCACTTCGAATCAATTGCCCAAAGTCTGAGAAAAGAAGAAGAAGAAGAATTATTATCAAGTCAAACGGTAGCTAATTCAAATGACTAGTCTATGATTGAACTAGAACCCACTAGTAGACCTAACTATGAGATAATTCAGGGTGACAATACTTTTAAAAGCATAGAGGAAATTGATCATCGAGGGGAGAAAATGTTTAGGGCTGAGAGTGAAAATTCACCAACCGAGTATGAGCGTAATATTCCCCCACCAAAAGAGCTAATTAAGACACCATATGAAAACTGGGAGGATCAATATCAATCTAATTTTAGAAGTTATCGCTACTTTAGAAACTATTTTATATTCTCAACCAGGGAGATCACCATTTCCGCAGTGTCTCACTGAGCCATTTTGTAACACTTCGTGTTATATTTTCCTTTTTCTGAAATTATTTTTGATTTAATTTCAGTAATGACGTCACTTGTTCTTGACGCATTGGTTATCCTTGGTATTTCGTGTGTAAATTTTTCGCGTTTACTTTTAAAGTCGACTGGATAACTTTACGGTTTCTCTTTGACAACTACGCGGTATCGTTTTGACATTTAATGTTTAGTAATTCGACTGGGCGACGATAGTTTTTATTTGATTAGGCTTGTTAGGTGTTCCGACATTTGGGTTCTTACCCCGGTGTATTTACTTTGGGTTATCTTAGTTATTTGGCGTTCCATGGATTTTTGGGTTCACGTGATTACGTTTAGGAGTGGATTAAATCGGGAATTGATTAAAGGTGGACTTGTATCGTAATTTAGAGAACCATTGTCACACTTATTTAATTTGGTCATATCATTAGGTCACTTGGACCTATTGAATTGAAGTGTACAAATTCCTAATTGAATTAAAGGTTATATAATATACATATATATGTATATACATATCTATATGTCTGGGGAATGAGAAAACGATTACAAACTACTATTCTTCCTCTTTTCTCTTCACGCGCATAGCTCCTTTCTTCTCTTCTCTTCACAACCACAGATCTGCATCTCCTTCCACCTTTACGTCGCCGATCATAGAGAGAGAGAGAGAGAGAGTCGAGCTGAGAGAGAGTGTAGGGTTCACTACTAGAAGCGCGACCTGGACGAGCTGCGGCTAGAGCAGCGACAGCGAGCAGCGGCAGTGTCGTGAGTGGCGAGGGCCGTAGCTGGTGGGTTTGGTTAGCGTAGAGGGTTGGGCGCAGCTGGGTCGTCCAGTTCGCGCGACCGGAACTTCGGCCTACGATTTGGACGACTTTCCTTTGTCGGTTTGGGCTGATTTTTGGTGAGTAGATTTGTCTCTACTTAATATTCATCACACTAAAGTTTCATAATTTTCCGTTGAACGGTTTGTCCGGAAATCGCGTTTATAGGTTATAATTTTCGTTTGGATTATTTTAAATTTACCCAAATTGATTAACCTATTGCTAATGAACTTCGTATATATCGTATAAGTTGTCGAGGCGGACATTTCGGTATATTCGAAATATTATTTAGGTGACTTTGGTCGGCGAGCACCATATACGGGTGCCGGTACTGTTCACGGTGGGCCATTTCGGGCTGTTCTGTAAGCGTATATTTAGGTGGGAAATTTTATTCTCATTTCCGTATCGTTGACGTGGTTTGGGTGTGCAAACCCTTACTTATTTTAATATAGATATATTAAATTATGAATTTAAATATCTATATTTGAGTTAGAATCGAAGCAGGACGTATGAATTAATTTGAGAAATTAATCTATTTATTTTCCCGCTAGATTAAATGAATTCCTATTTGAATTGAATATGAATAGGTGGCTTAGTAAACCCTTGAGAATTAAATTGAAATATTAGAATTTTCTGAAAGTTAGACGTGAACTTAGAACGTTATATTAGTCCCCCTTTTACTGTGTTAGGGTATGTGACGTGAGGGACGTAAACTTAGACATTATGCTAGGTTTCCCTTACGATACGTGATTTTATTGCTTTAATCGTTTTAAAGGCATGTTAAGAGAAATTGAAATATTTTCTTAGAAAATTAAAGAAAATATGTTGTTTAAAACATGAACTTATTGTCTCACGATTTAAATGCCTTTATTGTATTTTAAAAGCATGTTAAAGAGATTATGAGATTCATGTTGGTATTTTCATGTGGATATTTTCATAAATATGATGCATTACATATTTATGTTGAGACATGATTTTTATTGATTCCACCATGTCGTGTGAGTACATGGGTGTTGGTGCATGTAGTGCATGGGTTCACCTTTTGCATAGAAAATTCAATTGGTGTGGTCTACTTCCTTTGCGTGTGGTGCATGAGTAGACATTTGTGTTTGTATCATCGAAATAACTGGCCAGGGGGTGCTTCTTGCTCCCACGGGACTAATCTACCGAGAAATGCAGATGATAGGGGGAGGACATATCGTCCAAAGCCTATGTGCGCAACTGGGTCGTGGAGAACGTCTTCCTATTAAAAGTGTAAGTGTCAAAAGCACTTGGGAAGGACGGTTCGATAAGTTTACATTCCTTAGTGAGCTTATATCCTCAGGGGAATTATGGAGAATGATCCAGTCACCCTTGGGAAGGGTGTGTTTTTGTGTGTGTATCACATGCGATCTGTGAGTACATTGCATTGCATATCATTATGTGATTTCATTGATATATATATATATGATATTGGAGCATGTTAATTATGAATATTGCGAATTAAATTCATATTTTATAAATGCTCAACTGAAAGTGAATAATGTGAAACATGAATTAAACGCGGAAATTATTAAAGTATTGTGATGTCCCACATCGCCCGGGTAGAGGTCTGGGGATGTGCTTATATGTGCAGTGTTGTCTCCAATTGGTATGAGGCCTTTTGGGAGGAGCCCAAGAACAAAACCGTGCGGGCTGGGCCTAGAGCGGACAATATTATACCAAGTGTTGGAGCGGGGAGTTACAATTGGTATCAGAGCCAGAGCCCGGCCGAAATTAAGTGTGGGAGCATGCACATCACCCGTGGGTCGCCAGCGAGGACGCTGGGTCCCAAGGGGGGGTGATTGTGATGTCCCACATCGCCCGGGTAGAGGTCTGGGGATGTGCTTATATGTGCAGTGTTGTCTCCAATTGGTATGAGGCCTTTTGGGAGGAGCCCAAGAACAAAACCGTGCGGGCTGGGCCCAGAGCGGACAATATTATACCAAGTGTTGGAGCGGGGTGTTAGAATGGTGGTTCATATATATATATTGATGATGGTTATGTTAGTACGCAAGGATGTGAGTGATTTCCCTCTTGTGTTCTCGGGGAGTGGGTTATGAGCCATCATTGGTCCTAGTTGTGGATGTTCCTATCTTTGGATATTAGAGGTAAGTGTGATTCCCTCTATTTGGATCTTCTGGTTAGCGTTGTGAGCGCTTGATGATATGTTAGATTGGACTTGGGTGTCTTGTATTTAACGTACGTTGTGAGAGTAGTGTAGACTACTGGAGTTGGTACTTGGAGTACTAGTCTTACGTAGTACCTTATGGAACCCATGTTGTGTACTTATATATATATATATATATATATATATATCCCCTTTATACTTATGTATAGTAGTATATGAGAGCGTGCCTTGTGTTTTCGTGGTTGGGATTTGTAATGGGCTATGTATTTTACTGGATGGTTTAGCATTACCTAAATATTCAGAGGATATGGTAGTTAGGATTTCATTTTTTCCACTGAGCTTCTTTGCTCATGGATATTTCATACCCCTGGTATTCCACGCCAGTTTGCAGGAAATGTTTTGGCTACGGACAGCATGCGGTGTAACGACACCTTTTCTTTTATTTTCCTCATTACAGGTTTTGGAGTTTGTAAGAACACTTTTGTGTATTGTTTATTTATGGCATGTTTTAGACAATAACCATGTTGAGTGTTAGATAGGTTGGTTTGGTTTCAATGACATCGATAAGCTTCGTCAAAGGCAGAATCAAGCATTGAAGTAATGAAGAATACAAGTGAAGCACGAAAGTGAGCATAATGAGAAAAAAATGTCTCCTAGAGTGTGAAAATAACATTTTCTGAAGCTGTCACTTTAAGCAAAAAGTATCGTGGGTTTCAGAGGGTCATTTTGGCACAGAAAATTGGTTTTAACAAAAATGCCTACGCTTTTAGTTTCAAAAAGTGGCAGGAAAACACATTTTTACGCTTGAAGCGTAGTTGCGGCAAGATTTTGGGTAAATTTTGCTACGATGTCTGATTTGTCCATGGGTTGGCTTTATGATTTATCCATGACTTATATACATCAAAGTGCATGCTATATAAATTATATTCACCAGAATATAGGGTTTGGATGTGAAATTACGAGAAAGGGCAAACTTAGGGTTTGGATCATCATTGTCTATAAATACCCAAGTCTACATCAAGAGGATGTACGTCTTTAAGAATTCTCTGCAAGTTTTCTACAGCTTCATCTTCTTCTACAGAGGTATGCATATGGTGAGAGAATATTATTGAGTGATTAGAGATACACAAGTTCTCTCTTGTTATTGGACGACTTCAATCGTGCTTCTACATCGACGATTTCTATGCACGATTGAATGGTATAGTTGCTGAAAAATTCACACACCATCTATAGCAACGTGGTTGCATTGATCCGTTGAAGAACGAAGCCGTCTGTGTGCAGAGATCAAAGCAGAAGGCTTCGTGTCGATTTTGATATGTTGAGAAGCAGAGTCATCAGAGTATGCAGATCGGAGCGAGAGCTTCATGGAGCGCGAGTGAATCTAGATTTTCAGACGTCAAGTGAAGAATAACAAATTACAGCGGTTTTAAGTTCTGTTTTCATAGAGTCTGTACAAATTCTCTGATTCATAGTGCATTGATACCCGAGTGTATCCGTGGTTTTTACTTGGAGTCTTTCCAAGGTTTGCCACGTAAAAAATCTATGTCTTATCATGATTTAAATTTTTACACTTATATTCATATTTGATTGATTGATCTTTTTTTGAGAATTGAATTGAGAATTAGGGTTTGTGACTAATTAAAATTGAATTTCCACTAAATAATTTTAATTGATCATAAAATTGACAAAAAGCCTATTCACCCCCCCCCCCCCCCCCCTCTAGGTTGTTTTCACTATCGTTTTGGTAATTTCAATTGGTATCAGAGCATGATTGGCCCGATTTAGGTTAAGTATATAGGGTTGAACTTAGATGATGGAGATGCCTCGTGAAGGAGGTTCCATATCTAGATCCCCTTTGTTTGATGGGTCGAATTACACATATTGAAAAGCGAGGATGAGAACATTTTTGAAATCTTTAGATGAGAGAGCGTGGAATGCTGTAGAAGTAGGATACTCATCTCCCACTATGAAAGACGATGCGACTAATGAAGTGAAAGCAAAACCGTCTAATGAGTGGATTGTTGCTGAGGTCATAAGTCTTAAAGAAAATAAGGTTGAAGAATTGGCTAGAAATTTAAAATCTTATGAGATGGAGATGTTCAAAAATCCCCCTAAGAAGACTAGTGGCACAAAAGAGAATAACATAGCTTTCAAAACCACTAGGAAGGATCATGTTGAACTTGATGAAGAAAGTGAGTTAAGTCTAAATGATATTGACATGTTTGCTAAGAGGTTGAACAAATTTGTTAGGGCTAAACAGAATGGCCAAGGACAAAAATTTTGGGATAAGTTGAGTGAGTCTAGAAGTAGAAATAAGACTTAAACTAGAAAAGACAAGTTTGATCCTAGAAAGAAGAAACCTCAATGTTTTGAATGTCAGGGATATGGTCATATAGCTGCAGAGTGTGCAAACACTCTAAGGAAATCCAAAGGATTAGTTGTCAGTTGGGATGATGACTCTGATAATGGATCAGCTAGTGGTGCGACAGAATCAAAAGTAGGTGATGATTCTAATAATTTCACTGTGTTTGTTGTACAGAGCAATGAGGTTAAAGAAGTTGTTTTAACTTTGGCGATGTCTAAAGAAGAAAGTTCTGAGAGTGATGAAAATTGTGATGAAATGCTTCAAGAGTCTTATAACAAATTACTTGATAAGACTGCACAACTCCATAAAAATTACATGAAACTATTGACTAAGAGTCTTAACATGGATAAATAATTACATTCTTTAAAAGACGAATTAGTCAATAGTTCTCAAGCTCAAAATATTCTAGAACATTAGTAGATGATCTCAATAAGGAAGTGGTTGAGAAATCTACTAAGATTGACAGTTTGGAAAAATAGATGAAAGATGCTAACTTGACTATTCAGAAATGGTCTAGTGAAAGTCTTAAGCTTAATCATATGTTGAGTGTTGGAAAACTTGCAGGAAATACAAATGTTATTGCAAAAACCACCTTTGTAAAAGCCTCCCATGTAGCAACTAATTCTGCATAAGGAAATTCAAATTGGAATCCTGATACTCGAGTATATGTCAAAAGACTTGTTGAAAGCAAGCCTTTCCTTGCCTCTAGATATTCTAGGAGGTTAACTGATAGAGTTCAAAGGTTCGTTCCTGTATGTCACCACTATGGTGTCAGAGGTCATATTCGACCAAGGTGTTTGAAGCTGTGAGGGAAGGTGTTGAAGTCAGTGAAGAAACCAAAACTTCAACATGGAGATCATGTTCAAGATCAAATTCGAATGTTGAATGAAAAAATGAAGAATTTGTCAAGATTAGCGAATGGAGCTCCGAAGATGAAGAAGGCATGGATTCGCAAAGGTGAGCTACACTATTTTGTAATTCATACTGCTCTTAGAGCATACAAGTCTACTTCTTGGCAACTGGATAGTGGATGTTCAAGGCATATGACTGGAGATAAGTCATTTTTTGGATTTCTCGAGGAGTGATCATGGAAGGGAGTTTGAAAATTCAGAAATTGAAGTATTTTATAATGAGAGGAATAAAACATGAATTTTATGCACCAAAAACTCCACAACAAAATGGAGTTGTTAAGAGGAAGAATAGGGTTATTCAAGAAATGGCCAATGTTATGCTACATGGTAGGAATGTTCCTAGGTATTTTTGGGCCGAGGCAGCGAACACAGCGTGTTACACCTAAAATAGAGTTTATCTTAGGTCTGGCACTTTAAAACCTCCCTATGAATTTTGGAACGGCAAGAAACCCAATGTAAAATATTTCAAGGTTTTTGGACCAAAATGCAATATTCTTAAAGATCGGGAATCCATTGGGAAATTTAAGTCTAAGAGTGATGAAGGAATATTTATTGGGTATTCATTGACAAGTCGGACATATAGGGTTTTTAACCTTAGAACTCAAACGATGATGGAATCTGCCAATGTAGTGGTTGATGACTCATGTGTTGATGAACATCCAACATCAATAGAGGAGGAAGATAATAAGTCGTTCTTTCAGTTAGGAAATGATTCTTTTGATGTTGGTGAAGAGGATAATGTGGTTCATGATGGTAGTTCTAGTCCTATAGAATTGAATGATCAAACTTGTGATGCTCAGGCTACTCCTTCTAAAGAACCATCTGCAAGGGTAAAGTTGTACCATCCTTTGGATAATGTTATAAGATCTGTTGATCAGATGATGGTGACACGGAGAAAGGCTAGGAATGAGGTTTCATATGCATGCTAAACATTTTCCTTGGAACCTAAAAATGTCAAAGAAGCTCTTCAAGATAGTGAGTGGATAAATGTTATGCAAGAAGAACTTCAACAATTTGTTAAGAATGATGTGTGGTATCTTGTGCCTAGACCAAAAGAGATAAACGTGATTGGTACTAAGTGGATTTTCAAGAATAAAAAGGATAACAATGATACAGTTGTTAGGAATAAGGCAAGACTTGTTGCTCAAGGATATACTCAAATGGAGGGTATTGATTTTGATGAGACTTTTGCTTCGATTGCTAGGCTTGAATCTATTCGGATTTTGTTTCATATTGCTTGTCATCTTGGATTCAAGTTGTATCAAATGGATGTGAAGAGTACATTTTTGAATGGTATCCTTCATAGGGAAGTATATGTGGAGTAGCCCAAAGGATTTGAAGATCCTCATTGTCCAGGTCATGTTTACAGGCTAAAAAAGGCTTTGTATGGGCTAAAGAAAGCTCCTAGAGTTTGGCATGAAAGGTTGACTGATTACTTGTTGGGAACAGGTTTTGCTCGAGGGGGAGTGGACAAAACACTGTTTATTCATAAAATTGAGAGTAATACAGTTGTTGCTCAAATCTATGTTGATGATATTGTGTTTGGTTCCACTTCTGATCAGCTTGCTCATTATTTTGGAGATCAAATGAAACATGAATTTGAGATGAGCATGATTGGTGAATTGAACATCTTTCTAAGGCTTCAAGTTAGGCAATTAAATGATGGGATTTTTGTTTCTCAAACTCGTTATGCCTTGGAATTAGTAAAGAAGTTTGGTTTGGAAAAGGCTAAAGATGCTCGCACTCCTATGAGTACCAGTGTCAAGCATAGCATAGATACTAAAGGCAAAGATGTTGACCTTACACTTTATAGGAGTTTGATTGGGAGTTTGTTGTACTTGACTGCCAGTCGACCTGATATTGCTTTTAGTGTTGGTTTGTGTGCACGTTATCAGGCAAGTCCTAAGGAGTCTTATATTACTGATGTGAAAAGGATTATCAAGTATGTTAAAGAGTCTGTGAATTATGGACTGTGGTATCCATCAGGTACAAATACTGATATGGCATCTTTTTCTGATGTTGATTGGGCTGGTAATGTTGATGATAGAAAAAGTATCAATGGAGAATGTTTTTATGTTGGAAATTGCTTAGTTGTTTGGCATAGAAAGAAGGAAAATTGCGTTTCTCTTTCCACTACTGAGGTTGAGTATATAACAGTTGGTAGTTGTTGTACTCAGGTTTTGTGGATGCGTTAGATGTTACAGGATTATGGTTTTTCTCAAGGTACAAAGACTGTGTTCTATGATAACACGAGTGCAATAAATATTTCTAAAACTCCTGTTCAACACTCTAGGACAAAGCATATAGATATTCGACATCATTTCATTCGTGATCTTGTTGAAAATGGTATAGTGTCTCTAGAGTTTATATCTATAGATTCTCAGTTATCAGATATCTTTACAAAGCCATTAGATTTTCAAAAGCATGTTAGTCTTAGGAAATCTGTTGGTATGATTTCTTTAGAATAGATATCTTATTATTTATCATTCTAGGAACACATTGCATTATTTTCCTAGAATTGATAAGTAATCATGTGTTTGTATTATATTTATTAATGCATGCATTTTATTTTAAAATAAATGATAATAAATTTTTGGAGACTGTTGAACTTGGCTAGAGTACACAAGTGGTCATATTTTACTCTATTTTCACATTTACTTGTCTCATTATGCATATGTGAAGTGGAGGTCTTAGCTTGACCTAAGATATTTGGATGATCACTTGGCATGATTATTTTATATTACAAAACCTTAATCTTAGGTGCTAGTTGCTTCGGTGATGATTGTAATGCCTGCTAAATCTGTTAATTTTTTCATTTAACTCGAAGTGGTTTGAAGGTTCATGAGTTATGCTAGATTGGTCTATTCATGAAATATTTTTTGCATGTGTATGAATGTTGTGGTGATGTTGAAAAAAGGAAAGAATGAGATGTTTAAAATATAAAAATGCAAAAAGTAGTTCTTCAATCTGAGTAACTGGGCATCTTGCCTTAGTAAGCATTGAGTGTTCGCGTAAAAAGGGGAGAAGACTAAAGAGAATAAATCCCATGGAAGAAGCTCGGGCCTAGTTGATCGGGACTAAAAATCCTCGCTAGAAAGTTCGGAGCTTAGAAAGACAAAAAGGGATATGGTGAAAAAGTTGAAAATTTGAAAAGGAGGAAAGGAGGAAATTGTGTGACAAAGAAATATCTTTTATTTTTGTCTTCTAGTTTGAAGCTTGGATTGAATTATCATCACGGTTGGTAGGGAGATTATCAGCTTTAGTATGTATTATTTTTCATCTTGCCTTAGTGCTTGCACATGAGAATTTTCATATATATATTTATTTGCAAAACTTGACTTATGCATTCTTGAGTTTACAAGGTATGTATGCTGATTTTCTTATATACTATGTGTATAATGGTCACGTTAAATCTGAGAATATGATTGGTTTTGTGTCTCTATTTCCTTGCTCACAGATTTCTAAAAATAAAAATATTTTATTTTATTTTTATTCATGACATTTTGCATTCATGCATTAGTAGTAGGGTCATGCATAGTAGAGATTTCTATTACCCTAAGAATTTTGATATGATCTGATAAGGGTTCTGTATCTTGGTGTTTTTCCTTGAGTACTTCATTGTATCTCTCTACATTGTTGCTATGACATATACTCTCTTTGCTTAACATTTCAATGACAAAAATGGGGAGAAATATTAAGTAAGGGGAAGAGATTGTTTGGTTAAGATTGTTTGATTAAGAGGGAGAAGTATTTAGCAAGGGAGAGTTTATTTTCAAGGGGAGAATGATGATCATTATGTGTGTATTGTTGGTATGATTTTCTAATGATCATTATATTGGTTTATATTTGTTTTCCACACTTGCATTTAATGGTTTGTTCAGTGTTGTGGTTACAGGATTGGTCGTCATGAAAGCAAGGTAACAATTTATATCTATGTTTGTTGGTGTGTATACATAGGTATAGATGTTATGTGGTTATTTGTGAGGCTATATTGTAAAACATGATTTTGTCTCAGAAATGCCAAGGGGGAGATTGTAAGAACACTTTTGTGTATTGTTTATTTATGGCATGTTCTAGACAATAACCATGTTGAGTGTTAGATAGGTTGGTTTGGTTTCAATGACATCGATAAGCTTCGTCAAAGGCAGAATCAAGCATTGAAGTAATGAAGAATACAAGTGAAGCACGAAAGTGAGCATATTGAGGAAAAATGTCTCCTGAAGGACGAAAATGACATTTTTCGAAGCTGTCATTTCAAGAAAAACGTATCGTGGGTTCAAGAAGGTCATTTTAGCCCAGTTGTGAAGAAAGTTTATTTTAACAAAAATGTCTACGCTTTCAGTTTCAAAAAGTGACTGGAAAATACATTTTTACGCTTAGACATACACTTAGAGGTACACTTGGACCTACGCTTAAAGCGTACCCAGCTACGCTTGAAGCGTAGTGGCAGCAAGATTTTGGGTAAATTTTGCTACGATATCTGATTTGTCCATGGGTTGGTTTTATGATTTTCCATGACTTATATACATCAAAGTGCGTGCTATATAAATTATATTCACCAGAATATAGTGTTTGGATGTGAAATTGCGAGAGAGGGAAAACTTAGGGTTTGGATCATCATTGTCTATAAATATCTTAGTCTACATCAAGAGGAGGTACGTATTTAAGAATTCTCTACAAGTTTTCTACAGCTTCATCTTCTTCTATGATTAGAGATATGGTGAGAGAATATTATTGAGTGATTAGAGATACACAAGTTCTCTCTTGTTATTGGACGTCTTCAATCGTGCTTCTACATCGAGGATTTCTATGCACAATTGAATGGTATAGTTGCTAAATCATTTACACACCGTCTATAGCAATGTGGTTACGTTGATCCGTTGAAGAACAGAGCCGTCTATGTGTGGAGATCAAAACAAGAGGCTTCGTGGTGATTTTGATCTGTTGAGAAGCACAGTCGTAAGAGTACGAAGATTAGAGCGACAGCTTCGTGGAGCGCGAGTGAATCTAGATTTTCAAATGTCTAGTGAAGAACAACAAATTACAGCGATTGTAAACTATGTTTTCAAAGAGTTGGTACAAATTCTCTAATTCATAGTGCATCGATACCCGAGTGTATCCGTGGTTTTTACGTGGAGTCTTTGCAAGGTTTTCCACGTAAAAAGTCTCTGTGTCTTCTCATGATTTATATTTGATTTATATTCATATTTGATTGATTGATCTGTTTTTGAAAATTGAATTGAGAATTAGGGTTTGTGACTAATTAAAATTGAATTTCCGCTAAATAATTTTAATTGATCATGAAATTAACAAAAAGCCTATTCACCCCCCCTCTAGGCTGTTTTCATTATCGTCTAGGTAATTTCAGAGTTGCGTATGGTGATGCGGTTACAGTTATAGCGTGATTGGATTGGGGACGATAGTTATCTACTGTCTTATTTATCATTTATTTTCTATACCCATGTCATATGGGATTATCACGTATTTCTCTTGGGAGTCAGTCTGTTGGCATATTCCCTATTGATGTATGTTCCTGTATTTTTTGTTGGCTTTGAAATTTACTTTCGGCAAACAATTCCAAAATTGATGATAACAAACCATTGAAGAGTGTTTGATACTAATGATTTTTCGAGCTTAAGCTTTCAGCAAAAGACAGGTGAACGACTCGGAAAACAAACTCGGAAAGAAAACGACTCGGAAAGCAAGTTCGGAAAGAAAGCTTGAATTAAAGCGAAAGGCCGTAAAAGAAATTGAAGCGCAAATGGAAAATCAACGGCAAAGGCGAAAGTCGAAGACTCAAGACTTGGGGTAGATAGGTCGGGAAGCAATCATTGTAACAAGGTAATTTTATGCGTCGATTTTATCGTATAAGCTCAAGTATAAAATGAACCAAATTCAAATAAAATGAAAAACGCTTTACCGAACTTAAACGGAAAGAAAAATATTTTTATTAAATGTTTTTCATGTTTGAGTCGACTAAAATAAGCCTGTGTATTTTCTACTAGTCGACTAAAATGATCAGTAGCTATAGGTTTTTCATCCACACCAAAAGAGTCGACTGAAAAGAGCTTGAGTCGACTAGACTACTTCATGTAGTCGACTAGAACTCATTCTAGTCAACTAGATGGTCCAAAGTAGTCGACTAGAACTCAATCTAGTCGACAAGATGGTCCATTGTAGTCGACTACAACAGAGAAGCAGTCGACTAGAAGATCCTCAAAACCTGCAGATTCTTCAGAAAACATTTCCCATGTTTTGTGGACTTTATTCAATGGTATTCAAACGGCTCTTATCTTTCAAATACTATAATCATTCTTCAAAACCCTAATGCTATGTTATATATAGAATGAGATGTGTATATTGAAGTTCAAGAGATTGAAATACAAGAAGAAACAAAGCTATCAAAAATTTGCAGAAATTTTTCTCTACAAAAGCCATTGAAACCAAGCTTTGAAAATCTGATTTTCTCCAAGTTTCTTTGAAAATCAAAACCTCTAGTATCTCTTCTTATTCTCCAAATATCATTCATTGATCATACCCTTTGAGAATACATTTCTAGAGCTATTGTAAAATCACCAAAAACACTTGAGCTTATATTGATTTATCTTCCATAAACACCTTTGGGTTTTGAGTGTTTTTGTTCTTGAGTGATTTTATTGATTACATACGAATTTGTAATCTCGGACAAGTGAAGTCCACCGATTGTTCAAGAGAGGGTTGTTCTCTTGATTGAGGGACAAGCTCGAGAGGCTTGTGTTGTAAAGGTTTGCCATTCCACCTGTGAAGGAAGGGCCATAGTGAAAGGATCGGGAAAAGTCTCAAGAAGGGGTTCTTGAGCTGAGGAGTAGGAGTTACCGAACCTCGAAAAAATCACGGTGTCAAATCTCTCTATCTCTTTCTCTTTACTTAATTATTTTGCATGCCATAATTGCTTGAATATCTTGTATGATATCTTGTCTTGAAATTAATAGTTAGAGAAGTTCAAATTAAATCATTCACTTACTTATTATGATATAGTTTTTATTTGAGAGTGTTCTAATCTTGAAAAGAATTAGACCTTATTTTTGAACACCCTATTCACCCCCCCCCCCCCCCTCTAGGGTTAATTAGTGACTAACATTTTTTATTTCAGGATGTCATTGTATCTCTTCGGCACTACCATGTGTCTTTCTGTATTCTTATTCGAGCATTGTGGCTCTGTTGATTATAGAGGGTTGTGTAGGGGTAACAGTGTTTTCTTTCCACTACCTAGGCCCTAACAGGATTGACGAATGTTGGGTTGAGAGCCATTGATATTATAGCACTTGTTATTGGCAGGTTATTTTGTTGAGTTTGTGTTTCCGGGATGTTCCATTTACAAACGAAACTTTGTTGTATTTTTCGTTGGATTCCGTTGTTGTATTTCTATCATTCAATTGGGTATGAAATATATCACTTTTATCATTATTCCATACGTTTCAATGGTTAATGATATCTTAGTTGGTCACACATTATATGGATCACACCCCGGTTCGGGAGTCTTAGGATTTTAGGGGCATGACATCTCCTACAAATCAGACTAGTGTCACTGTAAGCGAGCTTCTAGTCCCCATCAAAGGTTTTATTTAACCAAGCTCGGTCACAATTCATCTTTGGATCAAACATGATTTTGGATATGCCATTACCCTACACTACTCCTATTTGCATTAAATTAAAAACACATCCATTTCATATTCCTTTAACATGAACTGTCCAAACTAAAGTTTCATGTTTTAAGCATCGTTATATAGATAACTAACAACCTAACTTTTGAAGTTCAAGCTCGTAGCAATTAGGTGCAGTTGTGCAAGAATTAACATAAAATCAACCTAGAATAGATAAAATCTCTTGTCTACATAACCATTCTAGGAGTGCTCTTTAGCTTCCCCTTTCAGATTATAAATAAATAAATGATTGAGTACATTACATGAGCTAGGGTTTTGCTAGAAATCCTAATTACCGTTTAGTTGCCTATGAGTATTGGTGATTGCATCCTCGGTGGTGAACGTGACTACATGGGAAGCATGGTGATCTCTTCTATCTTCTACTTCTTTGTTGCTTTTTGTCACTTTCCTGATATGTATTTTACGCACTAATTTTGTTACAGAGAAAAGAGGTGATCCAGAGAGAGCCCTCAAATCTGATATAAAACTTGTATTTATAGATGTAGAGTCTTGTTAAAGTTGAACTTTTTGATTGGTGTCAAATCCTTGTAAATAGACTCAAAACTCTTCAATATTAATTAGAATATTTATAATATATCCTAACACGTTCTGGAGTGTGCAATACATCAAACTAAACCCACAAAAATCCACCTGATTCATGACCTGCGATAGATCCCATATTCTAGGGATCTATCCTAGAGTAACTCTCGCCAATTCCAGTGCCTGAAAGTGGGATCGATCCCAAAAAATGTGGGAGCGATCCTAAAACAACAAATGCTTTTATTCTTGTTTGAAATTCGCCTCATGCATCTTGGTTGCTTCCGCTTGCCTCCAATGCACTTGTTTTGTCTTTTTTACTTTCTTTTAGTCTATTTTTGCACCTCATTTTACCTCAGCCTTGGTTCTTGAATGATTATAAGCTAGTACTTTAGTTAATTCACCGGATTTAGCTCGATTTACATGTACCGAACCTAAAACATGCTTAAACATACAAATCGCATAAAAATACCAAGGTAGTAAGATATAGAAACTAACAATACAGAATTAATCGCCTAGAATGTGTAACATTCAACTCCTAACAATTACTCAATTTAGACCTGTTTTGACTGAGCTATGGCCGTCTGAAGTTGGTCAAAAATATAGACCTACGATTGACCCCTACGCTTGAGCGTAGGCCCCATGCATAGCTCAAGCGTAGTTTTGATGATTCTAGCCACTTTTTGCTTACTGTCTACATAGCCTATGCGTAAGAAAAACATGAAAATCACTTTTCCCAACTATTCCTTCGTTTGAACCCCCTCAACTCCGTTAGTATGTTTTTCGAAGTTTTGGCTCCGAAAATATCATTTTTGCCCTCCGGGAGATACTTTTTGCTTGAAAACTCCTTTTTTCTCTCTTTTCAAGTAGACACAAGCACATCCTTCGTTAATTCATCGAAGTTAACTCGTTTCTTCATTAAGCTCTTGAAACACGCTTAGACATGCAAACCGCATAAAAACATCAAATAACATAATGATAAGACTTAACAATACCAAGTTAGGGGCCTAGAATGGACAATATTCGGCACCTATCACACCCCCAAACTTAAATATTTCTAGTCTCTTAGCAATGAACTCATATGGGAACTTTGAAAACATCTCATGATGATTTTTTGTTCTAACTTTTCCACACCACTCCCTTGCTTTTGTGAGGGTATACGATTACACTTAACATGTGTAACAAGCCTTTTAAACCTCTAAGCAACACCTAATGGATGAGTGAAGTCTCTTGAGGGTTAACTATACTACCCACAACTTCTCTATCCTTCATTCTTACACGTTCATGCATTCACATACTCATTAACCAAGTCATGCTACAATATACAAATAATACGAATACAAATATTTCCACTCATTACCAAATAACAACTATCTTGAGCGAATGTTGGGAATGGTCCCCACTAGAGTAAATAACTTCAAACCTAGTGGCTTTAGCAAACGTTGAGCCAATGATCCCAAGCCATACAGTTCTAGGTCACTAGGTGATAAAGCACCCCTCAGGTTTAATAATCCAGACCATCTAGGCTCGATTTGCAACGACTTTCAAATACTTTACTTTCCTTTTTTTTTCTTTTTCATATATCTTTTTCTTTTTTTATATATAGCATTCAAAGTTTTTCCAACTCAATAATCCAGACCATCTAGGCTTGATTTACAATGATTCTTCTGAATAGGCAAACTCTGTGATCATTGGAATATTAGAATTGAAACATGCAAAATCTACTTTATTTTCCTTTTCAATCTTGTTTTTTAAGGCATTGTCATAGTGCTAAACAAATTGCTTCAAGGTGGTCTTTAGGTGGACATAGTCATCAAAAAAAGCATGCATGTTTTCACTTTGTTGGGTAGTTGACATTCCAGCCCAAAAAGTGCATCTCACATACACTGGAACCCAACGATGCCGATCTTTATATAATGAGCCATTCATTGTTCTCAAGATTGTATTCTTTAATCAATTCCATCCAACTTCTTTCAAATTCATCACACTTCACTGATTCATACACAATACTTTTAAAAACTTTCTTAATTTCTTTATATTGCGCAAGTCCACCCAACTTCACAAGAACCTTTTTCATCATATGCCAAAGGCACAACCGATGAGAAGATTTTGGAAACGCCTTTGTAAATGTTGCTTGAATAGCTTTACACTGATCTATGATGATGGCTTTTGGAGCATGTCCTAACAAACAAGTCAACCATGACTCAAACAACCAAATATAAGTATTAGTGTTCTCATTAGATAATAACCCACAACCAAATAAAATAAAATGCCATGATGATTTACCCACACAAATGGCATGTCATACTTATTAGTCAAGTAAGTAGTATCAAATGTGAAGACATCTCAAAAATATTCATACGTGGCTCTACTCCTCGCATCAACCCAAAAAACATTCCTTAAACGCCCTTCCTCGTCCATATCAATCATGTAAAAAAATTGGAATTCCTATTTTGCATGCATCAAAAATAGTTACGAAAGGGTTCAGCATCTCCAATGCCAAGTCTTAGTTCTCTAGCTTTTTCAATGTAATTCATGCACTCCTTTTCACCAAATGATAAGTCGTATACCCTACAACATCAACAACAAGTGAATGAATTTTTTTGCTTAGTGTAATACTGGCTAAATCATTTAATTCCAATCTTTTTCTAACATGAGAATCTATCACTTTATTACATCTGTAGTGTCTAGCATTTCCCGGACTTAATGCATGATTATGTTCTAGATTGACACCACTTATAATAAACACTCCATCATCCTTAACTACAACATTTATTTTAGCCTTACAATTTGTCTTAGTAGAAGGCCTTGGATGAAAGGAGTTTGTCGCCCTTAATTTTGTCTTACCATTCCGAGCACAAACAAGTGAAAAGTAATTTGTCTTTCCATCTTTTTTACTTTTTGCACTTATTTTTGATACACCGAAACCCTGATGCTTCGCATACTTCTTATAATTATTATGAAGTTCTTCCTCAGACTAAAAAATCATCCCTATCTTAAGAATTTCCACTTCCTCATTAACCAATTGATTTTCAACCTCTCTCTTATTTAATTCATCATTGTTACTAGCCTCCAAATTGGTAAACGAATTCTTATCCACATGAATATCGTTCTCCATTTGTCATAAAATAAAAAGTACATGTAATTGATCACCTTGTATTTTTCAGCTACAGTAAAAACAGATTAACAAAAACATGCAAAAGCCTAGAAATTACTTCATTACTAATTTATAATTAATAATTCAGTTAGTCTATAACAACATCATCACAATTAGCATTTATGATATACTTCTTAGTATTCATCATGTATAAAAGTATATTTAGACAAATTTAAGATAAGTTCTCTCTAACCTTGAAGCCATCTAATGAGACTAAGGGTCCATTTAGAAACCTTGTTTTTGTTTTTTGGCACTGCTCATGAGAACAAAACATGTTTGTGAGCATTTTTGTAATACCCTGTTATTTTATTTATTTAAATTAGATTTATTTAATTAATTTAATTAATTAATTATAAATCATTCAGTTGGGCTTATTAGCCAATGGACTATTATATAAGTACTAATGGGCTATTATATATTTTTGGACCTATTGGACGGATTAAATAAATATATATATAATAAAAAAAACCCTAAAATAATACTACGTTTTACTATCAGTCGACCTATAGAAGGAGAGCAGAGAGAGAGATACGTAGCAGAGGAGGGAAGTAATGATCGATCCACAGTTGCGTGTGTTTTGGTTCTTAAATCAAGCAAGTATAATGTTTTTCTCTTCCCCTTTGAACCTGTAATCACTTCTTCTATGCTCATATTTTTTATATGCGTGTATATATAAATATATATGTGTATATGTATATATACTTCTGTTCGAACCATTCTTGAAGAGTTAATATATATATGTTTGTATATATGTATAGATCTGTACCTGTATATATAAAACATGTGTGAGTTAATATGTACGCTATGTATCTTAGTGTGTCGTTAGTGCCAACCTATTGTTCATATTTGTTTGGTCCAAAATTGATTTTGAGAGACTGTTATTTAGGTGATGGAATGTTGAGGTCTGATTTTCATTGTTTAAATTGTTGTATATGAATATATATATATATATATATAATATAATATAATATGTGTAGTTATTAGTACATATATGTGAGTGACTTTGGTGATGGATTCTGAAGATAGTTCCTAAAGCAAATATGAAAAGAAAAATATTAAAATAAGAGGATAGTAGATTGATGGTTGAGAAAGGTCTAGGGTGATGGGTTTCTTTAGAAGCAATGGTTATTCATTTTAAAACTTGTGTTGTACCATGATCTTTTATGTTTAGGAAAATTCATATATTTATATATGAATTTAGGTGATGGGTTCTTTAGAGTAATGGACTTTTTTAAAAATGCATACCATAACCATACATGCCTTCATCTATTTATTTATTCACATACGAATGCATATGTGTATATGATCATATGCAAAATATATGTATATCATCTGGTGTTAAAGGTGAAAACAAAATAATATTAAGATTAAGATTAAAATAAAAATCTCTTAAATTAAAGTTTTGGAATAGTGACTTGGGATATAATCTGGTAGAATTATTAAGTTCTCTCACACGGCTTGAATAGTGGTTATTATTTAATTATTATTAATATTATTTTGTATTATGGAATGGAAGGAACCACGATGGGCTAACTATTAACGCAGTCTTATCTGTACCATGACATGGAGTTCGGGTATGTGGTTATGATTCGACATGTGTTAGTTGCCTAAGGACTTGCGGTTTAGTTATTGTATTATTTTTTTTACGTTACCTATTGATTTGTGATTTGATTTTTGGTTGCGCTTTATTTATTTTATTTATTGACTTGTTATTTAATTATGATTGCACATTATTTATTATATCTATTTTCTAGAGGATATATATTTAAGTGTGGTACTTAGAGTTATAGGAATTATAATATTACTCTTATATTTATAATGGGTAGATGATGGGATTATTGGTACTCTGTTTGGGGTCATGTAGAGTCTACTTTGCTCGTGGGTCTGACCCACCATTGTTGTTTCAGGTCATCGGTAGTTTCAGCCACAGGGTTGAGGTCTCTTATCATTCCTTCGCGAATTCTTCCATTTTGACTTCAGTTCAGTGTAGAGACTCAATTTAGTTATATTTTTCTGAGTCTTGTTTGCATTAAGGTTTAGGGGTCCATAAATATGGATTCTCGAATTGTACCATTTGGGGAATTTGGAATTCTTAATTTATTTATTCATGAGAATTAAAATTTTAAGACTCAATTATTTATTCAGTATGTCCTTTGATTTCGTTTTTGTTTATTATCGGGTCTTGATGCACCCTAGTTTTCGGTATAGGACTGGCCAACCAATTGATAGGTGCTCAATATTGATCATTTTTTGCCTCTATCTTGCGTTTGTTATATCTTTACATTCCGTTACTTGGTATTTTTATCTCGTTTGTGTGTGTAAGCATGTTTCAGGAGCTTAAGGAAAAAACATAGTTAATCTTGGTGAATTAACTGAGTTCGTGTCCGTTTCTATCTCGAGAAAGGAATTAAGAGGTGTGCTAGAGCAAATAAGAGCTACCAGAAGGCAAAATGGTCATTTCCCGACATCGTTATCTCACCAAAGGGCAAAAATGTCATTTCCAGACATTATTACTTCACCAAAAAGCATCGAGAGTCAAAGGCGACCAGTCTAGCTCAAATATGAAAAAATGAGTTTTTACAAAAAAAGATGTATCATACCCTACGTCGTCAGAGGAAAAAAGAGGCAGACTGGACCTGAGCTATGCTTTGGTTTGTGAGCCAAAGGGGGACCCTACGCCCTAGACCTATGCCCAAGCGTAGGTCAGAAGCGTAGGTCTCACCTTGTGGCCACGTGATCCCTTTATGTGTAGAAGTTGTTTCAGAGTTGTTTCAGAATTTTCCAGTTTGACTCTACTTCGATATTTTAAGTGATCGGTGATTCCAGACCTCTACATATAGGCTTATACACATATTTACATCAAATTTTATAGACATTATTCATGTATTATGAAATTACAGAAAATGGAAACCATTATATTTCAGACATCACTTGTCTATAAATATGAGAGTGTTATGTTTAGAGTTCTAGTTCTAGTTCTCATTTTCACACACGTTCATTCATAGAGTACTCACGTTCAAAGTTTAGACTTGTTTCCATTGAAGAGAACCACCATTGAAGACCTAGAGATCCGGAGAAGAATATTATGGAGAGCGTTTCTATACCAACAATGCATATCCTCTCTGCCATGATCAACTAATTCGGTATCTAGGATTTCCTCGCAAAACCCTAGCTAAGTAATGTAGTTCTAGTTTTATATTCAATTGTAGAGAGGGGAAACTGTGACTATACTGTGATGATTGTATTAGATGAGAGATTGTTTTTATTCATGATACAAGTTTATATATTTGAATTGATTCTTGTCTTAGACTTTTCGAATATATTTATCTTACGCAATCACAATTATTCACTATAGGCTGGAACTCGGATGCTTAATCTGTGATTTTCTGCACAATGGTGGTCATAAAACTCGAAACCCTAGGTTGACATAGGCCATGCCCTGACAAACTGATATAGACATGCTTTAGTTTATTTTTATGCTTTAATTTAATTTTCTGCATTTACTTTATATTAGTAGTTGGCATGCACTAATTAGTTTAGTCTTGAGATGGGTTATCGCAATCCGGTTGAGAGTAATCCTTTTTGGGGCAAACTGCTGGCGCGGTGTGACCTGATTCACAGTTAATGGATCGCCCTCATGCAATTGATATATAATCTGAACTATGTTATGTGGTTAGTGGTGGAGTGAGGAAACCCTAGTTTTCTCTCTCTCTGAATCACAACCATTATTCATTATTGTTTTCTATTATATTTTTATTAGTATTATATAATTCACAAAACCAAACTCTTTTCGGAAAAATATAATTCAGTGTTTTTAGACTATTGAAGTGAACAATCTTCGTCTCTGTGGGATTGATATTCCCCTACTCAAACAAAACTGTCCACAATTGATATGTGCGCTTGCAGAAGGGTAAAACCTAAAGTGTCGTTAAGGTGTCATTTTTAACCACATATTTTGCACACACCTGACACCCACCAAGTTTTTGGCGATGTTGCCGGGGACATGGCTTTGTTCAATAGATTTAGTAGTTTATTTGCATTGCGTTATTGTAGATTGTATCTAAAGTTGGAATTCGTGTGTTTTTGTGAGGCATTCTGATAAACATAAGGGGATTTGGATGAGCAGTGAAAGTTGCATCATTGGACCTCTTGTGAGTTTTAGTTTATTTTAATTTTCCACATAATTTTTAGCTTTATTTTTATTAATAGTTAGAAGAGTTTAGAAGTAGTTAATTTTATTTTCTGAAAAAAACAAATTCCAATTTTCGTAAACAAGGTGGGGTTTTTGAGTGGAAAAGGGCCATTGAACAAGACTCATAGCATTGCAATGAGCTCAGTAAATTTTTGGCTGAAAAACGGCGTTTAGGACCTCAAAACTGCGATTTTGTGTTTATTAAAAAAAAAAAAAATTGTGAGCTCAGTGTATGACCGATAGATTGACCCATTCTAATCCAAGTACAGCGTTAGTTGATTACGACCCTGAGATCAAAAGAACTCTAAGTCATTTACGTCGAGATATTGAAGAGTGTCATCGTCGGACAGAAGAATGCGCGATGGGTAATCAAAGAGTGAATCAACAGAGGGCACCAGAGATGTTGCTGAAAGAATACTACGCACCGGAGGCGTACGGTTCCTATACTGATTTCCCAGAAGAAGAAGGCACAAAGCATTTTTAGATTAAGTCAAGCGTTATCAATATGCTTCCAAAATTTTCTGGCCTTAAGATAGAGGACCCATACCAGTATTTAAAATTGAATAGGAAGCCCTTCAGAGAGATTTTATAGAAAAGCACTATCCCATAGGAAAGACCTTAGAAGCACAAGATGCAATAAAAAGTTTTAGGGAATTGTCTGGTAAGCAGTTTCATGATGTTTGGAAGAGATATAGTGAAATCTTGTAGAAGTGTCCCCACCATAGGTTCACTGAACAGGATGTGGCTAACAATTTTTACATGGGACTTGGAGATAAACATACGAATTTGATAGATGCGGCAACACATGGACAATTTATCTTGAAACAACAATCATATAATCCAGAACCAAGGGTCCAACAGAGTCAATAATCATACCAATCTCCACCAATAATCATGGCTCAAAATTATCAGTCAAATTACCAACCCAGACAACCATTCAATAATTCTCAGGCTCTCCAGTCGTTCAATAATAATCAAGTTGTCCAGCCATATAACTACCAAACCCATCCTCAAGGAAACCAAACCCAAGAATTCAAACCAAATCAAGCTTACCCTTCATATCCTCAAAACCATCTCCAACATCAAAATTCAACTCAAAATTCACCACAAAGACCACCTGGCTTTGAAGAAGAGGTGATGAGTGCTCTGAGGGAGGTTAAAAATCAATCTAATAATCATTCTCAATTCATTACTCAAATGGGAGCCCAAATGGTACAACTAGCGAATGTTGTGGATGGAATAAAAAAAATGTTTCATATTCAGCCAATGGATAACCCGAAGCAGCAACAAGCACTGGAGCATGGATCCTTTGTTGAGACTCGTCATGAGACAGTTCAAGCAGTTACAGTTTTTAGCAGTGGAAGATGGGTGGATAGAAAAGTTGAGGAGCAATTTAAGGAGAGAGCGAACAAGCGAAATGCGACTGAAGAGGTTCAAAGAGATCTACCTCAATAGGAGGAAGAGTTGGATAGGGCAGAATATGAGGAAGTAACACCTTACCCTCAACGTCTCCGAGAGTCGATTTCGTATAAAGAGCATAAGGAGAATGACATGTTGGATCCATGTTAGATCATCAAGATCAATAAACTTCTTCTAGACATTGTTGACCAAATTCCACCCTATGCCAAAATTTTGAAGGATCTCTGTACTCAAAAGCATAAAAACAGAACTAAGGTCCCGAAAAATATTTTGTTGACTGAACAAGTGAGTTCGATCTTACTAAGTGATACTCCACCTAAGAGGAAAGATCCCGGTGCTCCCATTATTTCTTGTGTCATTGGTGACCAGAAGATTGGTAGAGCTCTTCTTGATCTGGGTGCGAGTGTTAATTTATTACCTTACTCGGTCTATCAGTAGCTAAGGTTGGGAGATCTCAATACTACTTCGGTGGTGCTTCACTTGGCAGACAAATCAACTAAACAATCGAGATGAATTTTGGAAGATGTCATAGTGCAAGTGGGTAAGTTCTACTATCCTGTAGACTTTGTAGTATTAGACATGGAACCTGACCATAGATCAAGGAGACATATCCCTGTTATCTTAGGAAAACCATTTTTGGCTACGGCAAATGCATGCGTTGATTGCAGAACAGGGGTTACGGACATATGTTTTGGGAATTTAAACATGAGGATGAATGTCTTTGATACCAACCATCTACTACCTGAACCAACAGAGTGTTTTAACATAGAGGGGATGGTTGAAGAAGTTGTACCTCAAAATAGTGTAAAAGATGATACGGAGATTGTGATGACAAGGTCATAGGTGAATTTTGAAAATGGAGAGGACCAACAACGATCTAGTTGGAAAGATGTTGCTCCATTGGAAGCTACATTGTATTCACCGTCAAAGAGAGCATTAAGAGATTTGTTTGGACCTCAACTTATTCCTCTACAAAAGTTGGTGCCTAAAATTAAGCTTCCTGAGATGGTGTTGCGTGTGGAGGATGATGAATTAAAAGATAAAACAGGTGTGAAGAATGCTAGAGCTGATCATTTGCCACGAATTGTCATAGAGCCTATCAAGGATGACACCCCTCTTAAGGATCTCTTTCCAGATGAGCGAGTGTTGAGCATAAATATGGTAGATAAGTTGTATTCTTGGGAAGATCCACGATTAGGGACTAAGTGTGAGGGAATACGAAATTGTGCATGAGGATGTTCGATTAAAGAGGCGTGGTCAGCGGCTGAAGATTTATGAGGAGATTGATCCAGGACCGGAATTTATGGCATATATCAGTGTACTGGAGAATGATGAGTTGGCGAAAGAACTGTTGTCTAAGGTGTTATAGGAGGATTTGATGGACACACTGACCATACAGGGGATGAAGTTAGAACAGGACAAAAGAGGTACTTTATATAGTGATTATTATTCTGTATTCGATGTTATAAGTAGTACTAATTTTCCATGGGTAAAAGCGCTTAGAGAGTCACCTCCTATATTTTATCATTTGATTAAGGGAAGTATGGCAAAGAGGAAATGTGTTGGATAGCCTTTTCTGGAACGTCGTACCAAAGATGTTAAACATTGGTCCTAGGCTGTCTAGCCTCAGTTTGTATAACAGTAGGCACGTTAATTTCTGCAATTTCAATTCTTAGAGATTATAGACCCTTAAGGCTAAATCCCTTTTTATTTCACTTATAAAAATATTAATAAAATCCAAAAAGAGATTTTTCAAAAATTTCTTAAAAATTGTGTGTCAATTTCTAATAATTTTTGCAATTTCTTTTCCCTTGCAATGATATTTGGGTATATGTTTGTTGCATATATACAGGTGATCCGAATCAAGTTTGGGGGAGGAGATTGAGTATTTCAAAGAATCCAGAACTGCACTTCAAGGGTAACTGTATCTTGTCTCATTCTTTGTTTTTAACCATGAGGACATGGACTCATTTAAGTTTGGGGGTGAAGGTATAGTTATAAGAAGGAAATATTTTTTGAAAAATCTGAAAAATTGACAATTTTGAAAAAGTTCTTTGTTTCTACGCATGAGTGTTTCGCATGATGACTTGATTGAGTTTATGTTTATAATGCATAAGTAGTATGTGATGTGATATTCCCGCTCATGAGAGTAATGATTAGATCGAGTTAGTGAAGTGATATTATTTACATGGGTGAGTGATTAGTGAAATTGAAACCAAGAAAGACGACTTTGACCTATAAGCACAATCACACATTCACTATGAGAAAAACAATTGATCTTTAATTGATAATTTTTCCGAAATACAAGGGGAGAAGGGGTGTGGTATGTTATGTTGGAAGGATGTTATTAAAAATTTATTTTTAAAATTAGATGTAAAAAGTAGTTCTTGGAACTGAGTAACCAGGCATTGGTATGACCAATATCACTGTTCGCGTAAAAAGGGGAGAAAACTAATGAGCATAAATCCCATGAAAGAAGCTCGGGCACAGTTGGTTGGGACTAAAAATCTTCGCTAGAAAGTCCGGAGCTTAGAAAAACAATAAAAAGGGATAATGTGGAAAGTAGGAAAGTTGATTTTATTTCTTAAAGGCAAAAGTTTAAAGAGATTGAAATATCGTAATAGAATGTTCACAAAGACATGGAAGGTTGTCTGGATTGGGAGTAGTGAATAACGAAGTTATTTACTTCAAATGGGGACCATTCATGACACGATGCTCGAGATAGTTATTGTTCTGTAGTGAGTGGGAGTATTTGCATTCATATTATCTTGTGTGTTGTATCGTAACTTATTTGACTTGTGTGTGTAAACTCATGAATGCGTAATTACAAAAGAATTGAGATGTTTGTAGGTACCATCACTGGAAACCTTCACGAGACTTCACTCATCCACTAGGGGTAACTTAGGGGTTTAAAAGGCTTGTTACACGTGTTAAGTGTTAATCGTTGACCCTCACGAAAGCAATGGATTAGGTTAGAGTAAATAGGTTATATAGAATAAGAATCATCACAAATAGTTTCTCTAAATTTATTACTAAGGGACTAGCAATATGTGAGTTTGGGGGTGTGATACATGCTCAATATTGGTCATTTTTCACCCCTATCTTGCGTTTATTATGTCTTTACATTCCGTTACTTGGTATTTTTATCACATTTGTGTGTGTAAGCATGTTTTGGGAGCTTAAGGAAGAAATAGAGCTAATCTTAGTGAATTAACTGAGTTCGTGTTCATTTCTATCTCGAGAAAATAATCAAGAGGTGTGTTAGAGCAAATAAGAGCTACTAGAGGGCAAAATGGTCATTTTCCGACATTATTATATCACCGAAGGGCAAAAATATCATTTTCAAACATTATTACTTCACCCAAAAACATCAGGAGTCAAAGGCGACCAGTCTAGCTCAAATATGAAAAAAACGAGTTATTACAGCAAAAGATGCATCATACCCTACGTCATCAGAGGGAAAAAAAGGTAGACTGGACCTGAGCTATGCTTTGGTTTGTGAGCCAAAGGGGGACCCTACGCCCTAGACCCATGCCCAAGCGTAGGTCAGGAGCGTAGGTCCCACCTTATGGCCACATAATGCCTTTATGTGTAGAAGTTGTTTCGGAATTTTTCAGTTTTGACCCTACTTTGATATTTTAAGTGATCGGTGGTTTCAGACCTCTACATATAGGCTTATACACATATTTACATCAGATTTTATAGACATTATTCATGTATTTTGAAATTACAGAAAATGGCAACCATTAGAGTTTCCCTCACTTGTCTATAAATATGAGAGGGTTAGGTTTAGAGTTCTAGTTCTAGTTCTGATTTTCACGCACGTTCATTCATAGAGTTTTCACGTTCAAAGTTCATACTTGCTTCCATTGAAGACCTAGAGATCCAGATAAGAAGATTATGAAGAGCGTTTCTATACCGACAATGTAGATTATCTCTGCCATAATCAACTAATTCTGTATATAGGGTTTTCTCGCAAAACCCTAGCCAAGTAATGTAGTTCTAGTTTTATATTCAATTGTAGAGAGGGGAAACTGTGACTATACTGTGATGATTATGTTAGATGAGAGACCGTTTTTATTCGTGATACAAGTTTATATATTTGAATTGATTCTTGTCTTAGACTTTTCGAATATATTTATCTTACACAATCACAATTATTCACTATGGGCAGGAACTCGGATGCTTAATCTGTGATTTTCTACACAATGGTGGTCATAAAACTCGAAATCCTAGGTCGACACAAGCCATGCCCTGATAAACTGATATAGACATGCTTTAGTTTATTTTCATGCTTTAATTTACTTTTCTGCATTTACTTTCTATTAGTAGTTGGCATGCACTAATCAGTTTAGTCTTGAGATGGGTTGTCGCGATCCAGTTGAGAGTAATCCTTTTTGGGGTCAAACTGCTGACGCAATGCGACCTGATTCATAGTTAATGGATCGCCCTCATGCAATTGATATATAATCTAAACTATATTATGCGGTTAGTGGTAGAGTGAGGAAATCCTAGTTTTCTCTCTTTTTGAATCACAACCATTATTCATTATTGTTTTATGTTATATTTTCATTAGTATTAGATAATTCACAAAACCAAACTCTTTTTGGAAAAATATGATTCAGTATTTTTAGACTATTGAAGTGAACAATCCTCATCTCCGTGGGATAGATATTCCCCTACTCAAGCAAAACTGTCTACAATTGATCTGTGCACTTGTAGAAGGGTAAAACCTAAAGTGTCGTTAATGTGTCGTTTTTAACCACATATTTTGCACACACCTGACGCCCACCACCTATGCATGAAAATTATGGGGTATCACAATTTTCACTATTGTTCTTGTTCTCAGTTTAGAAACAATTTTCATGTACAGTGTTGAAAACAATGAGAAAAAGAAAATCATGTTTTCTTGTTCTCTCTTCTGTATGTTCTCAAGAAAAAAAAAATCTTAAATCCAAAAAAAATCTCATCTCTCCCATTCCTCGAACCACCATCATCAAACCACCATCACAATTCAAAATCCCCAAACCACCATCAAAACCCCAATCGAATTCAGCCACCACCGTCTTACCATACGCACGCCGCCACTAGCGCGCTTCACCGCCATCGCTGTTGGACATCCGACGAATCACCGTCCCACCAGGTCGCGCCTCTGCGCGACCTCCACTCTTTCTCATCCCGATTTCTCTCTTTCTTTCTTTCTCTCTCCGTGAACAACCGGTAAGATGAAGGAGAAGGAGTTTGCCATCGCCGATGGAGAAGAGAAGAAGAAAAAGAAGAAGAAGATAGCAGGGTTGTCATCGCCTGAGAAGAGAATAACATTTTTGTATATCATCACCACAAACCCCCAATCGAATTTAGAGTTTTGATTTAGGGGATTTCGATTTAGGGTTTTGATTTTAGGGATTTAGATTTGGATTTGGGGGAGAACACAATTTTGCCCCAAACAAATTTTTTTATTTTTTATTTTTAGGATGAGAAAAACAAAGACAAGAATAAGAATTGTTCTTATTTTTTCACCCTAAAAATAAGAACAAAAACAAGGGTTTCCAAACGGGGCCTAATCCCTTTTAAAACAAAAACATATTCTATACATAAGTTAATTATGAATAGATTGAGAAATTATAAATCTTATGTACGTACCTTGAATCTTGAAACTACTTTTTACGGTTCAACCATACAAATGCTCAATATTTTATGGTTTTTCTTCTACTCTAGCAAACTACCCGACAAAAATGATAAATAATTTCATAAATATTATGAGAAAATAATAAAAAATTAAGCAAAACAATGCAAGAAAAAGTCAAAATTTATCAACTTACTTCCTAGTCACAATCTTTACACATCGAAAGAATAAGGTTTAGTTCGCCTTCATGAACTGAGAGTTTTTTTTATTTTTAACGCGCAATAAATTTTATTGGTTGGGTGTTGCGTGTTAGGATAAGTTTCAAATGATATTTTAGCATCACAAACATGCGTGTAATAAAATATATTTGGTAGTATGTTGCGTGTTTATAAATACGCGTTTGTATAAAACTACGTGGAATAGCCACATCGGATTCGGGGTTAATCGTTCGATTCTCTTATCATTATTCATTTATTAAACATAATTATTGTTTCTATTTCTTCTTTTTGGCAGGTGAGAAAAAAAAAGTGAAATGTTCCACGTTAATGAATGCACCGTTACAAACCAACATCTATGTGCCCTATGTCTATATTTCCTAAAAATTATCAAGCATTAACAAAATTTTAGTAATTTTTTTCCTATAACACTATGGTGTTAAAATTGATAATTTAACGGGCATATTGTAATATGTTTTAGGGTTAATTTCAAGAAAATCCCATATACTATCAAGTTTAATCAACTAACCCCCGATGTATTCACTTTGCCTCCTATACTATTCAATTTCATCATTATGCCCCATCACCTCACATTTTGAGTCAAAATGCCAAAACTACCCTCAATAGTATAAATGTGTTTAGTGAAATCAACCATTTAAAAAAATTATTTTTCGAAAATCAATTATATTTTTTGCAAAAATTATAAATTCAAAAATATATATATATATTTTTCGCAAAAAATTAATTTTCGAAGGGAGTATATTATTTTCCAAAATATGAACTATTTTGGAAAAAATAATATATATTTTTTGCAAAAAAATATTTTTCAGAAAAAAATCATATTTTGGAACATAATAGTATATATTTTACGCAAAAAAAAATATTTTTCGGAAAAGATTATATTTTGGAACATAAATAGTATATATTTTTCACAAAAAATCATATTTTGGAACATAATATATATTTTTCGCAAAAAAGACTTTTTCGGAAAAAAATTCATATTTTGGAACATAATAAATACTTTATCGCAAAAAAAATATTTTTCAGAAAAAAATCATATTTTCGAACATAATATATATATTTTATTAAAAATTATTTTTCGTAAAAAATCATATTTTGGAACATAATATATATTTTTCGGAAAAAATTCATATTTTGGAACATAATATATACTTTTTTCACAAAAAAAAAATCATATTTTGGAATATAATATATATTTTCCGAAAAAAAAATCATATTTTGGAACATAATATATATTTTTCACAAAAAAAATATTTTTCGTAAAACATTATATTTTGGAACATAATATATATTTTTTTCAAAAAAATTATTTTTCGGAAAAAATCATATTTTCCGAAATATATATATTTTGAAATTTATAGTTTTTACGAAAAATATAATTTATTTCTGAAATTTTTTTTTTTTAAGGGTTGATTTCACTAAGCTCCCTTATATTATTAAAGGAGAGTAATTGAGACATTTTGACTCAAAATGTGAGGATGAAGGGACATAATGATGAAATTGGAAAGTATATGGAGTAAAATAAACATAGTGAGAATTAGTTGATTAAATTGAATAACATAAAGAGGTTTGTTGAACTAAACCCTTTGTTTTATTCTTTGAAGTGAAATTATTAACAGAAAGTATTATTTTATTTGAGTATTTTCAGGCTTTTATGAAATTTCAAACAAATCTATAAATTTTCCATTGGAACGTAATACTGTGGAATTGTGCCAAGACGGAGAACCCAACCGGAGCCGTCTATGTTGTGGAGAATGGGGGGTTGCTAACAGAGAACGGAGCTCATTAGAAAAGACAGAGGTCGAGGATAAAATTACGAAAATGGAACAGGATAACTCACCTATGCCGCCTTCGTAAAATACACGGGTCTGACCTCATCACGGTTAAATATGAAGCTCGATTGCCAATAATTTTGACATTGGACTATGGAAGACATTGGGTAAAATTTGGGTATTTTACTATTTTGTTAAATTATTTTGTCTAGATTGTCAAAACAAAAACACACAGATTTCAAACAAATACTTCAATTTTTCGGGCCCAACGAAGGTCCAAACAGGCCCTAAGGCTCACCTATGCTTTTTCTTTGATTTACTCACTCGTCCCAGCACTCTTCCTCTACCCGACCGTTTGAGTTGAAAATGCAGCAAGACACAGCATCGTCCGAGTTTCGAATCGGCCGGCGAGTCCACTCGGCCGGTGACTGCCGGCGAATCGGGACGGTGAAGTACGTGGGGCCCGTGGAAGGGTATTCGGGGCAATGGATCGGCGTGGATTGGGACAACGAAGAGCAAGGCAAGCACGATGGTTCCATCAATAGATTTCGCTACTTCCAAGCGAAATCAGAAAAGTCGGCTTCCTTTGTTCGGCCCAAGAACTTGAGCACTGGAATTTCTCTCTTGCAAGCTCTCGAGATCAGATATCGGACCACTTCCACCAAACAAGAAGAGGGTATCACCATCTTACTTCACTATCACTTGCTTATATAGTTATGTTAATCAATTCAAGTCTTCTTTTTTGCTTCTTCTTGTGGTTTTAGAAAAATGTGAATCAGAACAAAACTTGTGTAATGCAAAACATCAAGTATTGTAGTAATCTGTCAAAATTTATCCACATCAATTGCTTCAAAGTAGATTTCCAACATGTTCAATCAATTCTATATTTTAAAATTTGATAAGCTGTTGGAGGTTTTTTTTTTTTTTTTTTTTTTTCTCAGTTAAGTTTTTTCCTTTTTTATATATATATATGAGGAGATACATTAGGATGTCACTTATAGGATTAGGTCAGGTTGGACAAAATGGAGTATTCTGTCTGTTGACAGTGATGATAGGAATGACTAGAAGAATAATAGGGTTTATAATCAAAGCGCGGGGTAGAGATAGAAGTAGTGCTATTGGAGATTGAATAAGAAAAAGTCAGCTTAGGTGGTACTGTGGTATTGGTACGGAGGGATACAACATAGACTCACAGAGGCGTCTGTGAGAGAAAAAAGAAGAAGATTTGTTTACATAGAAAGATAAGAGCCAAATATACTAACCAAACTAATTTGGGATGTAACTAGATGACTAGACGTTATTGGAAATATATTTATAAATATATGTAGCCAGAGGAGTAGAAATGATTTGTAATAGAAAGTGGGAAAAGAGAACTCATGTTGCTGACTCTGTTCGTATGTGATGAAGGCATAAATGATTATGATATTGGCCCTCTGTCATGTGAGACAGAGATATGTAAAAAATCTATTCATTACATGCTGTTTTAGTCTTTGTGATCTCTTACAATTTTGTTGTAGGACAACTCTATATATGGCCATTGAAACCTAGAGCGTAATGATAAGTCACCAAAATCTCCGATGCTATGCATTTTTCAACTATAACTGCTATTTGATCTTGTTAACCATCCAACTACTTTAAAAGCTTAAGTTGTTAGAGATAGTGTTACTCTAGAATTTATATTCTTCAACATGGCCCCTTACGGGTGATGGTGAGGTTTCACAAAACTTCCTAACATGTTACATGTTAACCACCCAACTGCTCTGAAAGCTTAAGCTATTAGAGAGAGTATAACTCAAGTATATATATTCTTCAACAGATATGTCAGCTACCATTTATATTTCTACGGTTTTCCTTGTCTAGTTTATCTATGTTTTGAACGGTACACTGTATCTACACATTGGAGAACTTATTGTATCTTTTATGTAATGTTACAGATGAAATGTATGTTCTTTCTGCAACAAACAAGCGGGTATCAGTTCAGCTTCTTGGTAAAGATAAAATTCAAGATAAACTAAGTCGCTTCGAAGAGTTGACAGGTGCATCACTTGCTTATTTAGGTATTAGCACACCAGGATCCCAATGTCAAATCAGTAATGTTGTGCCAAGTAAGTTGGTTACACTTTCCCCTTTCAAATACCAGTTTGTTTTGTGTTTTGGGGAGTAGTCCAAATGATTCTTACATTAAAATAATGTTTCTAACTTTCTGCTGTTATACTGTTCTCAAATGCTCTTTTTTGCAGATCTGAAGGAGCTCGATTTGACTGGAAATCTGCTTTCAGAATGGGAAGTATGTTGCTTAAGGCTAAATGGTTATACTAGCTAAAGATGTATTTTGAGTTTTCTAGATCTAACATGCAGCAGTATTTTGTAGCTGATGTTCTCTCCTCTTTAACCGTGCACATTAGAACTTTCAGTTGCTAAATATTTGCTCCATTTTTTTTCATGATCTAGTTGGTTTTTCATGCACTAGTTATTCATTGTGGAATGCTGTAATTCATAATTGCTGGTACATAAATTTCCAAATTCCCATTTAAAACATTAAACGCTAATGTTATTTTCTCTATATGCTCGTTGAATTTTTTTCTCTTATATCATGCTGAATGCTCAACCAAAAGGAGATTTGAACTTCTTGTTAAATGTCTAGAGAGTTTTTGCATTTTCTGTTCAATTTGAGAATGAGAGTTAGCCGATGAGTTGTTAAATTCGGCAAAATTTTCTACAATGAAAAAATGCATCCTTGGTCAATAAAGTATGGGATGCTATTCCTGAACCGTAATACATCTTTAGTGATCTTCTATCTCCATTAACTTCTAATGAGAAGCTAGACCTCTCCTTTGCTAGTTAATTTTTCTTGGGGCTGGACATTCCATTAAAAGTAGATGCTCTTATTCCATACATTCCACAATAACTTATAATCATCCTATGTACTAGGGGTAGGTGCTTTCAATGAAGTTTACCTCTTGCTCCCAAGGAGCAAGGAAATGCTTTAGAACGCCTATTCAGTTTGCCTCGAAACAAACCTTAGGTCAAATGACACAGAAATAAGTAGTGTTTTCCCAAGGATTGTCTTCTCATTCTCTGTTGATGCCCACACTTGGTGGTAGTGGCATGTAATAGGATAGGCATGGGTTTTTTTTTTTATATATTTAATAATTTTATTTTGTTTTTGTAGCTAAGCCAGACATTGTTAGTTGACCATGTGGAGTTGTTCTAGAAAATGAATTTATCAGATTGAGAGCATGCGATTTGGATAACTGGTCCATTCTTTGTAAATAAGGGATCAAGTTAGAATTTTAGTGCATGTTGAAATTCCCAAAATTTGTGGGTGAGGCAGTGAGCGTACTTAGGAACAGGAAGAGAATTTAAAGAAACTTCAATACGGTTGAATCTTAGAGTAGAATGGTACTTTTGATGGTAACTTTGTAACTAACTCAGAAAGTTTGGACATGGAGTCTACCAGAATATATGATGGAATAATAAAGGAGCTACATGGCTTCAGATTTGGAGTGATTAACCTCACTTAGTTGAAAGGGGCTCACATGCTGTAATAAATCGATGTAGAACTTGTAAGCTCTCTTATAAAGTATGTTGAAATTAGTGTAATATTGACTTCATAACTTTCTGGTTAACAGCCTTATATATATATATATATATATATAAATATTAGGGCAACATATAGATGGGTACACAAAACCATATGAGCCTGATCCATATTGGGTCAAACACAAAGACACTCACACACTATAACTAACACTCCTCCTCAAGCTGGAGCATAGATACTAATCATTCCCAGCTTGTTACATATAAAAGAAACCCGATTGGCCATAAGAGATTTAGTAAACACCTCTGTTAACTGATCACTGGTCTTCACATGCTTCAAAGAGATCTGTCCACGTTGTAGCTTATCCCGCACAAAATGACAATCCACTTCAATATGCTTTGTTCTTTCATGAAAAACAGGATTAGAGGCAATGTGTATAGTTGCTTGATTAGCACACCACAACTGAGACGGTTCTGAGGACTTATAACCAAGCTTATCGAGAAGTTGTTGCAAATATATCACCTCACTAGTTAAGTGAGTCAATGCACGATACTCTGATTCAGGACTAGAGCGAGCCACTACAGTCTGTTTCTTGCTCTTCCAGGAAATCAAATTACCACCAACGAACACACAGTAACCTGTAGTAGATTTCCTGTTATACGGGGATCCTGCCCAATCAACATTTGAAAACCCTTCAATCCGCATATGACCATGGTTATTATACAATAATCCTCGACCTGGAGTACCTTTAATATATCGTAGAATATAAATCACTGCATCCCAATGCGGAACACGAGGCGCTGCCATAAATTGACTGACCACACTTACAGGAAAGGCAGTATCAGGGCTGGTTACTGCAAGATAATTAAGCTTCCCAACCAAACGTCTGTAATGCTCAGGATCAGAGAACACATCTCTATCTTCTCCAGATAATTTAACTCCAGGAGCTATAGGAGTATCATATGGTTTAGCACTAATCATCCCCGTGTCGCGTAATAGATCTTGAACATATTTTCTTTGAGAGAGAAATAATCCCCGTTTGCTACGGGCCACCTCAACTCCCAATAAATAACGAAGACAACCACAATCTTTTGTCTGAAACCGAGTCTGCAGAAATGCTTTTAGCGAAGAAATACCTGCACCATCGCTGCCAGTGATCACAATGTCATCAACATAAACAACAAGTAAAATGCTACCTGCATCCGACTGGCGATAAAAGACCGAGTGATCTTTGGCTGCTCGCTTAAGACCAAACTCTAAAATAACATCACTAAAGCGCCCAAACCTAGAGCTGGCAATTTCTGACACGAATTGACCCGTTTGACACGATTATATTTATTGTTATATTTATTTGCTGATTTTTTCTATTCTCTAATTGGTCATGGATTGAAATACATTAATAAACGATTACTGAATCGTGTAAAATTCAATTTCAATTTCATTTTTATTTTTTATTTTTTATTTTTCGTGATGGATTGTATCATATTTAAAATGTTTGATTTTCGTGTCAACTAGTATCAGATTGCCCTGTTAACCCGCGGGTCGACCTGTTGACACGAATTGCCAGTCCTACCCAAACCATGCACGCAGGGATTGTTTCAAACTATATAAAGACTTCTTCAGGCGACAAACAAGACCAGACTCCCCGTGAGCAACAAAATCAGGTGGTTGCTCCAAATAAACTTCCTCTTGAAGATCACCATGCAGGAACGCATTCTTAACATCTAACTGATGGAGTGGCCAACCAGATGCAGCTGTAAGAGAAATAATGAGACGTACATATGCAAATTTAGTCACAGGAGAAAAGGTATTAGTATAATCCACCCCATAAGTCTGAGCATAGCCTTTTGCCATTAGGTGAGCCTTGAGTCTAGTTACAAAACCATCTGGATTCGTTTTAACAACATATACCCATTTACAACCAATAGGTCTTTTGCCCGGCGGGAGAGACACCAAGTCCCAAGTATGATTGGCCTCTAGGGCAGACATTTCATCCTGCATCGCTTCTTACTAATCTGCAACAGAGAGAGCCTCAGATAGATTTTGAGGCACAAAAATAGAGTCCAGAGCTGATACGAAAGCCTGTAATGATGAAGAAACACCTGCATAGGAGAGGGTCGCAAATACAGGATATCTAACACAACTGCGCTTACCCTTCCGAAGAGCAATAGGCAAATCATCATCAGATGTCTGAACTGGCACTAGAGGATCAGAGGACGAAGAGTCCGATGTAGCAGGGGGCGGCTCAGGATCAACTACGGGAGTAGAACTAAACACATGACGTGGTCCACAGACATATGTCTAGAGGGGAGGACACACAGGCTGAACTGAGCGAACTGAGGGGACAAATGTGACACGAATCAAGTCACAGACCAAAAACTCATCAACTGGCGGTGTGAGAGGTGGATCCGCGGACGAAAGATGTGACGAGAAGGAAGAAGACTTATGAAAAACTACATTTGATGACACTAGGTACCGCCCCAACTCAAGAGAAAAACACCGATAGCCCTTCTCAGTACGTGAGTATCCCAGAAATATGCACCGTAAGGACTTGGGATCAAGTTTAGTCACCTGAGGTCGAATGTCCCGAATATAGTAGGTGCATCCAAAAATGTGTAATGTGAGAGAATGAATAGGCTGGTTGGGAAATAATACTTTATGTGGAATCTCCCCCTTAAGAACAGACGATGGCATCTGATTGATCAAATATGTTGCAGTCAATACTGTGTCGCTCCAGAATATTTTAGGGACTCTCATATGAAACATAAGTGCCCGAGCAACTTCCATAATATGTCGATTTTTACGCTCATCAACTCCATTTTGTTGGGGGGTATTTGGACATGAAGACTGGTGAATAATACCCTCTTGGGTCATTAACGATGTAAAGGGAGAAGAAAAATATTCACGTGTATTGTCACTACGCAACGTGCGAATAGACACAGGAAACTGATTACGAATTTCATTGTAAAAAGTACAAAAGACAGAAAATATCTCAGAACATTGTTTTATTAGATATAGCCAAATAACACGGGAATAATCATCCACAAATGTAACAAAATAACGGAACCCAAACTTAGATTGAACTGGACATGGACCCCAAACATCAAAATGAACTAGATTAAATGGAGCACATGCTCGTTTATTTATCCTAGACACATATGACACGCGATGATGTTTCACGAACTAACACGACTCACAAAACAACTCTGGTAAAGACCGAAAAGCTGGATATAGATGCTTGAAACTAGGGAGAGCAGGATGACCAAGGCGATAGTGAAGCTCGAAAGGAGTGGATGACACACCGGAACACGCTATGGATATTGGTTCCTCATCTAGCACGTAGAGTCCTCCTGAAGTGCGACAACCCCTACCAATCGTCCTCTTCGTCGAACGATCCTGAAATTCACAATATTCACCATAGAAAATTACACAACAATTAAGTCTTTTGGTTAGTGCACTGACAAAAATCAGATTAAAAGGAAGATCAGGCAAATATAAAACGGATGACAATTGTAAACTTGGTGTAAGAGATGCTTTCCCAATCCCTCGAACAACAATATATGATCCGTTAGCCACCCGAACATCGGGAAGAGATGATGTAGGAGAACATGCACTCAATATACCTGTGGTGCCAGTCATATGGCTGAAGCTCCAGAATCAATAATCCATGCCCGAGGAGAAGCTGAAAGACAAGCCGTAGATGGACTCGTCTGAGCAACAATGGTAGATATAGAGGCTTGATTAGATAACAAGCGAGAGTACTCCTCAGCGGATAAAGTCACACGACCATCATCAACAGTAGTATCCTGGGTAAACTGATCAGTCTCGGATATCATATTTGTGGACCGAACATTAGGTGGTTTACCATGTAACTTCCAGCATCTGTCATGCATGTGACCAATGCCACCACAGTGAAAACAAGCAACTCACATCTGGTCCGCGTCCTCCTTGACCCCCACGACTTCCTCGTATTCCCCCAACACTGCCTCCGGATTGACCTGCTAGGGCAGTCCTATCACCATTATCACTGAATCTTGAAGATTGTCGAGTGGAGCGCTTCTAAAAAAAACAAGGGTTAGGGTTTTGTGTGGATTAGGGTTAGGGAAGAAGGATGGTGATTAGGGTTAGGGTTTTGTAAGAAGAAAGTTTCTCAAACTTTGGTACCTGGCTCTGATACCATGTTGAAATTAGTGTAATATTGACTTCATAACTTTCTGGTTAACAACCCTATATATATATATGTATATATATAAATATTAGGGCAACACATAGATGGGTACACAAAACCATATGGGCCTGATCCATATTGGGTCAAGCCCAAAGACATCCACACACTATCACTAACCAAGTAGTATGATAAATCATTTATATGTAAGATATGTGCATTTGTATATATCAGCATTGACCGTTGAGTTTTCATTCTCTTCCTTTTTCTTTTATTTTTTTTATTTTTTTGGTTGTTGTGTGTGTGTGAAGAGTTTGGTTAATTGAATTTGGAAGATGAGTTTTTGTCGTACTTCCACAGCAGAAGAAAGAATCCATACATTAACAGTTGAGTTTCCGTGCTCTTCCTTTTCTTTTTGTGGTTGTGTGGGTGGAGAGTTGATTAAGTTGCATTTCCAAAATGAGTTTTTCTCATACTTCCACAGCAGGAGAAATAATCCATACATGTTGCATTTTTGTATTTCCTCCTCTTTTTCATGGAAGTATTATGGAATGCAAATAGCCACCCTTGATTTGTCATTGGTTGTGCTCCTAGCTTTTCCATCTATTAGATTCATAGGATGGTGAAAATTTTTAGGACACTTTTGGATCCAGAGGCAGTTGTTACTAAACTCTGGTCTCTAGGAAGCATGGTGGACAAGTCCATGGGAGTCAATACTCCAGATCTGGGGTCCAGATTTCTCCTGAGCTCCAGCTCTCTCTCCTCCTCGTGTTAAAACTAAAGGAGCTTAGATTCATGAGCTTGTTACTGTTGTTGTTGGAGCCATGAAATCAAGCCGAGCTCCAAAGAGCGGAAAGATCTCTCTCAGCTTTTCAGAGTTTGATTTTCAAATTATTTTCCTTGTTGATGTTTGGTTCTTATTTGGTTTACGTGCCTGATTCATCTGACTATTACTTGCTATATCTTGCTATGCACTCTTATGTAACATCCTTACAGAACAATTACCACATCATCGCATATGGGAACATAATTTGAGGTACACTTTTAAAGGGTTCCACAATCGCACGACCACTAAGGTTATCTAACACCCGAGTCCAGGCCAGTGACCTAAGACTGATGGATTGATTAAACTTGGCTCTGCCATATTTTATATGCCGACTCTTTCAGAAGCCAGACTGAAAATGTAGATTTCGTACAAGCATCGAAATCTTTTGGTACTACCAGCATGGCACAAGTATAGTTCATCAAGTGTGTTTATTTATACTGAAGACTGTTTTATTATTAATTTCACACTAAATTCGAGTCCCCAATGGAACGTCTTTAAACTAGGATAATTGAAAAACATGGGGATGAGACTTCGTTGTCTTTCCCTGACACAATTGGCCATAGCTTTGAGCAGTAATTAGAGTCTTGTCTATAGTGCGAAAATTGGGGTTTGTGTGTAAGGGAAGCCACTTTGAGAAAACAATGCCAAAGGTTTCAATTTTTAATTCACACTATAAAGTTGAAGTCCGGCGCGCTGAGGATCCCCTTCTTCTTGAACCCCTTTTAAGGCACCGATGATTGTTTAGCGCGATCCTTTGTTGATCGCTTTGATCGGCTTGGAGGAACTCTCTTATTGAGAGTCACTTTAAACTAGGATAATTGAGAAACTTGGGAGTGACACTTCACTGCTTTCTCTGACAATTTGGCATTGCTTTTATGAGTAATAAGAACCTTGATTGCAGTGCGAAAATTGGGTTCAAGTGTAAAGGAAGTCACTTTGAGTAAATAACGGCAAAGGTTAGAAAAATATTCCTTGCCCAATCCCCCGTGTCCTTTTTCTTTACCCTTCATTCTTCCTTTTCTTGGTGTACAACCTGTGACCTGGACAAGTTACAGTTGGTTGCTATGTAAAATTGGTACTTGTTAAAGAAAAATAGTCAGTAGTACTGGTCATTGCATATTGGATGATTATAAAGGAAATATGCCTTGTGGAGCTATTGGTGCAGGCTATGTTGATCGTATATTATATAGTTTATCAAATATTATACACTTGATCTTATTTCAATCTTTTCCAGAGGCTCGCAGGACTACCTGAGAACCATGTACTTCATCTATAGCTGACATATATTAACTATATACTCACATTCATGTGCTATTTATTCAAAACAATAGTTTCAGTAATAGACTTCTAAAATAAGAATTGCTGCACTTCAAATAAATTGAACTTGGTGTTGGATATCATGTTACGGCTTACCCATTTACATTCTTATCTACAGAGCATACCTCTTAGCCATGGTTTTATGCAAGACTGATGCTTGCCCATCTTATTATGCAGGATATAGGTGCCATTTGCGAAGAGTTGCCAGCCCTTGTTGCTCTCAATCTGTCTAACAATATTATGGCACATGATGTAGCCCGGCTACCCCTATTAAGGAATATAAGGATTTTAGTTTTAAACAACACCGGCATAACTTGGATGCAGGTAACCATTTTGTGATTCATTAGTCCAACTTTCACATCTATAACTAAGTTCTTTCTATTTCACTTACCAGGTCGAAATACTTGAATGTTCACTCCCAGTTATTGAAGAGCTACATCTTATGGGAAATAAATTAAGGGAAATAAAGGTTTGCTGTATTCCCCTTCTCTTGTGATTCTTATTTTTCCTTAAATATTTGGGTGAACATATGTGACTTGCAGAAATATGCAAACTAAGAGCCAAGAATTGAGCTGTAGGGTGTTAGGACTTCAACTCAAATGTTCCAAATTATTCCTCAATGGGCTAAAACCTTAGCTCTTATGCTATGTTTGGTTGGAGGGAAGGATCGAGGAGGGATAGATTAGAGGGAGGATAATGTAATTACTTTTTGTATGGTTTTAGGGCAAGGAAGAGAGGAAGGAAGCAAGGAGGGATGCAGCATCCCTCCCTCCTTTACGAGTACTGCTTTTCTCATAGATAAACTTGCCCTTGGTAGTCATAGACAAGTACCTCTTCTTCTGCTATAAGCTCTCCTGCAGGGATGTTTTTTTAAAAAATGTAAGCCTCCCTGCAGGGACTTGTATACAATGATCTAGACTCAGATAAATATTGCAGTCATAGGGAAATAGTCGCTTGAGGACTCACAAGGATTTCCTCTTTAAGCCTTGTCAAAGAGCTGTGGACATTCATTGCAAAAATTGATTAGTCTCCTCCCCCTTGACAACCTCCAATTAAATTTAACACATAATACCTCCGGAATTATCTATCTTATACAGTAACCCACACCCCTAGAGCTCGAGGAGCTACTGTAAACTAAGTCACTACACTGATTGCATAAGAATTAGGCCAAGTAATAGTGAAAGAGATTAATTTTTCCATGTAGTCTATATCTGCCAGGGTCGTCAAACAAATAACCCTACTTCAATTCCAAGGAAAAATCCTAGTTCATCCAAGTTTTTATAAACTGATTTGTAGAAACTCCTTTGCCTTAGCAATGCTTGTAGCATCATCAGTTGTAATAACATCCACATATACCACGAGGAAAATGAAATCAACTCCAGTGTGTTGATAAAACACTGAGGCCCCATTTGGGAACCCTTGTTTTTGTTTTTGTTTTGGGAACCAAAAAATAAGAACCAATTCTTATTCTTATTCTTGTTTTGAGAACCAAAAAACAAGAAACAAAAACTTGTTTGGGGAAATTTTTTTTCCAATCGTCTTCATCACCTTCCTCCTCTCAAAACACACATACATATACAGATTGAATACACACACATCGCCTTCCTCCTCTCCCTCTCTCTCCTCCATCGCCGCATATACGCACACATACACATACACACACACACGCATACACACACGCATATACACTCACACACACACATACACACACCCCGACTCTCTCTCCAAAAGATTAGGGTTGAAGGTCGAATTGGGGGTGGAGGTCGAAGGGTTTCCGGTTTCGAATTGGGGGTGGATGTTGGTTGTGGTGGTTGTAGGTGGCAGCGGCTGGTGGTGGTGTTGTGGTGGTGTTGATTGGGTTAGGGTTTCAAACAGTCTTCTTCTCCACTTTTTTTTTTTTTGGAAAATCTCAAAGAGAACAAGAAAACACCTTTTTCATGTTCTCATGTTTTTTGCACTATTCATCAACTTTGTTTCCAATACAAAAACAAAGTGAACAGTAATTAAATGATCCAAACATGTTTTTGTTCCCAAATTGAGTCCAAAAAACAAAAATAGAACAGAAAACACCCTTTCCAAATGGGGCTTAAATGATCTCTTTCACGCCTGTGAAGACCAAACTCTAATGCTACCTCTGAACAATTTCACCCCAGGCTCTTGGTGATTGTTTCAAACCATAAAAGGCCTTCTTTGACAGACAAACACTGAGGCGACACTTCCATTAAACAACAAACCCATGTGGTTGCATCATTAAGAAAGTTTCATGCAAGTCGCCATGTAAGAACACATTCTTTACATTCACCTAAAACTAATGCTAATCACATTTAACAGCAAGAGAAATGAGAAGTTGGATAGATGAATTCTGGGAAACTGGCAAAAAGGTCTTCATTAATCAACTCCCATACATCTGTTTATCCCTCGGCAACAAGTTGAGCTTTAAGACGCTCAATAGAACCATTGGTAATATTTTTGATAGTGTAAACCCAACTATATCCAACTGGTTTGGTACCAGGAGCAAGGGAACAAGATTCCACATCCCATTATGATGAAGAGCATCTGTTTATGTTTTCATTCGTTTTGCCAACCCTGATAAGAAATAGCATCCTGCGTACTCTTGGGAACAAAGGTGGCAGATAACTAGGATATAAAACATGAGAAAGAGGGTGATAAAGAATTATAGAAGACATAAGTAGTTATAGGATGAGAAGTAACACAAGACCGACAAGCAACAGGTAAATTCTGACAAAGTTGACAGTCCCGATCCAAAGGATCCAAAGAAGGTGGATATGGCATGGCAACAGACTGCCTTGATCTCCGAGTATAATGCTGTAGTGGAGCAATTGACTGCGGTGGACTAGTGGGACTAGATAACGTTGGGAAAGGAAGTGGAATAGAGGGTGAGGATAGCTCAGGGGTAAGATCATTTGATCAAGAACAGGAAAAAGTATGGAAGAGTCGGGGCAAAAAGCAACATATGAACCAGTGAAGTATCGACTAAAGGAGAGGGCTATAACATCAGGGACCATTCTGTAAGGAGAATAACCAAGAAAGACACACTTAGTAGTACGAGGTCAAGATTATCAAAACCAGGTCCAAGATTGTGAACTTAGTATATAAACCCAAAAACCTAGGAGTACCTAAAAACGAGAGAAAATTAGGAAGCAAAACAAAATGAGGAATTTTTTCATTCAACACAGAAGATGACAAACGGTGTAGGGACATATTTTGGATGGGCCCAACTAGACGAAGCTCGAGGATCGCCCACTCGCCTGAGAGGCTTTGTACCGACTCAAGAAGAAAGATTTCAACCCTAAAAAGAATTCCCAGCAGCAATGGAAGACCCTCAAAAATAGGCAACGATCATGGAACAAAACCCCTATCAGAGGCAAAACTCCAAAAATCACAATCACAGTCCAGTTATTTGCCTATAGACAACCCCTCACATGATAGGGCCATTAAAGAGAAAGATAAGTTTTGTTCCAAAGTGTTTCCTTGTTCAAATTCTGCGATCCACTCCAAAAATTGATCGGTTTGTTCGTCCAATTAAGTTTGCACTTTCAAACGGTTAATTACATAATAGTCAGTAAGGACGGAAAAACTCCAAAAAGGTTTAGGATATGCATATGAAACTATAGAGGCCAATCACTTTTATAGGTGACCATTGTTATGGGGTTTTTTACACATGATGTTTGATGAATAATGCCTTTATTAGGTAAATTTTTGTCAAAAGAGGTGAAGACATTGGTTGAAAAGTTTGAAATGTTGTAAATTACTTTGATCAATCTTTCATTAAGAACAACCAAGTCATACGAGAGTGATCATCCATGAGAGTCGCAAAATTTTGAAACTCGTTAATGAAAATATGTCGTATTGGACCTAATATAATGAATGGACAACCTGAAAAGGACTAGATGCAAGATTAACACTCGTAGACTTGAAGGACATAGGATAATGTCTGGCAAGTTAACAAGCTTCAATATTATCTTACCATTAAAAAAAATAAAAAGTTCACAAGCTTCACAGGACAAAGATGACGGACTACTAAGACTAGGAACTTTATGTTTCAAGATTTGGAGTGATGGGTGGCCAAGATGACAGTGTCGCTGCAACACAGATTAGGAACAAGACTGTTAGTGGAGGCCTGTGGCCTCAGCGCCCCGAGAAATTTTTTTTCATACTTGGTCTGTTTTCGTAATTCCGTTCATGAAATCCTAGTTTTTTTGTGATTTTGTTGATGAAACCCTAGGATTTTTTGTAATTCTTCCTGCTATTGTGTGTTTGGGGTTTCAATTCCCAACAGTTCGGTTCATATATTGATGGGTCATTGATTGAAACGTTATCTTGACATATATAAGGGTGTGTATCCCTCTCTTTGTTGTGATTCTTGGGGAAGTTGTGTTTCCCTCTTTGTTATTGTTTTGTTGACTACTTTTTATATAGTTGATTGTGATTATGGGTGACTCTTCGATATCGAGTGGGCTTGTTGTTGAACCCAAACCTACTATCTCAGAGATTTTTTCATCGAGTTCTAAACTTACTGAGCATTGTTTGCACGGTATAAATTTTCAGAGTTGGCGTAAACTGGTTTTATTCGTTATTCGTGATATAGGTAAAGAGGAACATCTTAGTGATGATTCCCCTAATTCTCAAAGTGATCCTACAGGCGCCAAGATCTGGTTACGTGATGATGCTCGCCTATTTAATCAATTGATAAACTCTATGGAGTCTCGGGTGGCTGATTTGGTGACCCATTGTGATACGGTCAAGGAGCTATGGGAGTATCTCAATGTCTTATATTCAGGCAATGATAATATGAATCGTATGTATGAGATATCTCAATCATTCTTTCGTCCAAAGCAGCAGACGACTTATATCAGTGACTATTTCGTCTCCTTCAAGAAGATTTATGAAGAATTCAATGTCTTGATGCCCCTTACTACAGATATTGATGAAATGCGTCGGCAGTAGGAGCAGTTAGCTATATTAGCATTTCTCAGTGGCCTTTGACCGGAATATGAGTCAGCTCGTTCTCAGATCTTAGCTAGTCGGGACACTTATCCTACGGAGGCATATTCTCGAGCACTTCGTTCTATTCGTTTGACTTCTGGATCAGGCGATATTGGTGAGAGTACTGCTTTGGCGAGCAATATATAGACTGCAGGTCGTGGTGGGAACCGTGGTAGAGGTCGTGGTGGAGGGCGTAGTGGTCGCAGTTCTAACAACAAGTTTACTTGCTTTCATTGTGGTGGTGTTGGCCATACCCGTGATAGGTGCTGGAAGCTACATGGGAAACTGCGGTTTGCCAATGTCTGTTTTAGTGAAGAATCAACAGTGCAGAGTCCTGGATATGCTCTATCAGATGATACGACTATTCACCTTTCTGTTGCAGAATATTATCGCCTGCTAGCAAATCAGGCTCCTGCATCTTACCATTCTAGTTCAGTCAGACCCTTCAGCCGCTTCTCGGACATGGATTGTTGATTCTAGTGCTACTGACCATATGACTGGAACAACAGGTATTTTGCGGGATTATTCTCCCACATCCTCTCGTCCAGATGTGCGTGTCGCTGATGGCTCTTATATACCAGTTCGAGAGATTGAGACGACATCACCCACCTTCAATATCACTTTATCATCTGTGTTACATTTACCTGCGCTTCCATTCAATTTACTATATGTTAGTGCCCTTACTAGACAACTGAATTGTCGTGTTGTTTTCTCTGGTGATTCTTGTGAATTTCAGGATCAGTTGACGAACAAGACTATTGGTAGGGGTCGTCGCACTTCAGGAGGGCTCTACGTGCTGAATGAAGAACCAACTTCCATGGCCTGATCCAGTCTCTCCTCTACACCCCTTGATCTTCACTAGTGACTTGGTCATCCTACTCTCTCATGCCTGAAGCGTTTGTGTCCTGGAGTTCAGTCTTTGTCTGAATTATTTTGTGAGTTTTGTCAGTTTGCTAAACACCATAGGGTGTCATGTGTCTAGGGTTAATAAATGAGCATGTGCTCCTTTCGAGTTAGTCCATTATGATGTCTAGGGACCTTGTCCGGTCCAGTCCAAGTTTTGTTTTCGGTATTTTGTTACCTTTATGGATGATTTTTCACGGATGACATGGTTATATTTAATAAAATCTCGTTCCGAAATATTTTCTATCTTTATGCTTTCTATGCTGAAATCAAGAATCGATTTTCTGTTTCTGTTCGTACCCTACGTAGTGATAATGCTCGTGAGTACTTTTATTCTCCCTTTGTGTCATTTATAAATCATTATGGTATTATTCACCAGTCCTTATATCCGGATTCCCCCCAACAGAATGGTGTTGCTGAATGAAAGAATAGACATTTGATGGAAGTTGCTCGAACTCTTATGTTTCATATGCAGGTTCCAAAGATGTTTTGGGGTGAGGCTGTATTGACAGCTACATATCTAATTAACCGGTTGCCAGCATCGGTTCTTCGGGGGGAGATTCCTCACCGGGTCTTATTCCCTAAAGAACCTCTTCACCCTCTCCCTTTACGTATATTTGGTTGCACCTGTTATGTTCGTGATATCAGGCCTCATGTTACCAAACTGGATCCGAAATCTCAGCGGTGCATCTTTCTTGGTTATTCTCGTACACAGAAAGGGTATCGATGCTTTTCACAAGAGTTTAGGCGGTTTCTTGTGTCTGTTGATGTAGTTTTCCACGAGTCCTCTCCCTTCTCCTCCCCTGTGTTGTCCGTTGACCCACATTTGTCACAATCTTTTGATCATTTTATGGTGTATGACTTGATTCGGGTCACTTCTGTCCCGTCCGCTCCTCCCCTCCAGATATATGTTCGTGGACCACGTCGGGTGTTTGGTTCTTCTTCCGTAGATGCTCCTGAGCCGGCTCCTGCTACATCTAGTCTCCCGTCTTCAAATCCTCCCACACCTGCTTCAGATTCAGACTTGGATGTTCCCATTGCTTTCCAGAAGGGTAAACGTGGTTGTGCCAATTATCCTGTTTCTGCTACTGTTTCTTATGCAGTTGTCTCACAGTTATTGCAGACCTTTATCTCAGTCCTGGATTCTATATCTGTTCCTCGGAATCTCGAAGGTTATTTCTTCTCCAGTATGGTTCACTGTTATGAAAGAGGAGATGTTTGCTCTTAAGTTTAATCAGATATGGGATTTGGTTCCTTTGCCTTTTGGCAAGAAACCTATTGGGTGTAAGTGGGTCTATGCCACTAAGATAAACCCATATGGGACTGTTGCTCGTCTCAAGGGTCATTTAGTTGCCCAAGGTTATGCTCAGACTTATGTTATTGATTACACCGATACGTTCTCACTTGTTGCTAAATTGGCTTATATTCGTCTTCTTATTTCTCTTGTTGCTACCTCTGGTTAGCCATTACATTAGCTGGATGTCAAGAATCCCTTCCTCTATGGTGATCTTCAGGAGGAAGTCTAATTGGAGCAACCTCCCGGGTTTGTTACGCAGGGGGAGTCTGGGCTTGTTTGTCATCTGAAAAAATCTCTTTATGGCTTAAAACAGTCTCCACGGGCTTGGTTTGGGCGTTTTAGTGAAGTTGTATTGGAATTTGGTTTTGAGAGAGCGGGCAAAGATCATTCTGTCTTTTATCGCCATTCCACTGCAGGTAGCATCTTCCTGGTTGTCTATGTGGATGATATTGTCATTACAGGGAGCGATGATACATGTATTTTTTCGTTGAAAATATTTCTCCAGAGTCGGTTCCAAACTAAAGATCTAGGTCATCTGCGCTATTTCTTGGGTATTGAGGTGGCTAGATGCAAACGTGGGGTATATCTTTGCCAGCGAAAATATGCTCTAGATCTTCTTCGGGATACAGGAATGAAGAATGCTAAACCAAGTGATACTCCAATGACTTCAGGGGTCAAGTTATTTATGGAGGATGGTGATGAGTTCCCTGAACCATATCAATATCGGCGTCTAGTAGGGAAACTCAATTATCTTGCAGTGACTCGTCTAGATATTGTTTTCTCAGTGAGTGTGGTGAGTCAATTCATGTCTAATCATCGGTCTTCACATTGGGATGTTGTGACACATATTTTGAGATATATTAAAGGAACCTCGAGTCGTGGATTACTCTACAGTAATTATGGTCATATGCGGGTTGAGGGGTTCTTCGATGCTGATTGGGCAGGATCTCCTTATGATAGGAAATCCACCTCTGGATACTGTATATTTGTAGGTGGTAATCTGGTGTATTGGAAAAGTAAGAAGCAAAATATAGTGGCCTGTTCAAGTGTTGAATCAGAGTATCGAGCATTGACGTATGTGACTAGTGATGTGACTTATTTGCGTCAACTATTACACGAACTTGGTTATCATTCTTCAGAGCCTTCTCAGTTGTGGTATGATAATCAAACAGTAATACATATTGCGACCAATCCCGTATTTCATGAGCGCACTAAACATATTGAAGTGGATTGTCACTTTATCAGAGAAAAACTACAACATGGAGATATCTTATTGAAACATGTCAAAACTGGGGATCAACTTGTTGATGTATTTACTAAATCTCTTCCAAGAACTAGAGTTGAAAATATTTGTAACAAACTGGGCATGATTAATATTTATACTCCAGCTTGAGGGGGAGTGTTAGTGGAGGCGTGTGGCCTCTTGGGCCACATTTGTGAAGTAAGCCCAATAGGGCCCAATATGATCTCTTCTTTTGTGTAACCTAATTTATCATTATAAATTAAGAGTCTCTATACCTTGAGAGATTACGGCTTATTCTAAATAACAAAGACAAACCTTGGAAGGATGCTCAAATCGAAATAGGATAAGCCACCGGCTTCGTGCCCCCTACCAATCTTCTTTTTCGTCCTAAATATCCTTTAAAACACAATGACTGAGATAAAACGTATGGAGATGCCAGAGTAATTTAAATATCTTACTGATACACATCAACTTAGAGGGGAGTCGAGGAACATGCAAAACAGATGATAAGACATTGAAGAATTAAACTGAGTTATTCCAACACCTGTAATGTCAGACAAGGAACCATTAGCAAGAGTGACACTCTAAGAAGGGGCGACAGGGTGAAAGTCTGATAACTATTTAAAACAACCAGTCATATCATCTGATGCTCTTGAATCAAGAATCCAGGTACTATAAGCAGAAGACATGAACCAATAAACAATTGAATGAAGTACCTACAGAAATAGCCATAAATGATCACAACCCAATGACAGCTTGCTGAATAGAAGCTGATCATACTTAGCGCGTGAAAGAGTTAAGCAGGTCTTTGGTCACAAAGGTCCCAGTAGTATTGGGCGGTGTGAGTAGCAAGAGCACAGTATGTACATCTCCATGATTGATTACATCCTCCCCAGTAGCAGTCATACCTAACCAAGGTCCTCTGTAGAACCCAAATGACAAATGCTACAAAAAAAATGTTACTGAATTAAAATAGTTATTATTATATTAGTAATACTTTTTTTTTTGGGGGGGGGGGGGGGGGGGGGGGAGAAGAATTTCTAATAATCTCTTTGAAGCACTTTCATTGTAGTAAAAGACTCGTCATCTACTGTGCGATGATGACAAGTAAGAATTAGATTTTTATTTGATACTTGTGTGCATTCAAGAATGCTCCACGTTTGCTTCCTTATGATATTCCTAAAAAGTTAAGGCTGAAAATAACTTGGGGTTTTGAGTTTTAAATCCAATTTGGAGACTTGCATACGCAGGGTTCGCCCAATCCCACTCAGGTTGATAGATCGAACCTAGTCCAGTGCGAGTCGCTTAATGCATTCAGTTGATTGAAGGCTCTATATTCGAAATAGTTGATTTTGATTATCAAAACACTTGGTGGAAAGGCAACTTAGAACTTCAGATTTGATTTATGAAGAAGCTACAAGGTAGACTAGTAATAATATTCGTTGAAGCAGCACCACAGGATGAAACCCCATAGATATCTGCAGGAATGTTTTATGATAAGCAAGGGTCAAAATACATATCTTTCTGAGGTAGAAGTTGTTACCAAATGGTAAGGCTTAATTTTTTCGGAACTTCCTTTGTTGTTTGTAGCAGTTCACTTATCAAGATTCAAATGCTTGAATGACTATACTGGGTTTTAGACTGATCAACGCAGTTCACTTAATTTATTATTCTTTATTAGAAGAATGCTTTGATAATATGATAATGGGGAGAATATAACAAAGACAATAAAGATGAAGAACGTATATGAAACTGTATTGAATTGTATATTAAAAGTGTGTCTATTACAATAGAGATGACCTCTATATATAAAGGAAAAGGTGTTGAGAACAAGTAAACTTGGTGTGGGGAATAAGTCAATATAAATTAGGTAATACTAATACTAAATGGATTGAGACTAACTATCTAGATGGTAATACTAAATGGGCTAGGATTATCTAGATGGATGGGCTAAGCCCTGATATATTCTAACACCCCCCCTCAAACTCAAGATTGGAAATAAGAGACCAACTTGAGTTGGAAATCAATTCTTGAAATCATCCTAGCAGATGAACTTTGGTGAAAATATTAACAGGTTGATCTTGAGATTAGTTTCGGTATGATGTTGCAATATCTCTAGTAATTAGTTGCCAAAATTTGCGACCTTTGAGAAAACCTAGCATGAACTTGAGCCCAAAGATTGTAATTAGGGCCATTCTTGATCTGAGTTGGTTTTGAATGAAGGATTCTAAATCACCAAAATAGAACACAGAAGGTGATATAGAATTGAAGGTTTGACCGATCAAATAAGAGATGTCAATCGATTGAAAAAGAGGCGAAGATCAATCGAGAGAACAAACGATGATTAATTGATAACGAGATCAGATTTTCTCGTGAGACGAGAAAATAAGAAAGAGAGAATTGAACTAGTGAACTGATTGTGCTATAGATTGAGAGTACCCAAAACGGGTCTGATACCCCAAACAAGTCTCTGATTCCCTAAATGGGTGAGATGAGATTTTCCCCCATAGAGGAGAAAATAGAGAGTACCCAAAATGGGTCAGGAACCTTAAACGGGTGTGATTGAGATTTTCTCGTGAGACGAGAAAATAGAGATAGAGAGGCCTAAAACGGGTTAGATTGAAATGAGAAAATAAGATAAAGAGAACCCAAAACGGGTTAAGAGCGAGTACCCAAACGGGTGAAGAGCGAGTTGGAGAGAGCCGACTAGAGTTTTGTTGGCGATGGTGACTTGATAGGGCGGCAATGGTGCAGAACAATGCTACCATGATAGAGGCGAAGTGAAGTAGTGAGATCTGGTAGAGAGAGGTGTGATTGAATAGCAGAAACTAAAAAATTAGCTGTTGAAGTCGAGTTCTCGATGGATGAACTACCGAGTACTCGGTGGATGAATTACCGAGTTCTCAATGATTTGCAGAAAACATAGCAGCAAATTCCCGAATTTTGAGTCAAAATTGCAAAGAGTTTTTTTTTTTTTTTTTGGATAAAGCAGGGCTGAATATGAAGAAGGATGAGGAAGTGAGCTTGCCCAAAATGAAATACCGGTAGAAGATGCATTGAAAGAATTAGAGCTTCTGTTCAAATGCTTGCAGACAGCTATTGCAAGCTCATAGTTGGACGACAGAATATCCATGATGGCTTCAACCAAATCCACAAGCTACTTTAGATTACTGGACCCTTGGGGTAATAGAGATGGGCCATACCATGATTCAGATTACAAAGAACACAAGCTGCTTGAACCCATACAAATTCTGGTGCTACCGAAACAGATGTGTTAAAGGAGGTTGAGATGGAGCGGCGCTGGAGGTCGTGCGGATCAGTGATGGTGATGACGATCCTTCTAGCGGAGAAGGCTGAACGGTCTTCTTGTTCCTTGCTTCTTGCGAAGCGCGCGAAGGCCCTTGTTTAGGAGGCTGAGGATGGCATCCTGGACAAGTGGGAGTGACCGTCCGTGATGATTGATTTATCATGGGAACGAAGAAGGTGATGGATATGGATGAGCCACCCATGATCATGAAGAGCTCTAGGTACCCAAGCTTTGAGGTTGGGAACCATGGCAAAGAGGTGCAGGACTTTGGGTGGAGAGCATGGAGCATGATGTGTTTTAGGAGGTAAACCCAAGTGATCGAACGGCTGTGATCACATGAAACCAGCTACCAAAATTGGCGCGAAATCATAGGATTCTTCCAGCGATGTTGTGGCAGTGCCGGTGAGGCGGACCATAGAACCACCACTCGAGGTCGGCGGCGACGGGCCTCTTGGTGGCCATGGGAGTCCAGTTCCTTATGGCGGCAACCAGTTCGTCAATGACGTGAGGAAGGTGGCGGCGTCAATGGAGTCGGACCAGATTGGGTGATCGGCCGACATGTGGCGGTTGATCTGATGGTGGAGAGAGTAAGCAGCAGGTTGGAGAGTCTCAGGATGGTTTCTGCGCACAGTTGGAGTATGTAGCAGATCTGAACTTTTTTATTCCACCGTGGGGTCGAACCTCTTCAATGCTGCAACCTAGGGGAGCTTCATAAAAGATGGATTTACCACAGCTAGACTTCTTTTTCCCACCTTTTGACTCCATTAGATCATTCAACTCTTCCTGTTTTGATATAGAAAAGTAAACTTCAGAAATAAGCACTCTTCTTTGATCCTTTTGAACCTTCGATCAATGAAGTTAGGAATCAGAACGAAAGCAAGAAAAACCCTAGTTTAGACCTTTTCGACCAAGGGTAGAGACCTATAGAAACAAATATATATATATATATAGAGAGAGAGAGAGAGAGAGAGAGAAAGAGTTTATGCATCTATGTTAAGCGATGGTTTAGAGAAACGGTGATATATAATATATATGTATATATATACTGGTGTGTATATGTATATATATAGTGTGTATTGATTCAGAGTTTCAGAAAGGGGAGAGTTTGATTCTAAGAGGTATTGAAAGATTGGGATTAAACCGAATGAGAGAGGAGAATCTATATTTAATTGAAGATCGCCTCCGGGGAGGGGAGATGGAGTGCCATCCCCGGCAGAGACGATGACAAACAGAAAGAACTACGAAGAATCGGTAGACTTTGATACCATGTTAAAAGAATGCTTTGATAATATGATAATGGAGAGAATATAACAAAGACAATAAAGATTGTTGAAGAATATTATATGTTATATTGTTATAATAAATTAGGGTCATGGCCAATAGATAGACCCACCTATGTTTAAACTAGGATTAGGGTTTTTAGTCGTCACACCCTAATGGCATATTTTATCTTGACTTGTTCTCCACTCCAATTTTCTCTTATTTATACATATCATGTCTTCTATTGTAATAGACTGAATCAATATAATTCTTTTATTCTCTTCTTCTTTTATCTCTCTTGATTATATTTATATTTTACATGGTATTAGAGCCTACTGATTCTTGGTAGTGCTTGCCGCTTATCGTTGTCTCTGCCGGGGATGACACTCCATCTCACATCCCCAGTGGCGATCTTCAATTAAGATATTTATATATATAGAATATATATTATATTCTCTGTGGGATTTGTCTTAACCCCACCAGAATTCGTTTCGGATCTTCGGATCAACTTGTTTTGGATCTTCAGATCAACTCGTCTCGAATCTTCGTATCAACTTGGATATTCGGATCAACTAGTTTCGATTTTTCGGATCAACTTGCGTTGGATCTTTGGATCAACTTGTCTTGGATCTTCGGATTTACTCGTCTCGTATTCCAAACGTCCTTTTCGGTTTCAAGTTGGACAAGCTAAGATCTCCGTGTCCAACTTGAAGGGGGTTGTTGGAGAATATTATATGTTATATTATTATAATAAATTAGGGTCTTGGCCAATAGATAGGCCACCTATGTTTAAATTAGGATTATGGTTTTTAATCGTCACAGCCTAATGGCCTATTTTATCTTGGCTTGTTCTCTACTCAAATTTTCTCTTATTTATACATATCATGTCTTCTATTGTAATAGACTGAATCAATATAATTCTTTTATTCTCTTCTTCTTTCATCTTTCTTGATTATATTTATGTTTTAAAAAGATGAAAAATGTATATGAAACTGTATTGAATTGTATATTGAAAGTGTGTCTATTACAATAGAGATAATCTCTATATATAAGGGAAAATGTGTGGAGAACAAGTAAACTTGGTGTGGGGAACAAGTCAATATAAATTAGATAAGACTAATACTAAATGGACTGGGACTAACTACCTAGATGGTAATACTAAATGGGATAGGATTATCTAGATGGATGGGCTAAGCCTTGATATATTCTAACATTCTTCTTTTACTTTTTTCTCCAGCCTACATCCTCCACTACTGTCCAAGGATTTGATTCACTGCGGCTTCTGAATTTAGAGTGCAATTGTATAGCTGATTGGGAAGATATCTTGAAGCTTGATCAACTAAGAAGGTGTATTTATTCTTTCATTTGATCAATATAATGAAGATACTACTTTTTAATTTGAAGTTCTGAAAGCTGTTACAATGTTTTCCCTGAATTCAGTTTGGAGCAGCTTTATTTGAATAAGAATGATTTGAAACGCATCTGGTATCCCGACCATGATAGAATACATGGACTGGTGAATGGTTCTAAATCAATTGAGAAAAGCTATAGACCCTTTGAAAGTTTACGTTGCCTTCTTCTAGGTAATATTCATAATTCTTATATGGGTACTTTTAAGTTCCTTTATTTTTGGTTGCTTTGTTGAATGTTCTGATTACCTACTTGCTACATTATAGGAAGTAACCACATTGACGATCTGGCATCTATTGACTCGCTTAATTCTTTCCCTTCTTTAATGGTAAGGTTTGTGAAGTTATTGACTGTGTTAATTACTTTTTTACTTTTATTTTATGCGAGTATATATACTATAATAATACATTGTGATCCAAACTCTGCGGTATTTGCAATAATTATGCAGGTTCAAATGATAGATCTTATTTACAGTACTACTTGTTCCATATATACTGAGTCTTCAATATCAATTCTCATTTTTCAACAATAATCACCATGGAAGGGTGATATCTCTGTCCTTAATGTAAACTCTAGTTATATACCAACTTACTAGGTGTTATGAAAATTGGATCGAAAGAGAGTTTAATGAGAATAGAAAGAAAATAATGACAAGAAAACAATATGTGCGCAAGTGAGACAAGGATTGAGAAGACAACAAATATTCCTTTATAGAAATATGGAGATACAAATGAGCAAAGCTAGCTCACACCTAACCCAATTACAATAAGAAACTCACTCTCAAATCTGTACACCAAAGTACCAAATGACTTGGTCTCAAACTCACCCAAAATCTGATCTCAAACAGGAAGCAAACTGCCCTATATATAGGGCAAGCTGAGGAGGTTAAATGAAACTTCCTACTAGCTTCCTAAAGGAGGTGTGTTGAGCTTAATAATGAAGTAATCAATCAAATGAGCTTCCTTAGCAGCAAAGGCTGCCTCTTTAAGTAAGCTAAAGGTTGCCCTTTTAAGTATGCCAAAGGCTGCCCTTTCAATTATGCCAAAGGCTGCCCTTTCAGGCATGCCAAAGGTTACCTTAGAAGCTTGCTCTCCAAGTTCAAATGATGTAATTTGCCCGATAAGATTGAGCCACCTCATAACAAATCTCCACATTGGTGAAAATCTTCTATGCTAACCAAAGTCGCAAATCGACACGTCTTCTCAACAAAATCCCTAAGGATAGTCTTTAACAGTTCTCAACACAAACCAAGTCCAAACATTGCTTCAACTTGAGAGTCGGAATAGGTTTTGTCAACATATCGGCTGGATTATCAACTGTACCAATTTTCTTCAAAGTGATATCTCCTTCAGATATGATATCTCTAATAAAATGATATCTGACATCAATGTGTTTGGTTATCTCGTGATACATTTGATTTTTGGTCAAATATATAGCACTCTTACTGTCACAATAAATAACAGTTGAGTTCTGCTCCAAACCCAAATCACAAACCAACCCTCTCAACTAAATGACTTCCTTCACTACTTCAATGGCCGCCATATATTCTGCTTCTATAGTGGATAGAGCAATCGTAGATTGCAAAGTTGCTTTCTAACTAACTGCACAACCTGAGAGAGTGAAAACGTATCCTGTTAGAGATCTTCTTTTGTCCAAATCATCGGCGTAATCGGAGTCTATAAAACAAATAATTCTACTCAAATTATCACCGTTCTTCTGATAGACTAACCCAATATATGCAGTACCTCTCAAATACCGAAGAATCCACTTCACAGCTAGCTAATGCTCTTTTCCTGGATTATCCATATATCTGCTAACAACACTGACTGCGTGTGAAATATCAGGGCGAGTGCAAACCATCGCATGCATCATGCTACCAACTGCACTAGCATAAGGAACACGTGACATGTGCTCTTTCTCCTCTTCGGTCTGTGGTGATAGAGCTGCGGAAAGACGAAAATGAGCAGCAAGTGGTGTGCTCACAGGCTTGGAATTCTGCATATTAAACCGCTCAAGCACTTTCTCAATATAACTCTTCTGTGACAAGCTTAATTTGCCAGCTTGGCGATCCCTCTGAATTTCCATGCCTAAAATCTTCCATGTTGCACCAAGATCTTTCATCTCATATTCAGTCTTTAACTAAAACTTCAACTTGTTAATTTCTGACATGTCTTTTGCAGCAATAAGCATGTTATCAACATATAATAACAAGTATACAAAAGAACCATCTGAGAGCTTCTTGAAGTAGACACAACTGTCATAACTACTTCTTGAGTAGTCGTGCCCAACCATAAAGGTATCAAACCTCTTTTACCACTGTCTCGGAGATTGCTTTAATCCATATAAGGACTTCTTTAACAAACAAACATGGTATTCTTTGTCTTTAACAACGAAGCCCTTTGGTTGACGCATATATATCTGTTATTCAAGCTCGCCATGCAGAAATGTTGTTTTAACATCAAGTTGCTCAAGCTTTAAGTCAAAATGAGCAACCATTGCAAGAAACACGTGAATAGAGTTGTGTTTTACAACTGGTGAGAATACTTCATTGAAGTCATCACCTTCTCTCTGACTACACCCTTTGCAACCGAGCGTGTTTTGTACCTTGCATCCTCAATGTCTCGAGTTCCTTCTTTTTCTTGAAGACCCATTTGCACCCAACAATTTTCTGGCCTTTAGAAGGTTTCACTAACTCCCATATCTGATTCTTGTGAAGAGATTCAATCTCTTCGGTTATAGCAACAGTCCAATTGGCAGATTCACTACTAGTAATAGCTTCTTTGTAGGTGGAAGGCTCTTAATCATCCATACTTGTTGCCACAGACAAAGCATAAGCAATTAAGTTTGTAAAACCAAGAAGGAGGACATAGAGGATTATTTCTGTTTCAAAATGATGATACGACTTGTTTCTTGGAATGTTCGGGGTCTCAATAGCCCGATTAAAAGGAAGTTGGTTAGAATGACTTTAGGTAAATGGATTGCGTATATCGTTTGTCTACAGGAGACAAAGATGGAATGCATGGATGATAGGGTGGTGAGGAGTTTATGGGGCAATCGGTTCATGGAATGGTCTTATTTAGCATCTAGCGGTGCATCGGGAGGTATTATCATGATGTGGGATAGACGGTGGGTCTCGTTGAGGGGCTCTCGTAAAGGATGTTTTTTGGTGTCCTGTTCGTTTTCTAAGGTAGATGATGGCTTTTGCTGGGTTTTTTCAGGCGTTTATGGGCTAGTGGATGATGGGATGAGGGTGATGTTATGGGAGGAGTTAGGGGCTGTTAGGGAGGGGTGGAGCCTTCCTTGGTGTGTGGGTGGGGACTTTAATGTTGTTCGGGCTCTTGCGGAACGATCTTCTGGTGGTCGGTGGACTAGGGCTATGATAGGTTTTTCCGATTTCATCAACAGATAGGCGCTGCACGATTTTCCTCTTTGTGGTGCCTCTTTTATTTGGTTTAGTGGCAGGGAAAATCCGTCCTACTCTCGCATTGATCGATTTTTGGTGTCCGGGGATTTGGAGGAGCATTTTCCAGGTGTTAGCCAGTCCGTTGCTACTCGGTTTTCTTCTGATCATGTCCTTATTTTTTTGAATTGTGGGGCTATTCCTGCGAGGAGGTCTCCATTTCGATTTGAGAATATGTGGTTAAGGGTCAGGGATTTTCAGCAACGGGTGTCGGAGTGGTGGGCTTGTCCCGTGAGATCAGGATATCTGAGTTTTGTTTTGGCCACGAAATTGCGCAGGCTGAAGTCATCTCTTATCACATGGAATAAGGAGGGGTTTGGTAATTTGGTGTGGTGAAGAAATGTGCTTTTGGCTGAGATTGATGACATTGATCGTGCTGAGTTGAGTGGTTTGATGGATGAGGCTACAAGACTGAGGAGGGCACAATGCTTGATCGATATTGAGGAGATTGCTATCCAGGAGGAGATCTCATGGAGATATAAATCTTGGGCTATTTGGTTGAAAGAAGGGGATCGGAACACAAAATTCTTTCATCGTATGACGAATGCTCGTAGGAGGACGAATTTCATTGGAAGCTTGACAGTGGTGGGTTATTTGCTTTCTTCCGAGGAAGAGATTTGCTCCGGTATCCCTGCGTTCTATTAGAGGTTGTTCACAGAGAGTGAGAGTTGGAGGCTGAATCTGGATGGACTGTTGTTTGACTTTATTGATGAGGGTGATCGGGATAGGCTAGAGTTGCTTTTCTCGGAGGAGGAGGTTTTGAAGGCGCTGAAGCAGAGCACAGAGGATAGAGCCCTTGGTCCGGATGGTTTCTCTATGCGGTTTCTTCTAGACTGTTGGCTTACGGTTCGGGAGGAAGTGATAGCTACTTTCAGAGCCTTTCATGAGGGGGGATGCTTTGTGAAATCGCTTAATGCTACTTTTATCTCTCTCCTTCCAAAAAGGGGGGGGGGGGGGGGGGTGAAAGATATTAAGGATTTTTAACTTATCAATCTGGTTGGGTGTGTGTACAAACTGATTGCGAAGGTACTTGCATCCAGGATGTGTGGTGTTCTTGATGGGGTTATTTCGGATTCATAGAATGCTTTCATTGGGGGGCGCCAAATTATGGATTCCGCTATCATTGCTAGTGAGTTTGTGGATGCCAGGATGCAGAGTGGTATTCCGGGTGTTTTGGTCAAGTTGGATGTGGAAAAGGCGTATGACCATGCAAATTGGGGTTTCCTTCTATACATGTTGGAGAGACTGGGTTTTGGGGAGAGGTGGCCTCGATGGATTAAGTTTTGCATATCTTCGGTTCGCTTCTCAATAATTGTGAATGGGTCGCCTTCCCCTTTTTTGGGGAGCTCTGGTGGGTTGAGACAAGGTGATCCCCTATCCCCGCTTCTCTTCCTTATGGTGATGGAAGCCTTTAGTCGAATGATGACTCGAGCCACGGGATTGGGTGTCATTCACGACTTCAGAGTGGGTGATGTTGCTCAGTATGTGGATGTTTCGCATCTCCTCTTTGCTGATGATGCATTAGTGTTTTGTGACGCGGATGTGGTGCAATTATGGTATCTTTGATGCATTTTGTTATGTTTTCAGGCTGTCTTTGGTTTGAAAATCAATATAGAAAGAGCTCTTTTAATCCGGTGGGCGAGGTAGGCAATGTGCCGGCATTGGCCTCAGCTCTTGGCTACAGGGCTGATCAACTCCTTTCGGTGTACTAGGGCTTGCCTTTGGGGTCTTCTGGGCAGAGACAGGCTTGTTGGGATTCGGTGGTTGACCGGGTGGAGAGGCGACTGGCGGGTTGGAAATGGTAGTATCTTTCTAAGGGTAGGAGACTTACCTTGGTAAAGAGCACGTTATCCAATCTTCCCACGTATGTGTTGTCACTTTACTGGATTCCTTGCAGTGTTGCTCAGCGGATTGAGAGGATTCAACGGCGTGGTGGCAGTGAGAGTCATTCTATCCCTTTGGTGCAGTGGGAAGTAGTTTGTCGACCTTTTCAGGAGGGAGGGTTGAGTATCCATCACCTGTTGCCTTTTAACAAGGCTCTCTTGGGGAAGTGGTTGTGGCGCTTTGCGACCGAGAGGGACCGTTTGTGGAGGAGGGTCATTGTTTGCCGCTATGGCGAGGCCGGAGACGGTTGATGTTTTGAGGTGGTCAGGGGTCGTTGTGGTGTGGGGGTGTAGAAGGACATTCGACAGGGGTGGGACTCCTTCGCCCCTTTTACTAGTATTAGGGTTGGGGATGGCCGTTGTGCTTGTTTTTGGACGGATTAGTGGTGTGGCGAGGGCTCTCTTGAGTCTTCCTTTCCTCAGCTGTTTAGGATCGCGCGGGATCGTCATACTTCTGAAGCCGATTGTTATCAAGATGATACCGGGATGTTAATGTGGGATGTCCGTTTTGTGCGACACTTTCAGGACTGGGAGCTGGAGGAGGTCTCTGATATGTTGGAGCTATTGTATTCGCTGACCATTGGTAGTGAATCGGACTCGTTGATTTGGAGGCCGATTTCGTCACGAAGCTTTTTTGTCTCGTCCTATTTTAGTTGCCTCTTGCCGAAGGTGAATGAGCCTTTTCCATGGAGGGTGGTTTGGCGATCGAAGGCTCCTCTCAAGGTTGTTTTGTTCACATGGTCGGCAGCATTGGCCCGAATTCTTACTTTTGATACTTTGCGACGGCGATGCTTGTTTTTGGTCAATCGATGTTTTATGTGTAAACAGGATGGGGAATCTGTAGATCACCTCCTTTTGCACTGCCCGATTGTCTACAATTGTTGGTGCCTTCTTTTCAGAGTTCAGTGGTGATGTCGGCATCGGTACGGGATGTTTTTGTTTCTTGGAGGAGCGTGCCGATTGGCGCGCATGCCCTGCCTTTTTGGAGGGTGGCCCCCTCTGTCTTTGGTGGAATATATGGCTGGAACGCAATAGGCATTGTTTTGAGGATATAGAGTCCCCAGTGAGGGCGGTTAAATTTTTTTCATTTCTTGTATGTTTAGTTGGGTAGAAGGTTGTAATTGTAGATCTCTAGATGAGAAAGTGAAGTTTTTGGGTTCACTTGGCCCTTGGGGGTTTTTGTTCAAGGGATGCATTTCCTGTTTGAATGCTTTTGTTTATAAAATTCGTACTTGTTAAAAAAAAAAAACCATACTTATGAGGTGGTTTGCTCTGCCTTCTCGGTCTCCCTATATCAATACTATATTGTTGCTCCTCTGGTACATCATCATGATGCACCTCCTCAATATTGGGCTGAACTGGAGTGTTGTTTTGCTTAGTTGGAACCTCAAAATCGTGCTCCACCAATTATGTTGATTTGCTTTGTTGGAACCTCAATAGTAAGCTAAAGGTTGCCCTTTTAAGTATGCCAAAGGCTTCCCTTTCAATTATTCCAAAGGCGGCCCTTTCAGACATGCCAAAGGTTACCTTAGAAGCTTGCTCTCCAAGTTCGAATTGTGGCTACAAGAGTGGTGCTTTCTCCCACTCTGAACTCCATTACCACTCCACCTACAAAGAGATTACAAAAATTACATTACACACAATTACATAAATAACCTCACTACGATTTTCCCCTTGACATCTATTCCTTTGAATAAGCCATTTTCCCTTCCTTTTTTGTTCAACCTCTTGCCAAAGTCCAAATTCTCCTTGACAAGTATGCAAAACCTATTCCTGTCATAACCTTCTTTGATACTGGAGCTGCATCCACTATCTTGAAGCCCTCCATCCTTCCCAGATCTTATTGGCTGTCTTGTTTCTCTCCCTTCAGAGCCGCAAATGGAGAAACCTTTATCATAACCTTGCAGAGTAAACCTATCACTATTCAGATTTTTCCAGGCTATACCATCAAACAACAAGTTTATGGTTCAGAACTTCCTGGAAAAGATCTTCTATTAAGATTTGATATTCTGCAACATTTTCACAAGGTTTCCTGGATGCCTAAAGGATTGAAATTCATATACTATTTTCTCCCATGGACAACCCAGCCAAACCTCTTCTTTGTAATATGCAAACTCGGAGTAGGTACAAACACTAAGTAGGAAGGATCAAACTAAAATAGGTAATTTTAGTCAGTTGATTGACTCAGTTGGCCAACTCAAGTTAAGGGTTATTATGTAATTTCAATAAGGTTGATGTCAGCAATGAGGTCATGCATGATGTAAGTAAGTGTATTATTGATATGATGTCATGAGTGATGTAGTGAGTTTATTTATGTAATTGTGTGTAATGTAATTTTCGTATTTTGTTAAGGGTAGTTCTGTCTTTTCCTGGGTCTCTCGAGGCTTCCTTCCTCTATTGAAGGAGCCTCTCCCCTTCAGTTGTAAGCAGATCAAAATCAATAAAAAAACTCCCCTCTTGTGTGATACTTCTCTCTCTATATTGGTCATCATTTTGAAAATGGTGATCAGGATACAATATCAGTTTTAGGGGGATTGTTAGGATAAATGCCAAGTTGCCAGAAACTAGCTTTCAGATCAAATTTGGAGAAAATGTGAGCTTTGGGCAGGTTTGAAAATAACAGTCCTTTTTGGGAGAGAGAATTTGTTGTCCTGGAGAAAATGGTTGAGAGTCCCTGGAACTCCTTATCCATGATCTTCAGCAAAAGATTCAAACCCTCCATGGTCAATTGCTCCAGATGGCATACTCAAACCATGATGTAATCTGCCCAATAAGATCGAGCCACCTCATAACACTAGGAATATGTGTATGCAAAGGGCATTCAAATCCTCAGCAGATAGCGAAGAAGGACCGACTTTCACCTGTGTAACCAAGCCTCAATGCAATCGGTTGAAGAGAGGCTTTATTTTCTTTGTTCTTTTTTATGTTTTTTCCTTTTTGATTAGCAGAGAGGAATCGTAGTTAGACCAGGATTATGTTTACAAATAGTAGTGTTCAATTTTTAATTAACATTCACTAATATAAGATTATGGTTCAATTTTTTGGAGTGGGTTCAGGTCTTTAAAAAGGGCCCCGAAGGCCTCAAACTCCGGATAAATTTAAAATCAAATTCAAAAAAGAGAAAAAAAAAAAAGAGAGAGAGAAAGAAAGAAAACTCTACACACCATTTATCACTGGCCTCCCTGTACTGATTGTTCTTTCTCTGTGGTGGCAAGGATGTAAGGCTTTCTGATAATCCAATTGCCGACCTTGGGAGAGGTGGAGTGCCAAGATTTGTTTTGATTGCTCGCTTGGCAAAAGTTGAAGTTTTAAACGGGAGTGAGGTATGTTTTGGAAGAGGCATGCTGCCCAAGTTGTTTCTCTTTTAAATACTCTTAAAAAGCTCATGCACCTGTCTCGTGCACCTTTCAGGTTAGTGCTCGAGAGCGGAAGGACTCCGAGATTCGGTGTGGTTTTCTTGCCTCTGCTAATTCATTAATACAAGTTTTTAACCTTCTCATAGTTGTGGCATGCTCTTGTGCAGCCAACTCTTTCCGTTCGATAGGTTTCTAGGCATCCTATTGAATCTATTGATGCTAAAACCTATATTAGTAATTGGGTTTCAAGTTACACCTAAGTTGACTCTCTTTTCAGATTCATCTCCAGATACATATTGTATGAGCATCATCTATCTGTTTCTTTCTTGGGTTTTTATTTTGAGGTTTCTGGAGGCCACACATATTCACCAAATGCACTTTTAGTTTGTCTAGGCTCTGCTAAATCATCAATTTACTGTCATCTATGAAGGAACTTTATGATGGTTCTGACCAGATCATCAATGCCTAAAGGCTTGTAGAAGGAAATGTAGTTCTTGTCATGATTATCTGATACTATTTCATGCAAACAATTAGCATCTCTAGTTATTGTTATCCTGGCTATTGGGTATGAAAATTTCTTATAGAGTAAAAATTAAATGAGAACATTAAGATGAAAAATTGGTCCTTAAGTAGATCAGCAAAAGAATAGGAGAGTTGTTACTACATAATTGTAAAATACCTTGAAGGATGTCCTTAAGGTTGTTTTCCATTACATTTTTTGTGGACTTTGTAAGTATGTGCTATGCTTCTAATTTCACCTTTATGCATTAAGTGGTGAAGTATATGTCTATGATGCTTACTGCTAAAAGTATGATATTGAAAAGAAAGCACGTGTTGAATTTATTTAAGTTGTGTGTGTTGGGGGGAAGGGGGATGAGTGAGTAGGTCTTAATCATATTATTAAATTATATTACTGATTTACACTTGTTTAATTATATTGAAAGGGACACATTATGAATCTTCTAAACTTATTTAGATTATCTCTTGCAGTTATGTTCGCCTAGTTATGTCAAAGTTGCATGGCAAGCCAGAAGAAATTAAGCAGCTGCACCCCCGGTAATTTCTGCTATTTCAATTATCTGGAAGAATTGCAGTAGTGTTAACATTTTTGGGTACTTCATATTTTCTTTTCTTTCGGTAGAGTCTTTAATTTTTCTTTTTTCTTCTAACACGCTTGTATTGTCTATATGTATGGGTATACCATTACTACAAATCAGTTCTAATAGAGTCCTATATGAATGTTTACAGTTCTTGGACCACCTTTTTTTTTTTTTTTGGTTGTATATATTGATTAAATGTATGGCATATTTACCTATCTCAACTACTCTATATTCGTGTGCATATTCCGATCTAAGTGGTCCTATTCTATGTCCTGTGCTAGGAAGCATTACTCATCTCTTATTACTATTTTGGATCCCCCTGTTCTTTGGATACAATTCAATCCTTCTACGGTCAAATGTCAATTTGTGGAAAGCCTTTGATGGCTTCCTTATGAAAACATGTGGTCCAACAAATTAAGCTACCATTTGCTCCCAGGCTTCTTTTCCAGCTTGTTTTTTACTTGAGACACAACTTGCAAGAGAACTTTTTTTTACTTGGCAAATGCTTCTGTGAAAATGTTAAAAAACACCCAAGAATACAGGAGGCATAAACACTGGTAGAATCCTTTGGAAATGTATTACTAAAGCACCCAAGAATTCACACGACATAAACACTGGTAGCAATATGTTACTAATTGTATCTACACTTGGTAAACAACACTATATCAATGCACAATCTAGATTAAACTTGTAAGTTTCTGTTTATAACTTAAAAGTGACCAGTTTTCAAGTAAAATTTGGATGCAACACTTTTTCGTTAAAATTCGTTATCCTAGTAAGCTCACACAATCTTCAATATAATAAAATTAATCACGGAATTCACCGTAATGGGTCTTTGATGTAGAATTATCTTATTGATATAGAGCAAAAGTTCCGAGATACTAACTGGTGAAGGACAAGTTAGGTGCCATGAGAGCAATTGATATAGCAACGCAAATAGTTAGTAAGAAGAAAGTAGGGGATGAGAATTTAGAAGATAATAGATGAAACTAGAAAAATAGGATTAAAACATTTAGAGACTCGGGGAATTAGATCAGAAAGAAAAATGGAGGAAGAACACACATGGTCCACCAGAAATATCATTCATAAATCAAAGTGATCAAGGTCTCAATAAGCCTTCAGATAGGCGAAACAAACAAACTAAGAAATCCAAAAGGTAAGAAAATATGTAAATCAATAGTAATAATGCAATCCTAATTCTGTAACTTCGTTAATTATATTTATATCTCTTCTCCTATAGTTAATGTGAATCATATACGCTTCAGCATGCTTGAAGATTGGAGAGAGTGTATTGTGGGGAAGCTTGAGATGCTTGGTGGGATGCTTCCCTTCGCTTATGGTCCCAGTCTATGTGGAGAGACGACTAGGAAATCCTTTGAAAGGGAAAAGACTTCTATTTGGGCCTTCAATTTTAATATTCTTAGGTAGTTCTTTTTAGATTCATGGTTGGTGTAGTAAATCTGTGGAGGATCTAATGTATTTTTTGGACAATAAGCTTTTCGTGGATTGACGGAGATGGTGGTGTGTTCCGCACTTATGTTAGGCATAGGCGTAGGGATATGTTAGGGATATTTTAGTATTTTTATTGGTATGGATATATTATTATTTATTTGTTATTTCAATCATTTTTGGTTATTATTTTTATTTATTATCTGAGTTGTCTATAAAAGGTTTTGATGTAACAAACATTGATAAAATTTTATTAGTATTGATTATATCATTTCTCTCTGATGTATCTTCTCCTCTCGCTTGTTCTTGTTCTTTCTCTTCTCAGCCTTTGTGAATTTCATCCTCATTCGATTCTCTCATCTCTTTTCTTTCTTTTGGGTTCCGCATCATGGATATTTTCAGATTTTTGCCGTTGTTTGTTGAATATGCTCCCCTATAAAGCGATTTTCTACAAAAAACAATTGTGCTATTTGTGTTTAGAGGGATTTCAAAACTTGTTTCTTCATGAGTTTCGTCCTTACTTTTAGATAGGGGTAAGAATAAATAAGATTAGGTATTCTATAGAATTAGGGTTGTGTATATTTATATTGTTTTAATTTCTAGTTTTAAGGGTATTTTCGTATATTTTGTTTTTGGGGTTTGCCCTATGTCACCAAATAATGCAAACTTTTTTTTTTTGACAAGAAAATAATGCAAACTTCCCTCCTCTGTCTAGTCTATTTTTGTTCTTTTGATCTTTCCATCCCGTTTCTGTAGCCTCGTCTTCTTATTTCTCATCACATGGTTTCTTGTTCTGCAACAAATTATTTGAGGTTCTGTATCAATTGGTATCAGTGCACCATCCTGTCTTGGATTAGTCTTCATTTTAAATGCCACCTCAAATATCACTATTACCATAACTATTGATTAAGTCCAAACCAATTTGAATTGGCTATTAGACATAAATGTCACTCCTTTGAAACATTCCATTTAAAGTCAACAAACTATAGCCACAAGTCTCCGGACAAAGTTGCATCAGTTCAAGTCAAATAGTGTACACTTGCATAACTCTCTGGAATTGTTAGACAGTGCTCTTTCCCAATGCAATTGTTAGGATATACTTGTTTTCAATGATCTGCATTCATAATTTTTCCCCTGTACAGGTGCATGGAAAATATATGTACTGGTTCGACCTGAAGTATGTTAGAACTGACATTCTTAACCCAATACAAAACTAGTTTCTTCAGACCCCATATTCAATATGATAAGGCAAGGCAATGTCTATTTTCTGCAAACCTTTTATGTAATCACCCATCCTATAGTAAATATTAAAATTGAAGAATTTATTACTTTTAGAAGTAACTGGTGATGTTTACTATCTGGTAGGTCCCATCTTGATGTAAATCCTCTTAAGCTAGGACTTATAAAATGTGCGCAGTTACTATACCAAAGCAGGTCGGAATTTTCCATTGATGACCATTTGCTCCCTACATTTTAATATCTAATTTGTTAGATCTCGTGTGTAATTTCTTTCAGTCTATTTAAAGCACTCTCTGTTCCATGAGCTTCTCTAAGGCCAGTCGGGCCATACGCTCGCTAGTCACCAGAGTATTCCACTCTGGTGATTTCCTTTGCTCACGTTTCCTTCCTTTCTATATTTTCTCTCATGTCTTCCTTCCTGGAGGTTGCCAAGCTTCCTCGCCTGTCCACCGGAGGTAAGGTGAGGTTTGCTCTGCCTCCGAGGGGCCCTTCACTCTATGTCGACGCTGTTTCCACTAGGAGTCGTAGGAATTGCTTGAGGTCATTCTTGGTGGGCTGGTTTGATAGGGATTCTGGGACTGTGATGGAGATCTCCGACTGGGCAAGACGTGCTGGGGGTATCTCTGTTGGTTTTTCTGTGGATTTGTTGGCTGAGGATTGCTTTCTGTTTCGCTTCCCGTCACCGGCGGTGGCTGAAGATGTGCTGAGGAAAGGTCGACGTTTCTGGGGTAAAGTGTACATGGCATTGGAGACGTGGGATTCTTGTTTGGGGTGCTCAGGCTATCTGAAGAAATGGGGTGTGAGAGTGGTTTGGATCTTTGGTCTCCCCCTTCATCTTTGGTGCCACGACCTGTTTGTTCCCATCGGGGATTTGTGTGGAGGCTTCAGAGGCGTGGATATTGATGATCCGAGACAGCTGGATTTGGTGCGCATTACTATGGCGGTCGACGGCGATTCCTCTGAACTTTTCATCCATGACGAAGATCTTTGTTTCAAGGTTATAATCATCGACACCTGACCTCAGTCGCTGGTACCGACCACTGAAAGCCTTGAGGGAGGAGAAATCAGACGTGACCCTTCAAGGTTTTTACCGGTGGGGAAAAATAGACGTTGTCATTCTGGTGTGTATGCCGGGAGAACCAGTGATTCTCCGGTATTAGGAGGTGGAAGACGAAGGCGTGGGCCACATGTTCAATGGAAGGACGTGCGATGGGGACATTATTTGGGGATCTGCTAGGGATGGTTTCTCATCACGTGCGAAGGATGGCGGGGGTATGAGGGGCCAGGTGGCGTTGATAAGAGTGGGGCTACGTGGAGGGCTGTTGTCCACATCTTCTGTCTTTGAATCGGGTTACAGCTGGCGATGGTTTAAATTTTAATGGGCCAAAGGTATTTTCTAGAAGGGGGACATGTGTTGTAAGCCCTTTTGTTTATGCTTTGAGGTGGGCCCTCCGTGGGCACGCGCTGCTGCTGTACCACGCACGTTACCTCCTCTCCCTCCTTGGGCTAGGCCAAAACCGGTGATTAGGAGACCTATTGGGCCTAAATTCATGCGTGGCCCAACTTAGCCCATTTCTCTTTCTGGGCCAGACTTTCGGTTAGGAGATCTGTTGGGTCTATACTAGGCCCAGGTTAATGGTGTTCCCAACCCGTTTTGTCTAGGTCTTTTGGGTGGGTTGTTGGGGCGGATCAAAGAGGCGGGCTTGGTTATCATCCGGATTCGGGTCGCGGGTCGAGAGGAAAGTTGGCTTATTCGGATCACGATGGAGTTGGGGCTTGAAGAGTGGGGCGTGTGGCATGTCCTCCCTCCCGGAGGGTGCACAAGGGGGAGGCGACCACTTAGAGGGGTGTTTCGGTGAGATTACGGCGATGGAGCCGGGACGAGAAAGGTAAATGGGCTCCTCCGGTCAAGTTGCTCTCTCACTCTTCTTCCCAACCCGTCGGACCTGGCCTTTCCGGGGAGGTGGATCTTGGGAGCAGTCTTGGCGTTGATGGAGGAGCTAGGGTGGTGGGTCATGAGATAAAGAATGTTGCGAAGCTTGGGAAACAGGGTTTTGGGGCTGCTGATGCGAGCTTGGGGGTTAGGCTAGCGACGGGTTGTCTTCGTAGTGTTGGGTCTGATTTCTCTTCTTGCTCATATCGCTCATATCGCCAAGAGAGGGGGTGTGATTCCTCTGATGCTACTGTCGCAAACGTGTTGGTGGACGAAGTGATTAAGAGGAATGATTGCGGGATGGTTGAAGGCGTTGTTCTGCACCAGGTGAGCAGCGAGGGGGATTTTTCTGATTTGTGTTCCTGGAGTGTGATTTCCTACGTCTCCGACACTTCATTTTTGGGTGATCATGCTATGGGTGGTGGGAGGATTTGGGGTTTACAGCCTCTTGTGAATTGTTTGAGCAGTGATGATTTTGTGGTGGACAATGGGTTGCCGGTTTATGCCGTTGGGGCCGAAAAGGGTCCGGCTGGAGGAAGAGGGTTGATTGTGTCTGGTGAAGTGGAGGGGATGACGATCATCGAAAAGGTGAGACCGGTGGCCGTGGATAGTTCCAATTGGGGTTCCCGTAATTGGTTTATGTGAAAGATGGGAATTTATTTCATATCTCTTAGCAATGTACACTTGGGAATATATAGGCTAACTAAAAGAGAAAAGAAAGACAAGTAAATCTATCCTAGAGATTACAGAATCTTTACAATAAATAACAGACAGCTGGTAGTCTCAAAAGTCATATAATACAACAACAAGCAATCTCTAAAGTCAAGAACAACCACCCTTGACTAATTAACTACAGCTGCAAGGTTCCAGCCTGTTGTCTTTGACACTCCCCCTCAAGCTGGCGAGTGGATATTATCCATTCTCAGCTTGTCGACAATATACCGAAAGGCTGAGCCGTTTAACTCTTTGGTTAGCACATCAGCAATTTGGCTGCCATTAGGTACAAATGGCATGCAAATCAATCCACTGTCCAGCTTCTCTTTTATGAAATGTCTATCAACCTCAATGTGTTTGGTACGGTCATGTTGCACAGGGTTGTGTGTAATGTTGATTGCTGACTTGTTATTACAATAAAGCTTCATAGGTCCTTCCCACGCAACCTTTAGATCTTCTAAAATGATTTTCAGCCACAGAACTTCACAAACTCCTAATGCCATTGCCCTGAATTTAGCCTCTGCACTTGACCTTGCAACTACATTTTGCCTCTTGCTTCTCCATGTTACAAGGTTTCCTCCAAGAAAAGTGCAATAGCCTGATGTTGATCATCTGTCATCAATAGATCTTGCATAGTCTGCATCTGTGTAGGCTTCTAGTGTTAACTTTTCTTCTTTCTTGAACAATATTCCTCTTCCCAAAGTTCCCTTGAGATACTGTAAAATCCAATGTGCTGCTCGGAGATGTACCCCTTTGGGATTATGCATAAACTGACTCACTACTCCCACTGCATAGGCTATGTCTGGCCTTGTATGTGAAAGGTAAATCAATCTACCAACCAGGCTTTGATAGGACTCTCTATCTACTATCGTGTCTTCAACAGCTTCACAAAGCTTATGATTTTGTTCGATAGGAATTTCCATTGGTTTACACCCAAGTTTCCCTGTCTCAGCTAGCAAATCCAGTACATACTTTTGTTGGGATATAAAAATCCCATGCCAAGAGTGAGCAACCTCAATGCCAAGAAAGTACTTCAACCTGCCAAGTTCCTTTATTTCAAATTCTCGAACTAGACATTTTCTCAAGGCCTCTCTACCTTCCAAGTCATCTCCTGTAACAATTATATCATCCACATAAACCACCAATGCAGTGACTCCCCCTGAAGCAAAATGTTTCACAAACAATGTGTGATCACCCTGACATTGCTTGTATCCCATAGCTTTCATAACTCTAGCAAATCTACTAAACCAAGCTCTAAGAGATTGTTTCAGCCCATAAAGCGCCTTCTTTAATTTACACACCTGGTTTATTTTTGCCTCAAGACCTGGATTGGCAAATCTACCACCCACGATTGGCATCAAGAGACAACAAAATCCTTACGGTGTTCATCTTGGCAACCGGTGTAAAGGTTTCAAGATAGTCTATTCCGTAGGTTTGGGTAAACCCTTTAGCCACCAGCCTAGCCTTAAATCGTTCAATTGACCCATCTGCCTTATACTTCATAGTAAAAACCCATCTACATCCCACGGGTTTCTTTTCCTTAGGTAGCTCAACCAATTCCCATGTTTTATTTTTTTCAAGAGCCTCCATCTCAACTCTTATAGCCTCTTTACACTCCTTATGACCTAATGCTTCGACAACAATTTTTGGAACGGTGATAGTGTTTAACTGAGTAAGGAAGCTTTTATGACTATCAAATAATTTTTCATAAGACATAAATTGGTATAATGGTCGTTGGGTACACTTTCTCACACCCTTCCTAATAGCAATAGAAAGATCATTATCATCTCCAGGTTCGGGAACAAAGACACCACCTTCATAAGCTTCAGAGTTAGAAATTACCTCAATACCATCGGCTTTCTTATCAGCACCAGGGTTTGGTTCGGATTCTAGGACCCGCATAGGTTGAATAGTGGATTCTTTCCTTCTTGAATAAGTCTGCAGTGGGCGAGTAGCACTCTGAACATTTTTATTTGGAGTGACTGAATCTGTATGATTATAGATGGTGGCTCAGATGGTGATAATGGTGGAGAAAAAGAGGATGAAGATGGGGAGAGTGAAAGATCAAGTAAAAATAAATCTTTATCCTTATCTTCTATAAATGATGTCTGCCCCTGAAGATAAGGTGTAGCAAAATAGCTTTCATGTTCAACAAATGTAACATCAGCCGAGACAAATAATTTTTTTGTTGGAGGATAATAACATTTATACCCTTTTTGTGTAGATGAATATCCAACAAAGATACACTTAAGAGCTCTTGGATCGAGTTTTCCCCTTTGATGTGAATGAATATGAACAAATGAGACGCAACTAAATATTTTAGGAGTGAGGTGATTTGTGGTTTTGAAATCTGGAAAGAATTTTGAGAAAAGTTGCATAGGGCTTTTCTGATCAAGGACTCGAGATAGTAATCTATTTATAAGATGAGTAACAGTTAAGACAACTTCTCCCCAATAATTTTTTGAAACATTCATTTGGAAGAGAAAGGCACGAGTAATTGCTAGAAGATGACCATTTTTGCTTTCTGCCACCCCGTTTTGCTATGGTGTGTTGACACATGAAGATTCATGAATTATTCTTTTTTCTTGAAAGAATGGTGACAAGGTTTGATTAAAATAGTCCCTAGCATTATCGGATTGAACTCTTAATTTCTACACCGAATTGATTTTTAATCATGTGAAAGAATGTTTGGAAGGTAGAGCTAACATCAAATTTTTGTTTTAACAAAAAAAACCCATGACACACGTACAATCATCAATAAACAAAACAAACCAACGAGCCCCAGAAACATTTGGAACTGTAGAAGGTCCCCAGACATCACTATGAATAAGAGCAAAAGGAGATGACATTCTGTTATTACGTAAAGGAAAAGAAGTATGTTTGTGTTTTGCCATTTCACAAACATCACAATGAAATATTTCCATATCGACTCCTTTAAACAAATCTGGAAACATAATTTTAAGAACACTGAAAGACGGATGACCAAGACGAAGATGATACAACCAAATTTTATTTTTGTTTGAAAGAGATGACTCAGAAAGGAACGAGACAGGAAACTTATTCTTAGTGCTACTTTGCCTACCAGATTCTTCAAGGTAGTAGAGTCCTTCATTCTCTCTAGCAAGTCCAATCATCTTCCCCGTGCCCTGGTCCTGAAATTTACAATTTGTAGAGGAAAAGACCACAGTACAATTCAAATCCTTTGTCAGTTTATGAACTGAAATAAGATTTATGGACAGTTTAGGCACATGTAAAACATTTTTCAAGACAAATTTCGAGTTGATAATGACATCTCCTTGACCAGCAATTGTAATCAAAGTGCCATCTGCTGTAGATATCTTTTTATTACTAGGACAAGGACTGTAAGAGACAAAATCATTGGAAGATTTAGTCATATGATCCGTGACTCCAGAATCAACCACCCAAGACCTGGTTATGGGCATATCCGAGACACCAACAGTAAGGGACTGAGATATATTACCTGAAAATGCCAAGGAACAAGTACTTGAGGCTGTAGGTTTTTCTAAGTTTTCGAGAAAAAAATTCAGCTTTTCAATCTCCTATCTGTTTACCTCAACTTGGTTCTGAAAAGATGTTTCTCCTCTTGGTTCCACCGTGGTTACATGTGCACGTCCTTGTCCCCTTGCTGGTCCATTCTTTAACGTCCAGTTTGCTTGGATATTCTGAAAGTTTGATGGCTTACCATGAAGTTTCCAACATTTTTCCTTGGTGTGTCGTGGTTTCTTGCAATAAGTACACACCACCAGATCTTTGTTTCCGGCCTTTGAAATTTCAGACATCTTTGAGGACTCAATTGCATCAGACATGTTTGAGTGTCTGGGCTACAAAACAAGCTAAAAAACAAGCTTCACAATTGGCAATGAAGGCCAAGAAAAAACTGGTGAAACAATTTGGGCAATGAAGGTCCAAGATACAGAGGTAATGTATGGATTAAAAGTACTCTGTTTTGGATCAAGAAAAACAGAGAAAGATGAACAAGACAACAGATGCTCAACAAAAGATATTCAGTGCTGAAGGCAAAAAAGAAAGAAATCCCAAGAAGCCTAATTTAGCTCTGATACCATGTGAAAGATGGGAATTTATTTCATATCTCTTAGCAATGTACACTTGGGAATATATAGGCTAACTAAAAGAGAAAAAAAAAAGACTAGTAAATCTATCCTAGAGATTACAGAATCTGTACAATAAATAACAGACAGCTAGTAGTCTCAAAAGTCATATAATACAACGACAAACAATCTCTAAAGTCAAGAACAACCACCCTTAACTAATTAACTACAACTGCAAGGTTCCAGCTTGTTATCTTTGACAGTTTCAAAGTACAGTTGTGGACGTTGCGAATTTGATGGGTGTATCCTTTGGGGATCAAGGGGCGGAAGGGATGGCTTTACTACATACCTTGTCTGAGGGCCGGAGCAAGGAGGGTGGCAATATAGAGAGGGCTTTGTGTGTTGCTTCTTACTCGTCCTCCCCTTGGAAGGGCGAAAGGGAGTTACGGAGACTCATTTATGCTATTAATTATGATGGGAGGAGTGATGGTTCACGTTCTAGCGAGAGGGGTAGCCGTGGGGGTCAGAGGAGGGCGAAGGGTGCTTTGGTTGTTTCTTATGAAGTTTAGAATTATATCATGGAATGTTCGGGGCCTCAATAGCCCGGACAAGCGGATGATCATTAGGATGGCTCTTCGTAGATGGAACGTGCAGGTGGTTTGTTTGCAGTAGACTAAAATGGTGACTTTTACTGATAAGGTGGCTAGGAGTTTGTGGGGTAACCGGTTCGTCGATTGGCGTGCCTTGGATTCTATCGGGGCCGCCGGAGGGGTGATTGTGATGTGGGACAGGATATGGGTATCTTTATCGGATTGTCGGATTGGAAGGTTTTCGATCTTGTGTTGTTTCTCGATGGTGGATGAGGGTTTTTGTTAGGTTTTTTCGGGTGTTTATAGCCCGGTGTAGGATGGGGTGCGATCCGTGTTATGGGATAAGCTCAGCGAGGTGCAAGATTCGTGGTGGCTTCCGTGGTGTTTAGGGGGGGATTTTAATGTTGTTCAGAACCCTTCTGAAAGATCTTTGGGCGGTCGCTGGACCTCGGTTATGGAGTAGTTTTCTGAGTTTATTGATGGGCATTTTTTGCACGACCTTCCTTTGATCGGGGTTGCCTTTACGTGGTCTAGCTTCCGCGCGTCTCCGACTCTCTCTCGCCTTGACCGTTTTATGATTTCTAGTGCTTGTGAGGAACGGTTTTCGGGTGTTGTGCAAACCATTGCTCCTTGCCTTGCTTCCGACCACGCCCCACTTGTTCTTGATTGTGGGGGCATTGCCAGAGGGAAATCTACCTTCTGGTTCGAAAATATGTGGTTGAGAGCCGATGACTTTCACGATCGGGTTTCAGAGTGGTGGGCTATTCCCGTTAGGTCGGGGTCTCTGAGTTTCATTTTGGCTTCCAAGATGTGTCTTTTGAAGTCCAAACTCATTTCGTGGAACAAGGAGGTCTTCGGGAATTTGGAATGGAGGAGAAATAGACTTGTCGCGGTGATTGTTGAGATTGACAGTGCTGATTTGAGTGGAGGTGGGAGTGAGGATCTAACTACAAGGAGAGCGGTGTGTATGGATGAGCTAGAGGAAATCACGATTCAGGAGGAGATATCTTGGAGACAAAAATCACAGGCGTTGTGGTTGAAAGAGGGCGATCGGAACACGAAGTTCTTCCACCGGACAGTCAATGCTCACAGGAGATCCAATCACATTGGGAGGATCTCCATAGAGGGTTCTGTTTTGAGTTTTGAGGAGAAGATTTGTCGAGGGATTTCTGATTACTATCGCCAGCTTTTTTAGGAGAGTTAGGAGTGGAGGCCCAGGTCGGACGGGCTACAATTCAATTCTATTTCTGAGGGGGAGTGGGCTAGTTTGGAGATCTCGTTTTCGGAAGAGGAAGTGTTGAGGGCATTGAAATCTTGGAATGGGGATAAAGCTCCCAAGCCGGATGGTTTTACTATGAGGTTTCTTCTCGAGTGTTGGTCTGTGATTCGGGAGGAGGTGATGGGTACCTTCCGGGACTTTTATAGGGAGGGTTGTTTTGTGAGGTCTCTTAATGCTACCTTCATTTCCCTCATCCTAAAAAAGGGGGATTCGAAGGATATTAGGGACTTCAGGCCTATCAGTCTGATTGGTTGCATTTTCAAAATGCTTCCGTGGGTGGGCGTCAAATCCTCGACTCGACCCTAGTCACGAGTGAGGTTGTTGATGTTAGGTTGCAGAGTGGGATCCCGGGGGTCCTGGTGAAGCTATATGTGGAGAAAGCCTATGACCACGTCAGTTGGGGTTTCTTGCTTTATATGCTAGAGCGACTTCAGGCCTATCAGTCTGATTGGTTGCATTTTCAAAATGCTTCTGTGGGTGGGCGTTAAATCCTCGACTCGACCCAAGTCACGAGTGAGGTTGTTGATGTCAGGTTGCAGAGTGGGATCCCGGGGGTCCTGGTGAAGCTATATGTGGAGAAAGCCTATGACCACGTCAGTTGGGGTTTCTTGCTTTATATGCTAGAGCGCCTAGGTTTCGGTGAGAGGTGGCGGTAGTGGATTGAGTTATGTATTTTTTCGGTCAATTTCTCGGTTATGGTCAACGGCTCTCCGTCAGGGTTCTTTGGGAGTTCACGTGGTTTAAGACAGGGGGACCCCTCTTTAGCCGTTCCCTTTTTTAATCGTGATGGAAGCTTTCAGTTGGATGATGATCTGGGCTTCGAAGGTCTCTCTCGTTCGTGGCTTTAGAGTGGGGGACGAGGCGTCTCAGTTTGTGGATGTTTCTCATTTACTTTTTGCCGACGACACTCTTGTGTTTTGTGATGTGGAAGAGGACTAGTTGAGGCATCTTAGGTGCATATTGATCTGTTTTGAGACTGTTTCGGGCTTGAAGGTGAATATTGGGAAAAGTTCCTTGATACCAGTTGGGAGGTTAAGAATATGTCTTCTCTGGTGGATGTGATTGGTTGTGGTATCAGTCATTTCCCTTCTGTCTATCTGGGGATGCCGTTGGGTTCGCCAGCGCAACGTCAGCCTTGCTGGGATACGGTGGTCGAGCGTGTGGCGAAGCGGTTGGCTGGGTGGAAATGTCAATATCTTTTCAAGGGACGAAGGCTCACCTTGGTAAAGAGTACGTTGTTTAACCTTCCAACTTATCTCCTCTCCCTTTTTCAGATTCCATGTAGCGTTGCTCACAGGATTGAGAGGCTTCAGAGGAAGTTTATGTGGAGAGGTGATCGCGAGCGTTCTTCTCCCCATCTTGTTAAGTGGGAGTTGGTATGTCGCCTTTTGCAGGAGGGGGGTTTGGGTCTTCGAAGATTGGTGCCTTTCAACAAAGCTCTGATAGAGAAATGGCTTTGGCGTTTTGGGATTGAGAGGTACCGACTTTGGAGACGGGTGATTGTCTGTTGGTACGAGGAGCACTTTAGAGGTGTGGAAAGACATTCGCGGGTGATTGTCTATCGGTACGAGGAGCACTTTTGCCGCGCATACTCGTTTTGTCATTGGGGCAAACAACTTTCTTTGTTTTTGTTCTGATCGATGGTGTGGTGACGCCACCTTGGCTTCGTCTTTTCCTATGCTTTATCGCATTGGTCTCGACCGACATGCCTGCGTTCGACTGTTACCGACTTGATAACAGTCGGATTGTTTGGGATGTTCAGTTCGTGAGATACTTTCAGGACTGGGAGTTGGAGGAGGTTTCCGGGTTATTGGAGGTCCTTTATAGCATGTCCTTTCCGGGTGACGGGCCGGATCATTTGGTTTTGGGCCCTTCCTCCCTTGGATGTTTCTCGGTCACATCTTTTTTCAGGGTTTCTGCACCTCGTCCCTGTGTGGTGTTTCACTGGAAGGAGGTGTGCAGTTCTGCCCCCCCCCCCCCCCCCCCAAAAAAAAAAAAAATATAGTTGCTTTCTTTATTTGGCCGGTCGCGTGGGGTAAGATCCTTACGTTGGATAATCTTCGACGTCCCAACTTTGTCGTGGTCAATCGGTGCTTTAGGTGCAAAAATGATGCGGAAATGGTTAACCACCTCCTCCTTAATTGCTTGGTGGCATACGATTGTTGGTGCTTGGTTCTTGGCTTATTCGGTATGTCTAGGGCAATGTTGGCTTTGGTCCGTGATGTTCTTGATGGTTGGTAGGAGAGCTTCGCGGGGCTTCAACCTAGACCTTTTGGGAGGATTGCTACTCTTTGTCTTTGGTGAGTCATTTGGTTTGAACGGAACAAGCGATTTTTTGAGGGGATTGAGGCCCCGGTTGGATTCTTTAAGGATACTTTTATCTCTTTCTTGTTTTATTGGGTGGAGGGCTGCTTTTGTACAGCTATTGGTGAAAAGGTTGCTTTTTTGGGTATGCTCGGTTCTTAGAGCGTCCTTTATTGTAATTTGGGATGCACTCCCCTTTTGAGTGTCTTTTATATTATTTCTTAGCTATAAAAAAAGTCTATTTTAAGCCTCAACTGGCTGGTACACATATATATAATATGCTTCGATTTTCTTATGAATCATAGATATAAATGAAATATCTATGTTTCTCTCTCTTAGGATCAGGTTAAACTAATTGCAGGTTTGATGAGCTTAAAGGATTTCATGGAATTGAAGATGAAAAAGCATCAACTGGAGCAGCAGGCCCTCAGAAAATGGCTTCCGGACTTCTTTGTACGAATATTAATTTATATGATCAGTTTTTAAGGACTAACGAAATCAATGCCCCATAGTTGACATGTGCTTTTTGCAGCTATCACATTGAAGTGTGTTGGAGCATCCATTGGTGAAAAACTCCCAGTAACTAAAAAACTACCAGCGGCCACCACGGTGATTTGCTTTTACGTATTTGAGAAAAGTTTGACTCTACTTCAGTGTGTTTTTAGATTGCATTATGTGTGTGAACATTTGCTGCTTCATTCTAGGTTGGCAAGTTGAAGATTCTTTGTGAGAGCTTTTTCAAGCTAAAATCCATTAAGCCAAAGCTGTTCCTTCAGGAAGAGGTTTGTATTTCACACTCATTATGCTAGCATAACCTGAAGTTCTGGTGTTTACTGGTACTAGATGGTGCAACTTCAGGTTCTATCATCCTTCAATAGTATGATCATTATTGCTTTAGGGGTTTAAAACTATGTGCTGTTCGACTACTTGAGTTTCAGTAGTTCCGGCATTATTAGTGTAATAGCTCCCACCAACACACGGTATGGTATTGTTCGCTTTGGGCCCAGCACACGTTGGGCTTTTCCCATATAAGCACTTCACCGTCACTCTATCCGGCGATGTGGGACGTCACAATTAGTATGCAACCCATGACAATGGAACATTTGGACCTATTCTCCCAGAAATGATGACATTATCATTGCTGCATAATTCAGCTGCACTAAGAACAAGCATCAGGTCATGTACTTTCCGGATTATTATCTCTGCTGATGAATGGTTTTTCTTCGGATTGGCAGGCTTCTCCATTGCCGATATTGCTTGATGATGATATGGCATCATTGGTTGACCTTGGAATTGGTAATGATTCGACCATCCTGGTAGATGAAGAGTAACTGTAATTCAGAATCTTCATGAAGAGCTTGTATGGTCGAAATAGATACTAAAATTCTTAATTAGTTTACGCGTCAAATTTGCTGCACAAAATATGGTTTTGTGAAATTCAAATTTTCAGGAATTGTTTAAACTGTAATTGAAGCTCCTTTATATAAACAGAGCCCTTGATAGAGATTCAAATGTTACATTAGGGTTGCCCAAATTGAATTAAATGATGGCCTTGAATTGATAGATGATACTGCTCTGTCACGCTTGGGATTATTGCAAGAATCCTGCCCATGATAAAAGAATAAAAAAATAAATATGTATATGTACATATGTATGTATGTATCTTCCCCTGAATGTGGTTAATCTTAAAGAAAATGTACGGAGTAGAGGATGCATCTCATTGAAGTCTATAGTACTGTCACAGAACCACTCCACAGCCTCTGAGAGAGAACTGAACTGCAGAATACCTTGCATGCATTCTAGTTTCAGAAATTTGAAATTTTAATGTACTCAAGACTTTGAACCATCTAATAAATTATACACCAAGCATGAGAAGATTAGATGAAGTGCCACAGCAAAACACACTAAGAAGCAAAAATAACAATATCGCCAATTCCATTTTTCTTTTAATCAACTTAAGGGAGAATTTACAAATTATTAAAACTCGGCTGATGAATCACACCTCGATGAAATTGAAATTTTCACTTGATGGTGGCTGGAATTCTATTTGGAGTTTCGTTTAAATGAAGAAATTCTCATGTATAAAAGATATTTAATATTAATAGAATATATTTGGGAAAATTACGGATTTAACAATAAAATGTGATGTAATTATAAATATAACGAGAGATAAATTTTATTTACAATAATGAAAGTGTAAATTTATTTACAAATTACACAAGTTAACCATAATACGTTTGTCAAAATTTTGATTCAATATGTAACTTGACAAAAATTCTTTTCAAGTTCAAATATTAATCCAACCTGTCAAAATTTTCTTTTAAGTCAAAAACAAATACTTCGATAAATTTGATTCAACTTGTAAAAATCTTCTTCTTATGAAAATTTTGTTTCAATTATTTGAATTTCATTTCGTGATGCAAAAATTTCTTTTCAAGTCAAAACAAAATTAATTGTCAAAATCTTGATTCATCCGTAAAAAGAACATTTGTCAAAATTTTGCTTCAACATATGTAGGTCATCAAAGTTGGATAGTTGTTGTTTTGGTAATTCATAAATATATATATATATATATATATATATATATGTATGTATGTATATATATATCTCGTATGTTCTGTTTTCTCAAATCATAAATGGCTGCAATACAACCCCAACACGAGCAAATGCATCAAAACCAAATCCAAAGAAATATTTTGTATATATAATATATTATATGAGGGTGTATGACTGAATCTGTATATGAAATAAAGAGGCACAATGTCGAAGCTATAAGACGAAGAATTAGAGAAGTTGGCAGGTACAATATCATGATCAGAGTTGGAGATCCTTGACTGATGCACGAAGATCGACAAAGCATAACTCGCCTGGTCGTGGCATGAGGGAATGAGGGGGCAGTGGCGGTGGATGCACGAAGATCGACAAAAGCATAACTCGTCTGGTCGTCGCATGAGGGAATGAGGGGGCAGTGGCGGTGGCAATGAATTGTAGTTGGAAAAACCCTTGTTTTAGGCTAGAAATATAGTTGAGGGTATTATTGCCATTTGAAAAAAATTATATGTTAAATTTTTAATTAATTGTATCAAAATCATCTATCTTGTAAATAAATTTTCATTTTCGTTATTAGCTGTAAATTCGATTTGTCTCTCGGCATATTTATAATTATACATCATTTTAATGTTATATTTGCAATTTTCCCAATATATTTCTACAAATACTAGCATATTAAAGTTAAAAATTTATTTTATATCATTAATAAAATCCCTTAATTTACTAATAGTAATTAGAGTCCTCGATATAATAAGCATGTTCTTAGTACCAATCATAGCTGCCTCTGTTTAATTGAATCAAACTTCATAGAGATAAGTAAATTTTATTAGCTAATATCATCTGTTCTCTGTTCGTACATCAATTTAATTACATTGACTTCCAGATCATAGGGGTGAAAAAGTAAAATATATATTCCACAATATATATAGTCCTATAAGTACTCTTAAAAACAACTTCAAAGCCCACAGCATGATTAACTATTTATTAGAGGATTGAAATATTTAGTTAGATACACCAATCAGACCATTTAACTATGTACGTATAAAAGTTCTGAAGTTCATCATTCGAAGTGCAACTTACTGAACCTCGCGTACTCAACTTTAGCTGAACCATCATTACAAGTGCAAGTAAGAAAATCATTCCAGAAAGGTAACTCCTCCTCTAATGATTGTATTCTATACTGATTTAACAACAACAACCTATTTTATCACTATGTTATATACATTATAAACATGAACAATTCCCAGTGTTATATACATTGTAATGTACATGGGAAATAAAGAAGGATGATTGAAAAGGAAAAAAGGAGGGTAAAAATTGGCTACTTCTAACTCCTACAAGTTATTGTAATCTGTATCATTCCCCAGCCGGTCAGCTCCTCGACGCATCAGTATTCTTTCCTCTCTTTTTTCCACTCTTTGAAACTATATCATCGCCTTTTAGTCTTCTCCTTGCCTAATAAAGAAGTCTCCATTTGTTAGAAATGCAAAACATGGAATTCAGCATCTAAAAACATGAATGAGAACACAACTTACCAAATATATTTGATTTCAAAGGAAATCGAATTGCTGATCCCTTCACTTTGAGGTCTTTAAGTTGCCTGCTTTTACCTTGTTTTTCTATTTTTCCGAGACCACTGCTACTTTCTCCTGCTAAAAAATCAATTCCTTTCTTCAACTTTTCGTGATATACAGCTGGTGGTGCAAGCCTCAACTGAGGCATGTTTTCTTTTTGGATCAGTCTCTGGTCTTTCTGAAGATTAGTCAAGATCTCAAACTGTGACAGCCAAGTGCAATTCTAGTTAATATAATTAGAAAAACAGAAGTATAATGAAAAATGAGAAAAATGCAGTAACTTGATCTTTGACATACCCTCGAAGTTTCCTTGACCCTGTACAAACTCTCAAATGCATCAGTTTCATGTGGGTGTGGAGCACTACTCCCCTGACCTTGTTGCGGTCTCGTCAAAGACTTGCTCGCCAATCCATTCTCTGCAAGTACTGTCTTGCTTCTAAACTTCTGTCCCTTCTTCATAGGCATACATATGGGACATCCAGGTGAGGTGCCTCTTTGTGATGCCTCGTTCTCCTGAATTTCACACTGGACATGGGTTGCATGTCCACAACTGAAAACTCGAATGGTAGAGCTAGAGGAATTTTTAGAGAGAAGGCAATTACATATACAACATAGAAGATTCCTAGGGGCATACCCATGAGAAGCCCCCTTCTTGAGTAAGCTCATGGTATAAAATGTATCATCCTCAATCAAGGATTTGGCAGTATCCTGATATGACAAGGGGGAAGTAGTTATGAAATTTGTCGAATTTGACTAGCAATATACAAGTACAATTGGATGAGTTCCCATAAGAACCATCTATATTTAAGACATCACACAAGCACTCACAACACACACACACACACACACATTACGGATAAATAGTTATTCAAGCAACTGAACTAATGTGTGCAGTTCATAGATTACATCAGAATTGACATAAGAGTAATGCTCCGTTGAGTAAAAAGTATCCTTCAAGAGAATGATTTCATAGGATTCACTATACACATATGTATAGTTGCTGAGTAAGTATTGAAACAAAAACATTAAGAGCAGATAGACTAAATGTAGGTCCCAATAGATTATCATGTAGCATCCTTTTCACATACATATTGTAGATAAATTATGATACAGAATAAATATCTCTCGAATGTGAGAAATGACAAACCACAATGATCCTATTTAGATCAAACCACCTATAAAGAGTATTATTTTCAGGTGATATTTAGCTGCCAAGAAAAGAGAGTACCAGTCATCCTCCATCAGTTTTCTTTCCCGCTTCTTTAGCTGCCTTTTGTCTTCACTATGCATACTATCAGACAAGACTAAGTTCAAGCTTATTTTTTGGAAAACTATGCTCACATTCCCTGAGATTCGACAAAATTACAAGAACCTCCCCTTTATTTTTCCAAACTACAGACCTCCGTTAAGGTTTGTATTTCTAATAACACGGACCTCCAATCCACAAACAACCATCGAAAATGCTTAAATTATCCCCTTTATATTTAGAAGGTACCAGTTTCATCCTTGGTTACAAGGATGTAAAAAGTAGCCTTAGTTACTTAAATGGCATTATTTTAAGACCCTTAAACCCTCTAACAGTTACTTCCCATCTGAAGTGAATGGTTGTAATATATACCTAAATCCATTATTTCTTGAAACAGTTAAACGAAATATACCCAGAAAGATAATGGCAAAACAGATCTAGCAACTAATTAAAATACAAACAAACATAGGTAGAGACAACAACTTGGCTAAGAATATATGTCGATACCCAGAAATGGGTTTCGCATATTCCTGTATCCGTATATAAACATATATTTGTTGAGAACATACAGACGCCTGTCTGTAGATTTATAATCTGTGGAAGAAATTCAGAAGAAGATTGATTAATGAAATATATTGCGAGTAAAGGCAGAATAGATGGGGTGCAATTTCTCTCTAGACAACTTCCGTCTCAATGGATTTATAGTTCTGATAATATCGTACTGTTCATTCAGCCTTTCCTCATGAAGAAGAAAATAAGAACATTGGGTTAGCAGGCAGAGAGAGATCGGATTTTGTTTCTCTCTAAATATCTGGCTTTAGTCGAATCATCTTCTCAATCTCTTCTCTAATTATGTTCTAGAATTTGTCCATGTAAAACATGGGCCCAATTGAAGAAATTAAATGACGAAAGGGCCAAGAGTGAACCAAAAGATTATCCAAAACTATTTTTCGTTTGGCTAGCAGTTCACCTTCTAGCCTGTTGGCTTATGGCTTATCCCAAAACCTTTGGCCAAGGGTTTGAAACTGGTAGAGAGAGAAAGGAAAAGATCAATGACCAGTAATAATTGACGTTTAATTGAGAACTTCAATTGCCCCCCATGTTAGAGCTACAATTCTTGGTAGGGTGGGGGGATAGCTTCAGGAAGAGTGACTGACAGTGGTGGACATTGGTGGAAATAGTGGGTAGGGTTTGGGGTTTGAAGATTGCTATAGGTATCTATGTACATGTAAACTGTCTTTTGCAAGAATTTTGGTATTTTGCATGGAATTTCAGTCGTTTTACATTTCGGCGACTTGTCAATCAAAAGAATTCAAAATTTACCAAAAAAAATTAAAAATTCAAGGACAAACATGTAATTTCATCACTCTCACCTGACATTTATGACAGAGAAGGTCACAGTAATTCTGCAAACTAAATGTGGATGTGTTTTTTGTCATACCTCAAGGGAGGTTGGGGTAACTTTTCCAAACCTGAAGGAAAGTTCATATAATTTGCCCTTTATGTTTTCACTTCGTTGTTCTTTTCTGCATACTCATGAATCTGAAGCGTGGATCTCTTCCTATGCAATATTTGGTGTCACCAATGTTTGACAAATGTCTAAAGAAGAGGGATTACAAACTTTCTCTAGATAACATCGCTTTCAAGCTCAACGGTTGGGGGTCACTTAGTTTGTCCTTGCCTGGTAGACTGAAGTTGATACATCAGTAATTTACTATATTCTACAAAGTGTCTGTTGCTGCTGTTGATGCTATAGAGGAACTGAGTAAAAACTTTCTATTGGGCCGTAAACTGAATCTTAACAATTTGCATTTGTTCAACTGGAACAAAGATACTTCTCCAAACGCTGACGGGGTATTCAGTTGAGAATAATTTTTTACGTTAACAGAACTGATCAGTTTCATTATTCTGGGATGTTCAAGAAAAGGATAGGATCTGGATCGCCACGACGGTATGTAGTCTTGCTCTGTGGAGAGGTGTTATCATGTGGCAAAATTTAAGTGGTCGTATGATGGGTATTTTGAATAGTCAACAATTGTTGCTGCAACCTTTGGCATACTTGAATAGGCAGCCTTTGAAGCTAAGGCCGCCTCCTTTAGGAAGCTACATGTAACCTCCTCAGCTTGCCTATATATAGGCAGATTACTTCATGGTCTTGAAGCATAAGTCGAATATAAGACAATGTAGTAAAAGGAGAAAGAAGAGACGAGAAAGAGAGAGAGAGATAGTGTGAAATACTCTTTTATTTGTTGAGTGTTGTATTTGTTTGTTATTGTCCAATAAAAGTGAGTTGGTGTTATATTGTTGCTTGTGTTGATGTTGGGCGAATTAATTCTTAATCAGAAAAAGGAATTAATTCATAACAAACTGGTATCTGAGCTATGGCGGGAACTCCAGATCTCAAGTTCGCGGTGGAGAAATTTGATGGAAGAAAGAATTTCAATCTTTGGCAGGTTCAGATACGAGACTTGTTAGTTCAACAAGTTTTAGATGAGGCGTTGAACAAGAAGCCAGCATATATGGATAAGAAAAGATGGAACATAATCAATTCAAAGGCGGTGAGTACCATTCTTTTAACTCGATGATGTTGTATACGATGTGGTTGGGGAAAAATCTGCAGTGGATTTATGGCAAAAATTGGAAGATCTCTACATGGGAAAGAATCTTACCAACCGATTGATCTTGAAACAAAAACTGTACTCATTTCGTAGAAAAGATGGTGTATATTTGCATGATCACCTCAGTGAGTTCAACAAAATTATCTACAATTTATCTAATGTTGGTGTTAAATTGAGTGATGAGGATAAAAGCTATTATTTTATTGATATCGGCACGCTCTACTCATATGCATTTGTTTAATACTTTATTTTATGGGAGTAAGTCTGCCTATTCAAGTATGCTAAAGGTTGCAACAACAATTGTTGACTATTTAAAATACTCATCATACAACCACTTAAATTTCACCACATCATAACAAATCTCCACCTTGTCGAAAATTCACCACCTTAATTTAATATTTTAAAACGGGTTTACACACCATCTTCGGAACAGCTCCACCAAACAATGTATTTCCTAATGACACATACAAATTCCCGACCTTCTTTCCAATGAACATATTACGTGGATCTCTTTAAATCTTCAACAGTCCATACTTTGCTTCAAACCAACAACCTTTCGACACCAAGGCACCGAAAGGAACCAGTTCCTTCTGACACTTGGAACATGATACACATCAGTCAAAGTCCTCACCAATCCATTTGTGGTCTTGATATTTGTGGAATTATTATTTTTCTAGGAGCAGATTTGCAAGGATTTGATTCCTTATTTAGATAGGCGGAATATTTGTAGGATCAATTTGTTAATTTGTTTCCTATTGTTCCTGATTACATTTTATTTGGGTATTATTAGCCTTAATTATAGGGATTGAGTTGACAGAATTGTTGCCTTCTTTTTCCTTTATATAGTCATGTACATAGCTATTCAGAATAAGAGAAAATTCAGAATTCTCCCTCAAAATTCTCTCTCAAAATCAACATGGTATCAGAGCAAGTCTGAACCTGGTGTTTTGCAGAGGAAACCTCTTCATGTATAAGTTTGTTCTCATGGCTAAAAACAACACCATACAAAACAATCCTTCTGAGGTCACATCCTCTCATGAAACTCTTCCTCTAAACAACAATGGAATTTCAGATGCCTCTATTCTTCCCATTACAGGGCACAAACTGAATGGGCAGAATTATCTTCAGTGGTCCCACGCAGTGATGATGTTTATTTGCGGCAACGGCAAGGATGATTATCTCACTAGTGCAGCAGTAAAACCAGCAAAAGAAGATCCAAAGTTTCGATCCTGGAAGATTGAAAACAACATGGTTAATCAATTCCATGAATAACGATGTTGGAGATAATTTTCTCCTGTATAAAACCGCTCAAGAAATCTGGGAGGCAGTCAAACAGACATATTCAGACAATGAAAACACGGCAGAGTCCTTCGAGATTAAAGGGATATTGGATGATCTCCGCCAAAGAGAGCTCACTGTCACTCAATATTTCAATCTGCTGACTAGGTACTTGCAGCAACTTGACATGTTCGAGTAAAATGATTGGGACTGTCCAACAGATGCAGCAAAATATAGAAAGATTGTTGAGAAGAAAAGAATATACAAATTCCTTCTCGGCCTCAATAAAAAACTTGATGAGGTTAGAGGACGAATTTTGGGAACCAAACCACTGCCTAGTATCCAAGATGTTTTTCCGAAGTCCGTCGAGAAGAAAGTCGTCAGAAAAACATGCTGGGATTCAAAGCCAACAATACAATCGCTCCAACCGAGAGCTCAGCCCTTGATGCCAGTGGAAATCAACTACAAAATCATGAAGATCGTTCAAGACGAGGCAGACCGTGGTGCGATCATTGCCAAAAGCCTGGACACGCCAAAGGTAACTGCTGGAGAATTTATGGTAAGCCACTTGATTGGAACTCGATCCCAAGGAGATTATCAAAGCTGAGGAAATGCCGCCACCGTTCCCACCGAGGAACAAACATCTTCATCAGAGAACAACACGTTCAGCAAAGAGCAGCTGGAAATCCTCCAAAGGATGATTAATCAAGCTCAACAGAGTCGGCCATCAACTGTTATTGGAACCGGTTTACTTGCTCAAAAAGGTAAATTTCTCAACGCCCTAACTGTGAGACAAGAAAAACCGAGTTCTTGGATTATTGACTCCGGGGCTTCAGATCATATGACTGGGAATGCGAGTATACTTCGCAATTATTCTCCTTGTTCTTAAAATGTCACAGTCCGAATTGCTGATGGCACGTTTTCAAAAGTGGCTAGCATAGAATCTACGGTCATCTCAAAAGAATTAATTCTTGATACAGTACTCTTGGTCCCAAACCTTGACTGCAACTTACTTACTATAAGTAAACTCACTCAAGACTTGAACTGTATCACTAAATTTTCCTCCAACTCGTGTGTTTTACAGAACTTGGATTTGGGGAGGACGATTGGCAATGCTAGAATGTGTGTGGGGCTCTACTTCTTAGAGGTTGAAGGATACAAAGGAGGACAAGCTTATACAGCAAATCGTGTGCCTTCCAAAATAACTTCAAAAGTTTGTCTACTTCCTCTGTTAGTCAAAATAAAGATGGTGAAATAATGTTGTGGCACTATCGTCTTGGACACCCCAATTTTATTTATCTTGCTAAACTATTTATGTCTCTCTTTTGCAATAGAAATCCAAAGTTGTTTCAATGTGAATTGTGTCAATTGTCCAAGCATGTACGCAATTCATATCCTAGTATTCCATACAAATCTTCACAACCGTTTTCCATTATTTATAGTGATGTGTGGGGACCATCTAGAATAAAAAATATCACAGGTTCTAGGTGGTTTGTGATTTTTGTGGATGATCATACACGGGCCACATGGCTATTTCTGATGAAAGAAAAATTTGAGGTTGGGAAAATATTTCAAAACTTCAATAAGATGATTCAAACTCAATTCAATAGCAAAATCCAAAATTTTCGAACTCATAATGCCAAAGAATATTTTGTTTACTACCTTGGGGATTACCTATTGAATCAAGGGATAGTTCATTAGAGCTCATGTGTTGATACACCCCAATAAAACGGAGTGACCGAAAGGAAAAATAGACACTAGCTAGAGGTTGCTAGATCTTTACTCTTCACCACACATGTTCCTAAACATTTTTGGGGAGAAGCCATTCTCACATCAGCCTACCTTATCAACTGAATGCCCTCACGAGTCCTTGGCTACAAAACACCATGTCAAGTACTTCTTGAATTTTTTCCTCATTCTCGACTCATCTCCACACTTCCTTTGAAAATTTTCGGGTGCTCTACCTTTGTCCATATTAGTTTATCCCATCGAAGTAAACTGGATCCCAAGTCAGAAAAGTCTCTTCCTCGGATATTCACCCAACCAAAAGGGTTACAAGTGTTATTCCCCAGAAAAACGACGTTTCTTTACTTCCATGGATGTGACTTTCCTTGAAAACCAGTCGTACTACCCCAAAACCGATATTCAGGGGGAGAGAGAGTCAAAACAAGAAGAATATCAGTTTTGGGAAAATTTGTGTCAATCAAGTCCCTCCATTCCTCCTGATCATCCTATTCCCTCGAGTCCCTCAATTCCTTCAATTCAAAATCCACTTCCTGAGAATCCACCTGAAATTAATTATATGCCCGAGCCTATCTCACCGGCAAGAAGTCCTTCACCTTATCCGAGTCCTATATCCCGTCAAAGTATCCCTCCTTCACCTTCACTCACAGAGACAGAGCCACATACACATCTTGTGCAGACCCAAGAATCTGAATCGAGTCCAAGTAACACTAATGAACCTATTCCTCTTGAGATACCAAACAATGATCTTGGTTGGCCTATTGCACCAAGGAAGGGTGTGAGATCATGCACCTTACATCTTATTTCTAACTTTGTTTCTTATGAAGGCCTATCTCTTAAGTTTCGTGCTTTCACTACCGAACTCACCACTACAGAAATTCCCAGCAACATCTATGAAGCACTGAAACAGCCAAGATGGAAAACAGCGGTTGAAGAAGAAATTCGGGCACTTGAGAAAAATAGGACTTGGGAATTGTTAGAACTACCTAGAGGAATGAGACATGTTGGATGCAAGTGAATTTTTACCATCAAACATAAAGCATATGGAAGCATAGATCGATTTAAAGCCCGGTTGGTAGCAAAGGGGTTTACTCAGTATTATGGGATTGACTACCAAGAGACGTTTGCCCCCATTGCAAAGCGTAACACTATTCGAGTCCTATTGTCTCTTGCTGCAAATCTTGATTGGCCTATTGACCAACTGAACATAAAAAATGTCTTTCTCAATGGGGATTTGGAAGAAGAAGTGTACATGGAGATTCCTCCTGGTTTTGAGACTCAACAAAATGCAAACAAGGTGTGTAAACTCAAAAAATCTCTATATAGTCTTAAACAGTCCCCGAGAGCCTGGTTCGACAGATTCACAAGAGCTGTGAAGAAGTATGGCTACTCCCAATGCCAATCCGATCATACTCTCTTTATCAAACAATCTCCTGAAGGTAAAAAGTCTATTCTCATTGTCTATGTTGATGACATTGTGATCACAGGAGATTATGAAGAAGAAATAAAGGCTCTTAAGAGTTTATGAACAACCCGACTAAAGAACATCTGGAGGCAGTTTATCGGATTCTAAGATACTTAAAAAGGACTCCCGGAAAGGGATTATTCTTCAAAAAGATGGATAGTAGAGATATTAAAATCTATACTGATTCTAATTGGGCTGGGTCAATTACAGACAGAAGGTCCACCACTGGTTACTGCACATATGTCTAGGGGAATTTAATCACTTGGCGAAGCAAGAAACAGTCTATTGTGTCTCGAAGCAGTGCTGAAGTTGAGTTCAGGGCAATGGCCCTTGGAATATGTGAAGGAATGTGGTTGAGAAAGCTACTTGCAGAGTTAAGATCCTCAAACGAAAGGCCTATAAGGATGTTTTGTGATAATCAAGCTGCCATCAACATTGCCAAGGATCATGTTCATCATGATCGGACCAAACATATCGAGATAGATCGCCACTTCATCAAAGAAAAGATCGAGGCAGACATCATCTCCTTTGTTTACACACCTACCAAAAACCAAATTGTTGATATTCTCACAAAGGCTCTCCCTAGAGCTAATTTTGAAGATCTGAGTTCCAAGCTGGGTATGATTAACATCTATTACCCAGCTTGAGGGGGAGTGCGGAATTACTGTTTTCTAGGAGAAAATTTGCAAGGATTTGATTCCTTATTTAGATAGGCGGAAAATTTATAGGATCAATTTGTTAAGTTGTTTCCTATTGTTCCTGATTACATTTTATTTGGGTATTATTAGCCTTAATTATAGGGATTGAGTTGACAGGATTGTTGCCTTCTTTTTCCTTTATATAGTCGTGTACATAGCTATTCAGAATAAGAGAAAATTCAGAATTCTCTCTCAAAATCAACAATATTGATTGTTTCAATCCCTAAAACCTCACAAGAAGAATTGTCCCCCATAACAACTTTACCAGCAAATGGTGTAAGAGGTAAACCATTCTTCACGTGGACACACATGATGGAAATAAGCATAATCAAGAATGCACTCCCTGGATTCTTTTTCTTTATCAACAATTAATAGAACTTCAAGAATATCATCCTCTACATCACTTGCCTCAGACACTGCAGCAGTATTGGACTCACTTTCTTTCTTTTTAAGGCAATCCAGTATCAAATGACCTTTGTAACCACAAAAATAGCATGCTCGCTCCGAAATTGGCATCCAGTTCCGGAAAGTTCCACCTTTCCATTTATCACGTTCACCTTGCCTTCTTTCAAATTTTCTTTTGTTTTCAGCAACTAGAGCTTGTGACTGATCATCCCGGATATTCCTTTCATCTTCATTTATTTTCTCACTATAAAATAAAGCACTCTGCACTTGCTCAATTGTCACGGTATCTCTCCCATAATCCCATAAAGCAAAGAATTAAATAAAGGTTTATAAGTAGAACGTACCGATGTCAATAAAATAACATTTTTATCATCATCACTCAATTAACACCAACATTAGATAGATCGCAAATAATGTTATTGAACTCACTAAGGTGATCATGCAAGTCCACACTATCTTTTCTACGGAATGAGTACAGTTCTTGCTTAAGATCAACCAGTTGGTAAGATTTTTTCCCATATAAAAATCTTCCAATTTTTGTCATAAATCCACTGCAGATTTTTCCCCAACCACATATACAACATCATCAGTCAGAGTCAAACGAATGAGTATTCAAATCTCCAACTTCTGTCGCCTGCCAATGAAACCCATTTCAGCCACGTAGCCGTCCATTCGGACAACACGGTAGCCTTAAGGACCCATTGGTCGGAATCAGTCGTATAAGAGCCAGGAATTCCGTCACCCGTGGGCGGTAGACAAAGCTCAGAGTCTCCTTTATCCCTGATCTTTGCCAAAATCTCTCCCCGAAGTACTCACTGCCTTCGAATTGATTATGTTCCACCTTTTCTCATCCATATTTGCTGGCTTCTCGTCCAACGCCTCATCTAAACCTTATTGAACTAACAAGTTTCGTATCCGAACCTACCAAAGACTAAAGTTCTTTCTTCCATCAAAATTTTTCACCGCAAACTTGACATCTAGAGTTCCCCGCCATAGCTCTGATACCAGTTTGTTATGAATAAATTCTTTTTTCTGATTATGAATTAATTCATAACAAGAGGAAACCCTCGAGGCTTTGGAAATACTTGATTGATATTAGAAATTTCATGGCTGCCAATGTCCAATTTTAATTGGGTAATGGTCAGTGTGCGAAAAAATTTCTGGATCCATGGTGGACTGGAGCTCTCTTGTACAAATTTTTGGCCATAGAATCATTGGATAATTTGATCTTGGCAAAAGTGTGAAGGCTCCTTCAGCAATTCTGCATGGCTGATGGGTTACCTCCCTCTATGGCTGCAAAAGTTCAAGGAATTTGGAACCAAACTGTTGATGCACCTCTCTCAAAGTTCTGACTATATTCCATGGACCCATGGACGTGCTTTGATCAAATCTCTTTGGAAGCATTCTCGATCAGAATCCCCTAAAAAACAGTGGTCTGAACTGGTTTGGAAAGGGGAAAGCCAGCTGCTAGTATAGTGGCTTGTTGGTAATTTAAAATAAACAGTCCATGTTCCCAAATACAGCTTACAGGCATCCATGTTATTCCCAATTTCTATATCTGCATTTATGCTCAGGAAGCTGGAAATGGTATGCCTCGTTTAATTGGAATAGGATTAGGTGAATGCTATGGACCATCACATGGCGTGGTTCATAGCTCATTCAAAATTTAGAGGAATGTGCAGCAAAATGGTGAGCCTTATTCTCAATTATACCTTAAGGCAGCTGTGGTGGTCAATCAGAAGTTTCGAGATGGAATTTTGATTAAACCTTTTCAAATCGCAAAGCAGGTCATTTCGCATGTGATGACTCCACCATAATTACACGATCTTCTGGAATAATTTACCAAACAGTGATTAGTCTTGTGTTGGTTGTCAGCCTTGTTATAGTTGGTCTCTCTGGGAGTACTTGTGACTCAGCAGTCTGTATCCTGTATCGTTTCCTTGTCTAGTCTTTCTCTGCCTTGTAATATTTGTTAGCCAATCTTTTTGGAGGTAGAGGGGCCTGTTCTGCTTCCATTTCTGTTTTTTGGTAGTTAATAATAGGGTAATTTGCATTGACACCCCCTGAGGTTAGGGTCAATAGCACTCAGATTACGGTCAACGTTTTTTTGGCACTCACACCCCCTGAGGTTCCTCCTTCATTGCAATGACACCCCCTGGGCGAGTGAAATGACTATAATGCCCCTTTAATTGTTTCACTTACTACATTAGGGTAATATATAAAGTATGAAATTACTCATATGCCCAAACACTTCACCCCTCTAAAATTACTAATTACACTTCCATCCCTTATTACAAAATATATATTACGAAAATTACAATTTAATTTTTTTTTCTTTATAATATAATTTGTATATATAATTACGAAAATATATATATATATAATTTGTAAAAAATATATAAAATTTGAAAAAACATATAAAATTCGAAAAAATATATAAAATTTGAAACAATATATAAAATCAAAATATATATATAAAATTTGAAACAAATATATAAAATTCGTAAACAATATATAAAATTCGAAAAACATATAAAATTCTAAAAAATATATAAACTTCAAATATATATATATATAAAGTGTGACTGAATTTTAAGTGGACAAGCTTCAGAGTCATTAGTCAAGGTAACGGATCCTCTCCAACTCTCTGCAAAGCTATTTCAATGGCCACGATGGCGACACATACCCCACGATGGTGACCGAAATCGGAATCGAATCGATACTTTATTAAAATATTTTAATCAAAATTAAATATATTAATATTTAGATTAAAATTAACGGTTCGTTTCCGGTTCTCATTTTTAAAGAACCAAAATTATCGGAACTGAACCGTTAATTTTGATCCAAATAAAAATTTATTTTCGGTTCTTTAAAAAAGAGAACCGGAACCGAACCGTTAATTTTTATCCAAATATTAATATATTTATTTTTGATTAAAATATTTTAATAAAGTATCAGTTCGATTCCGATTTCGGTCACCATCGTGGGACATGTGTCGTCATCGTGGCCATTGAAATAGCTCTGCAGAGAGTTGAAGATGATCCGTTACCTTGGCTAATGATTCTGAGACTTGTCCGCTTAAACTTCAGTCACACTTTATATATATATATATTTGAATTTTATATATTTTTTAGAATTTTATATGTTTTTAGAATTTTATATATTGTTTTCGAATTTTATATATTTGTTTCAAATTTTATATATATATTTTTTAATTTTATATATTGTTTCAAATTTTATATATATTTTTGAATTTTATATGTTTTTTCAAATTTTATATATTTTTTACAAATTATATATATATATTTTCGTAATTTTAATTTTCGTAATTATATATACAAATTATATTATAAAAAAAAAAAATTAAATTGTAGTTTTCGTAATATATATTTTGTAATAAGGGGTGGAAGTGTAATTAGTAATTTTAGAGGGGTGAAGTGTTTGGGCATATAAGTGATTTTATACTTTATATATTATCCTAATGTAATAAGTGAAACAATTAAAGGGGCATTATAGTCATTTCACCCGCCCAGGGGGTGTCATTGCAACGAAGGAGGAACCTCAGGGGGTGTGAGTGCCAAAAAAACGTTGACCATAATCTGAGTGCTATTGACCCTAACCTCAGGGGGTGTCAATGCAAATTACCCTTAATAATATGTTCCTAGAGTCAACTATATGGATCCTATTTTTCCATTCCGTCCAAACTATGTGATACATATGCCTCTATATTCAAAAAAAATAGTTTTTTTTTTTTTAATTAAAGATCTGTAAAAAGAGGTCCGAAGGGGAGCGCATCCACATACAAAAGGAGGCCAAAAAGCCTAACATCTCAAGGATCCCAAAAAGACATCATGATATGTTTTAGATAAAAAAAGTATGAATCCTTTATACCTTCTACACACACAGAGAGAGCGAAAGGTAAATTTTGTAAAACAATTACAAAATTAGGCATGTTGTGCAGTTAAGAACATACTGATGAAGAGCACAGGAAAAACAAAGGCTGATATGAATGTGATAATAAAATAAAGGGTAAACAGAAATAAATACATTCTTGAGATGCTTGGCATAGCACTAATAAACACATAAATAAAGAAAATCGATTAACCTGAGAATGAAAAGTACATTTAGACCTAGAAGAAAGTGCAATAAAAACTTGACTACAGGCTTATGCATAGATTTTTGAATCACAAGTATTTGAATCACATTAAGATGCAACACATGATTGAAATTATATGTACCAAAGTTGCCAAAAAAGGGTAACTAGAAGACTTACCAGAATTCTTCTTTCAAAGCCATACATTCCAAGCATGCCCATTATGGTAACTTTAAAATCACCGAATTCCTGGCTGCCGTTTTCATGAAGAAGCTTTGACATTATAGTTGGAAGGGGAACATACCCGATCATCCCCTCAACAATCTCTTTGATAAACTGAGAAAACAATTTCCTTAACATATGAGCACCTCGGTGGGACCTTGAGAGTTTCCACTTAATTATGCATGCCCTTTCATACTCCTGCCTACCTAATGATTCAGCTACCCTCCCAAAGTGATTTCCTCCTTCAGAAACTTTTTCACTATATGAATCCAATAAAGGCTCACAAAACCTGCATTAAAAAAATTCAATCTATTAGCATTAGGTTAAAAAATATAAGACAAAATATAGCACGCAATCTAAGTATTTGTGCATGAATTTACGTACCATTTTCTGTCAACGATTCTCGTCAGGAGCACATAATTTTGTACTTATCAAAAATAAATAAATTCCTAAACAAGATTTGGTTCCTTATGATGGCTAAACATCTAGGAAAGAAACCACATAACAGAATAACAAGTGCAACTAAGGATGTACCAAATAATCCAACCTCTGCATGTTCTCTTTCAAGATATCTGCCTAGAGTAAACTTAACACCGGTAAATAGAAACCCCCAGTTTTGTGCATGATACCATTTTTTCTCCTTCCCTTTTGTTGGGTCAATGGACATTGATTAAAAATATCATGAATCAAATCTAGAGTCTGGAATTTTTATTTTAGTTTATTTTATTTTGAGATAATTGGATTCTGAAAGTTAGTCTCATGGTAGTTACCTAGTGGTCATGGTCGAAGTGGAAAATTCAAGTTTCCACCAAGGATAAAATCGTATTATCTACTCCAATGGTACGAAGGTAATTTCACACAAAATGCACTAACAAAAAATAATCTTCATGCAACCCATTAGGATTTTTCCGGAAAATCCTATTTTATAGCATGTTAAGTGCTTTTGAAACCTCCTATTTAAACATCTTCCTAGTACAAATTTGCAGGGTACTTCAATCAAGGGTCTCTTGAGTTGTCTTTGATCGATAAAGATGCTCCTCCATAATGAGTCCCTGAAGCCTTGAGCATGAAGGGTTTTTTTTTCTCTCTTTTTTTTTTATAAGTTAAAATATATTAGTAGGTGGTCAAAAGGGAACGCATCTAGAAGACTACACAAAGGCCTAAGCCAGAAGAGACGTAGGAGGTCAAAGAACCCAAAACATCAACTATTTTCTGTAGGAATTTATGATTATTCCCCATAACCCCAACAATAATGAGAAGTAATACTAAGACATTTTGATGCCACATAAAAGATGCCTCCCCATGAAATGATCTTCTATTCAGCTCCTTCCAGATGCACAACCAGATGCAAAAACAGGCTGCCACCCTCGCAACAGGTTTGACCAAGGGATGCCACAAAACAGCCTCCCCAAACATCAGTCAATCCTCTCGACTAGTTGGGCGTAACCCACTAAACACCAAATAAGCCAAGAATAAGACTCCAACAGCCTAGGAAAGGGCAGATGATTAACAGACTCCCCTAGGCAAGAGCAGATGAACTATTTTTTGTAGGGATTTATGATTATTCCCCATAACTGAACAATAATGAGAAGTAATACTAAGACATTTTGATGCCACATAAAAGATGCCTCCCCATGAAAGGATCTTCTATTCAGCTCTTTCCAAATGCACAACCAGATGCAAAAACAGGCTGCCACCCTCGCAAAAGGTTCGACCAAGGGATGCCACAAAACAGCCTCTCCAAACATCAGTCAATCCTCTCGACAAGTTGGGCATAACCCACTAAACACCAAAGAAGCCAAGAATAGACTTCAACAGCCTAGGCAAGGGAAGATGATTAACAGACTCCCCTTGGCAAGAGCAGATGATCAACAGACTCCCCGTCTCTTTCGGACATACAACAAAAACCTTTTATCTTCCGGTTATCAAGAGCCAATCTTACCCAACACTGCTGTCAAGACGGAAAATGCCACTTTGTGAGGGGCCTTTGAACGCCACTCCGCCTTCCAAGGAAATCAACTCTAGAACAGTTGGAGATGCAAGAAAACAGAGGACAGACATCAAACATCCCATATGGTGAAGGAGCCCAAATGATTGAATGTGTCCCTCCATCCATATCCTGTCTATAAAGAATCTGCAGAAAGACAGAACATCATCTAACTCCCAATCATGAACAATGTCTAGAAATTACACATCCCATGTGACCATCCCATTATCAAGGCAATAAACAGTCTGCAAGCATGACGTGTCTATCAGTGGCAATCCTGAAGAGCCTGGGAAAAGAGACAGCCAAAGGGTGATCCCCACACAAAGGATCCTCCCAAATCTGAGTGTTCCTGGAATCCTGAACCCTAAAATCTGATATGCTTTGAAAATTCACTGGGAAGGAAATTCACTCTACCCTTTCCCGGTGAATTTCCTTACTCCCACACCTCCTACAAAACTCACCTTGCGAGAGCACCATCCACTCTCCTCTCCATAGCAGCTTGAGAAGACTCTTCTCCATACTCTGTCACGCTCTCCCCAACCCTCCACCACTTGCTGAGAAGAGTTATGTCAAAGGGCAACAATCTCTTAACTCGAACCACCTAATTGAAGAGGCCTACAAACCTGCTCCCAACGGACAAGATGATACTTGCACTCTTATCCACTCCACACAATAAAAAATTCAGCTGAATCCTTTCAATCTTTCCGGCCACAAAGTACATAAAGGTTTAAACCCTATTTAAATCTCTAAAAGTCAAATGTTACCCACTACGAAGATCTTAAGATAGAAGAGAAAGAAAAAAATTGATGACTTCTACACGAAGTTAGATAATTTTGTGAATGGAAACTTGCTTTAGGAGAATCCATTCCCGAAAATTAAGTTGTTCGTCTCTTACATCACTACCTCCTAGATTTCAATTGAAAGAGGAAAGCAAAGGCATGGACAGCAGTAGGGTGGATGATCTAGTAGGTTCACTACAAACTTACGAGTAGAACATCCATGCTCCCGACAAGAATAAAGTGACAACACTAGCTGAGAACGAAAAATAAGTTACAGTACTTGCTAGAAAATTTTAAATTCACAACAAAAAGAAAAAAAAATTAAAAAAAAAATAATAATAGAAAGGCAAATTCCATGCAAAATCTTGGGAATAACAAATAATTTAAAGCTATTAAGGAAGAGTCAAGTGACAACACTAGTAGTGAATGAGAAAGAAATAACATTACTTACTAGAAAATTCAAACACAATCTAAGAACTCAAATATTAAAGCAAAACGTAGTAATAAAGCTAATTATAAATTTAGAGATAGTATAAAAACTGAGAAACGTTAGCTGAGAAATCAGAAAAGAGACGGAGAGAAAGTAATTAGAGAAAGAGTTTAGGGCACACTACTGAATTGGTCTGTCCTTTCACACTTTGGCATAATTTTTTCTGCTTCCAATGGATACACCAAAAGTAATGTTAATTCACTCGGACATGGGGTACTTGAGATTTCATGTTTTAATATGGAAAATCCTATTTGATACGCATGTCAACTAGTTTTGGAACTTCCTATTTAAAAAATTTCCATGCAAAATCTGCAGGGGATTGTGATCAAGGGTCTTTGGAGTGATATAGACCAATCTATTCAAGAATCCAGATTCCTTCAAAATAAAATACTGAAAATCCTACACTCTACATTACTATATAACCTAGAAAAGACTATTCCACAGCTGATTATCAACCAAGGGCATAGAAAGAATATATGGAGATCATTTAGTTCCTTTCAAAGAACAATGCATATTTTCCTTTACGTTCATCAAAAGCCTTAGAATTGGTGTGTTCCTAAGTATTGATTACATTTTCCTAAATTGAGATGTTCAACACCAAAAGCAATCCATTCAACAGAGGTGGTATTGGCCGTCTAGTCCCTAGATATAAAATCACTGGTTCGAGAAACAGATTTATGGGGAGCAAAGAGTGTGGAGCATAGTTATTAAAGGCGCAAGGCGCTAGGAGAGGCGCGTGCCTAAGTGAAGTGGACAATGGAAAATATAATAAAAAAATAAAATTATTACTAAAACATTTATACTCTATAAAAAGGCGTAAATGTTATCAAAGGCACTCTTGCGCCTCAAGAAGCCTGGAGCCTAGGCGCGCCTTTAACAACACTGGTGTGGAGCAATCTATACCAAGAGGTAACCTGGAATGCTAGAGTTTAGAAGTGTTAACCAAGGTGGAAATTTTTTTCTCATAGTTTATTTGGTATGCTTGGACTCGGTTATGTGGTCTTCCAAATCTTACTCTCTAGATTCATCTTTTATGCTTCACCAATTTAGATCATTGTTGCACAGACTTTCAGTCCTTACAAGTATCAAGATGTGATACTCGAAGCAACTTCCTAACCCTATTTGTAATCTTGAATAATTTTAATACTCAAGATGTGATTTCCACACCACACTTGATTTTTGTAGTAAAAAAATGACAGTTCCCTCTTAAAATCTGTGTAAAAATTAAAGTGCAACCTGATAATAGAAATCCCACTATTCGTAACATAAGAACCAAGATACCATTATTTTCCCTCTATTTTTGTCCCTTTAGTTTTTGGCCTTACTAGAAGCAACTTTCTGCACCAAAATTAGTCTAGTTTATCCAAAGATTAGGGCCGTGATATTTGCATCCTGCTTAATTTCCTTAATAAAGAAAGTGACTCAGTTAACCCACAAATATGGAACGTAAGAGTATTCTATGAGACACTAACGGTGGAAGAAACTGTTTTTGAGGGTCAATTGCACCATTGCTTTGTAAAATGGGTGAGTCCAAGTAAAATTTTGTGGACTACGAATGATCTATGATTTAAACTTGAAGATTTACTCAAGAGCGATAACCTAATCTTTCTCTCAATTATCTTTTCAATCTTCAGTCCCCCCCACCCCCCCCCCCCCCCCCCCCCCCCCCCCCCCCCCCCGGGCCCAAAGATAGAGAAAGGGGGAAGTAGGACAAGGGGTGTAAACCATTTTAACAATGCCCCTTCTACCTTCTATCTCAGTGTACGTGTATCTAACATGACATACAGATATATATATATATATACACATTTATATACATACACACATATAAATAGATACAACTCATACCTGAACCTATTAAACTGCATTCACTGGCAAAAGAATTAATTACGAAACCCTTTGTTCATCTTATTATTGATTACTGAAATATGGTAAAAATTTTCTTGGTACTTCTATCTCCGTAATCTATTGAAATATCAGTACTATGTCAGTCATTTAGTTCCAGTTGCTACAAAATTATGTCATTATTAGAAAGAGTAGAAGTTAACATCGGATTATGCACAAGTCAAACTGTCAAAATCTATTAAAGAGACCACCGGGCACTTGATGTGATGGAAAATAACATAAAGCACAATAGAAGAAATGGAGAGAGTTCAGATTAAGTAGATTTTGTCGGAATGACAACTATCTTCATATTCATGGTTCTTTAAAGGAATTAAGACAACATCCTATCATGGAAGATTATCGAATGGCAAAACGATGAGTTCTAGGACTACTATTTCAAGTTCAACAAATCTGACAAGTTGAAACTTGGCCCAGTAGATGGTAGCAAATTAAAAGAAAGAATAGTAACAATGAGTATTGGGGTGTTAGGCTTACGAATCAAGCAACCGAAACCAGAGGGATTCTGACTCCTCGGGATCTAATCGAGGGGTATTCCGCTGACACATTCCAATACAGGCGCGCAAGATATCGCGCACTTCACTCACCTGTCAAGGAAAGATCACAACTATGAAACTTTTTACAAGAAACATCTTTTCCAACACAGAGAGAGCAGAGACATCTCTACGGACCTCACTCTTTAAAATGGTGCTAAAATGCTCCATACCAGCATCAGAAATTAAATTTCCAACAGCCGTATCAAGCATGATGAATTTATCATTGAGGCCAGAAAGAGTAAGTACAAGAGCACTTCCGACATCACCAACCCTTTCCAATAAGAATGCTGCGGCATCTATTATCCCATACTCCTGGCACAGGCGCAAACAGTGTTCCACCCTGTAGCTTTCAAAAGTCTCCAAGAATTTGAGAACTGAATTGCGCTCATGTTTACACAACAGCTGCAAAAGTAAAATGAGGAAAACTTATTTAAATATATATACACAATTAAAATAAAAAATGAAATTAAAAAGAAATCTGAGAACTATCTCAAACGAATAAGTGACCCTGGAGGTGTTACAATCATCATTTAGTAGTTAAGGTGAAAATAGGGGGCCATACACTATCCCTGCTTTACTAGGTAAAGGAACAGCATGAATATTGATATAATTGCCACCAAACAGAGGCTGCTAAGATGATCAACTGATAACAATATATCCAGAATAGAGGCATCCGAAAGAAGGTTTGAGATAACCTTGGTTAGAGAGAGAAACAAAGACTCTTTTAATGATTCGATTAAAAACATTATGGACAATATTACTTACTCTATATATACAGAGAAGGTAAGGAAAATGATGTCCCAGTCAGACAAGTGACTGAAGCCTCTACAATGTCCAGACTCACCATGGATAGGGTGGCAAATGGGCAGTTGTGAGTGGGTCTTAGGAAAGTTGTAAATCGACAGTGGTCACTAAAGGGGTACTTAACCCATTAACCATGACAGGTTATAACTGGGTCCGCCCTTAAAGGGGCGAATCAAACCCGGTTCTGATCCAATGACCCAAAAGGTTTTACTTGCAACAAATTGAATTTTAGTTAACCAGTATCTGTATTTCCACTTATCAGATCCAGGTTAAAATAGATCCGAGAAAAAACTATGCCCGATTCAGAAAACCCTAGAAATTTACGAATGGTGCCTGCATTTAATATTTCATTATCTTAACAATAATAATTGTAAAAGAAAAAAAACGGTTGTGCAAAATCCAACCAGTAATATTCTGTACAAATATCCATTAACAAGAAACACTGAAAGAGACAAATTACAGTTTGTTTCCTATTTTCTTCCCAGCAATCCAACAAAGAAAAATGAACAATAGTACGCATCTGGAATGATTTTGGTCTACTGGGGTAAATTTCCTCTACAGAATTCGAGTGACCATGACAAGAATAGAATACTTCCATTTTGAGAAAAAAAAAAAAAAAAAAAGTTGCACAACGAAAACCCTGATTCTTATTTGACCTAAAATCACGAAAATGAACAACAAACATCTCAATCCCATTCTCAATTTCCTCAAATCCAAACCCTAGATCCTCAGAAACACATAACAAACTGAGTTCGCTCAACCCAAATATCCCCAAAACTCGCAAGGAATTGAGGCCAGTCAACCACACGAACAACAATTAGACAGGGTACCCATTCAATGATAGAAGATACGCTTAGAGGTACCTTTCATATATTATGGGTGCTCCAGACATTTTATGTTTGAATGGACAGGGTACCCATTCCCTACACATTATTGACCAGTTAATGACCCACAAGTTAAAGCACTCACCCAATAAGTCTTTGCTAATGGGCGTGTATGGGAGAAATGACGGGTTTGGGTAACTTTTCAAACCCTATTCATGGAACTAATTTCCTAGATTTAAACCCATTCTCTAGGTTATGAAATATTGGGAAGACTCCTAAAGGAAAAGCAACACAAATTAAGTAAGTTGACTGATGGAGCCTCTATTACAAAAGCAAGACTAAAAGAGAGTAACTTCAAGTTACACCCATAATTACATGAATCGTGTTCAAATGAGCAGAACAAAAAACAGGATTCGAAACCTAACCTCAAAATGAAGAAATAAAATATCGTTGAGGTGAGAAATAGCTAAATTTCAACCCAAAGTGTAGGAAATGATATGAATTGATTAAGAAAAACAAATACCATAGGACATGAGTGAACAAGCAGAACAAGGTTAGACATGCTGCCCATCATTTAAGTGCTAATAATATACACAATTTTCAAAAATGCTTTTACCTCAAGATATAGCTCTATCATTTCATCAGTTAAATGAACAGGATTATTGTGTAGTATCTTCGGGAATTCCGATATCCTCCTCAAATAAGCCTCAACTCTATCTGACCATCTTCCACCGGGAAAACCAACAATATCAGATTTTTTAAAACATGAAAAGTTGAGAATTCCAGATAAATGAACCTCAACGAGTGTCTTTAGATAAAGGAAAAGGCTTTCTGAGTGAGAACGTAGTTCAGAAAAAATTTGCTGATTTTCTCCAGCAAAATGGTCAATAATCAAAAAGAACGCTCCCTCTCTGCAAATGATCAGAAACAATAAATTTCTTAAGTATAGTAAGAAGTAAGAGTCAAACCAACACAAACTCCTACACAAATCGAACATGTGAAACCAAATTCTGTTTAACACCATAATTGTTCAAAATATTACCTGCATAAGCAAACCAAATTTGGGATTTGAGAAATGACAGCTGATCGAAAAGCACCTAAGTCAGGTTCATTCAGCAGTAGTAATGTATCATTGATGAAAGAAAAGGCATGAACAGGTTCATCCACATCTTTCATATAGCTATCCAAAGCAGAAAGATACTGATGTCTGATGGCATGAATTAAGCCACAAACCTATGAACACAATTAATGAATATAATAAGTTAATAAAATATGTGTGGGTGGGTGGGTGGGTGTGTTGAGACACACGGACAGCCAAACAGACAAGACACAACAGCTTCAACAAAAAAAAATAAAAAATAAAATGCCAATGGTCAGACGTCCAAACCATAGTCGTATATTCCCTCCAACACCGTATAAGAGACATACTAAAGATACCTGATGAAATTGAGCTTGTTCGCAAAGACGCAACACATAAGATGCATCCCAGTATCTTTCAGGCACTACTTCCAATAGAGCAAGCACCTGTCTCTCTCTAGTTTTGAAAGTCTCAGCATTCCGTCTTGGAACATTTGGTAAAAGGTGATTCTCGGATGTGAAGTACTCAAAAATCTGACTCAGTACGGTGTTGGGGATAGTAGCTCTCTTACAGGAAACATTGTACGCAATAAACTCAAACATGTGGCCTACGTCCTTCTTTGAAGGCCAATATTCCACTCCAATATTATCACGGCTGGTAGACATGTCCTTTAGGGAGTTGACTGTATCCAGAACAAGAACAAAAGCATTTACTGTTCTTTGGACCAACAAGTTCAGACATTCAGCTGTTGAACCATCTTCATTCTTATCCTCCATATTTATATTGGTTGAATCATCAGATTTCGGCGTTTTACCTTCTACAAAGGCACATGCCAAAACATCTAAAGTAGCTTCAGTATCTAACTCTAGGAGATGATACATGTTCAGGTATTCTCCGGTGGAGGATAAGCATGAACTTGCCCATGAATTTGGTGCACTAGAATCCTCCAATAGAAACTGCAAGAGCTCTATTCTAAGAGATGGCAAGCGTGTAGAGGGGAGAGTTCCATGTCCTGAAAAATAAAAATAGATTCTTTAATTCTTTACAACTCTCAATTCAACTGTAATACCCCATTATTTTAAAATATAAATATATTAAATTGAATATATTTTATTCAATTAAATTATTAATTATTATTATTCTGATTTAATTAAGAATAATAAATAAATTAAGGATGGACCATTAAATTGGGCTTATAAGTCAAATAGGTCAATATTTTAATTGATGATGGGCTGTTATTTATTTTGGGCTCATAAGAGTTATTTGGGGATAACCTAATATAAAGTTAGGGAATTATTCCTACTATATGGTTTTATGAGATGAGCGATGGAGGGAGGGAGGAAGCAGTTGCATTGGAAGAGAACGAGAGGAATTAAGCGAGAGGTAGCAACAACCAACTAGTTTGCGCGGGATCTTGCTCTACGATCAGGTAATCTTGCTCTTCTCTTCCCTCTGTCTACTTATGTTCCTATACACATATATATATGTATGTAGTCAACCCTAATTTTGAAAGGGCGGGTATTCAAATCGTGCTTTTTTGTGTTCATATTATATATATATATATATATATATATATAATATTGGGATATGTAGGTATGAACATGTATACTGTGTGTTTTGTATTCGAATTTGATTCTGTGGGTTTACATCTCTATATTTCGTTTATGTGCATATGCTGATCTTTTATGTGTAAAAGATATCTAGGTTAGATTAGGGTTAAAGTTTACGTAGTGTATTGCAAAGGTTGTAACCAATAAAAATACGATGAGGAAGTGTTCGTGGATATTCATGGTAGGCAAAGAATTCTATTAATGTAACAAGGTGATACGAATGTAACATTAGGAAACAACCTAGTGTAATAAATATACGAGAGTAACTATACGAATATAATTTTAGGAATAAAGTAATATAAATGCATATGTGAATATAAACTAATTATTTTGGTATACTATAACCGATTTTGTGTGTGTATATATATATATAACATTAGCAAATAATTTAATATAACCACAGACATGGATACATTTATATACATTAATTATTCTTCAATACCAATGTAACCCCAGGTTACAAATAGACTGTATCACAATAACTGTGTGATACGAAATTAGGTAAATTTAACCACCGGATATAGTGTTATAGGAATGTAACATTAGGGAATAACCTAATGTTACCACTGCTATACGGTGAATATTACATAATATTAGAATAACCTATTGTAAGAGATGCATGAATAATAACATAAAATTAGGGAAGGGTTAATACAAATGTAACAATAATGCGATAGGGTGGAACCATCCTTGGAACTATACGAGTTATACAAATGTAACACCATTGGGAATGGTGGAAATAGACAAATTAAGGTTGTATGAATGTAATATTAGGGAATACCCTGTAACCACTGGGATAAGGTATAACCACTGAAATATCGGGAGAAACGCGATTAATTAAGATTAATGATGATAACCGCTCATATGTTATTGTATAAGTTTTCTACGGAGAATTAATAAATTCTCTAATATGTGACATATTTAGTAATTATTATTTTCAATGTTTGTGGAATGGAGATCTATGCGGAGAATTAATAAATTCTTTAATATGTGACATAATTAGCAATTACTATTTTTCTGTGATTATGGAATGAAAGGAACCACGATGGGATAACTATTAACGCAGTCTCATCTGTATCATGGTTGACTAGTCACGACATGGATAAGTTATTGGCTACGTGGTTATAATTAGGCATTGTTAAGTTGCCTATTAAATTGAGAGTTAGTTATGGTTCCATATATATGATTATTGTTATGGTTTCATATATATCATTGTTGTACTTATGATTTCATATATGATTGATTTGGTTATGGTTTCATTTATAGTTGATTTGGTTATGGATTTATTTATGGTTAATTTGGTTATGGATTCCATAAACGGGATGTTATATATATACAAATATAGTGATTATATTTATAGTTATGGGTATTAGAGTTTGTGTTCTCTTATGTTGTTGTGAGTTGGCACTTAGAGAAGGTAAGATTATCAGTACTAAGGGATCATGTAGAGTTTACTTGTTCGTGGGACTAACCCACCGTTGTTAATATTTCAGATCATCAACAATTCCAATTTTATTTTATTTCAGTATAGGGACTCATCTTAGTTATTATATTCAAACTATTATTCCCATTTACGGCTTTAGGGGTCCATAGTAATGGGATTTCCGATTTGTACCCCAGGAGGATTTGGATTGTTCATTCTTTATATTTATGAAAAATTGAATAGTTGAGACTCAGTTATTTCTTTATAATGTCTTTTATTCTGTGCTTGTTTATTATCATATGTGGATGCTCCTTAATTTTTATGTATAGGCCTGACCAACCTATACATGAAAATTAGGGGGTGTCACAAACAATACTGAATTCCAGCACATAGAGTCAAGATGAACACCATGAGTAAAATAGCTTCAAACATACTCCCACTCAAGAGACACAAATTAGTTTTGAGAAAACAAAATGCAAACAATTTTGTTATGATCCAGTCAATGTTCTTTTGGGGGAGGAAAGTATGGGAAGTGGTGCATTGTTCTCTTTTCTTTCTATCTTCCACTTACTCTCCCTCTATTTGATGAGCCAAGAATACCACTCTCAACAAAAAGGCATGCCTAATGTCGTGCATAGTTAGGGGTGGCAATTTGTGTCCGTGGGTCGTGTTCGTATCGGGTTGAGATCGTGTCGGGTTAAAATGGGTCATGTCAAAAATGACCTAGTTAATATACGTGTCAAATATGCCCAACCCTAACCCAACTCATTATTTAAACAGGTAAGCCGACGCAACTCATGTAACCCGTTTAACCTATTTATCATAAATATTAAATTGAATTTGACACAACCCAACACGAAACAAACTATTTATCCTGTTTATCAGCAAAATCAAATTGAATTTGACACGACTCAATTACAACTTTTTTATATATTTCCACCCATGACCAATTAGAAAAGAGAAAAAAATAAATATAATCGTGTCAAATGGGTTATTCAGGTTACTCGAGTTTGACCCTAACCCAATACTAATATTTTTGTGTCGTGATCGGGTCGACCGTTATACAACTTGAATCCTTTTATGGTTAACCATAACCCTTTTAATTCATGTCATGTTTGTGTCGTGTTACTGTGTCATGTCTCATTTTGCTTGAAAACATTAAACTCCACAATAGAATAATAGAAATTTGAAGTTGTTAACAAACACGATCCTGCAATAATAATTCATGGAACAAGCATGATCTGTAACGGGAGTCTGAATAATTGTTTAGAGATGAATCCTTAAAAAGATGGAGATTAGTATAAGAGGATGAATCATCTTTAATATTACAATCAGTATCAAGTGCGCAGATAGAGTTTTCCTCACAATTATTCATCGAAAAAGCAAAAAAGAATCAGGTGCCGCGGTTTTTCTTTCTGTTGACCTCACACATAGTGCCCAAAACACTTTGATGGACGAATTTGCAATATATACTTCAATTAAATCTGGGTTTAAAATGATTTGTTTTTAATTTATAAAGATATTTTAGTACAGGTAATGACTTATCTCTTCACTTTAAGTCGCTGCTGAGAGTAAAGACATAATAATTTTTCAAGTGGGCTATGGATTTTGCTTTCAGGGATGTTAAGGACAAGAAGAGGCTCATCTATCTTGATGACCCTACTGTCTTTTCGAATTACTGGATTACAAAGTATCCATTGCTTCGAATTCAAATTAGATCTCCTTCTATACCTCACAAGCAGCAGCTGTGGCATGTGCAAACAGTCATTCCCTTGCTTTGAAGTCTTTTTTCTTAAGGTCCGTACAGCTCAGGAATGCTAATGTTAAACCCAGACTAGTGGAGCACTATATATAATATACGAAATTCTTGAAAACCAAAATATCCGTTGTTGTCTTCGTAACCGCAGTTATTAGTGCCTTTCTTACGCTTACGGGATTTACTTCTACTGGAATAACCGATGTGAATGCATATCCGATTCACGTCAGGCATTTCACCAAGCTCAGCTACTATCAATCAACAAATTTGTTCACCATCCCACTCAGTTCTTCTCATCGTAATTGCCTGACGTCTCATGAACCAACTGTTCTTTCTTGCAGCAGTCCACGCATTGACAAACTAGACATGTTGCTATTCTTTGTTTTGGGTGCAGTATATGGTGGGAACTGGTCCTTTGTTGAGGTTGCGGTTGCATACTTGGAACCGATGTTGAGCTTCTTATTTGTAGAGGCCTATTAGATTTGAAAATAGATACTTCTGCAGGCTCTTTGTGATATGTGTGATAATATAGTTTCTATATAGCTTATTTGTGTCTGGTTGTCCCCTGTGGGGCTTACAAATATTCTTATTAACAAGACATATTGCATTGGTTGTGAGCAAGGCAAAAGTAACAAAGGCCTCTAAAGAGATTAGGGCACACAACTTGAAAGTTGAGTAGTCGCACCATATTTGATAAAAGTATAAGAATCCAAAATTTATTATGTTTCAGATGCTTTTATTAAGGTAAAGGATGGACGCAGGAACTCAATACTCAATAAGGCATAGATCAGATATTACTGATTCTGCTAATTTTCTTTCACATTATAACCCCAGTAATAATCGTGCTCACACATAAAATAAACATCATCAATCAATAAATTTCAGAATCCACATTAGCATCATCATGACAAGTTAAGTTGTAGAAAACTTCCTTTAAATAATTCAATTGGATGAAGATCCAGCAACAATATCATGGAACAATACCTGGAGGAAAGGCAAGACCTGAAAAACAGTACTTCAGGTAAACAAGCATCCGGTACCTGTTTCCAAAATCCATGACAACATGTGATCAATTTAAAGTGGTGCCACAATAACCATAAGTATAGTTTATTTAAAGTAACTTGTGCATTTATTATGTGTGAGACATTTTCTTTCCCTGAATTATGAAATTGAGAGGGATTTGTAGAGTCAAGAAGACCAGAGATCCACCCCAAGAGCCACCATGACAGTCTAACCATAGTTTAGATTGTGAATTTTATGCCCAAAGTGGTGGACTCCTCAGCAGATATTCAGTTTGATAATGACAGTGCCTCAACTAAGAACATTTACGGTGGTTCCTCACAGACGAATATGTTTCATAAGAATCTCCAAAGTTAAAAGATGTGACACATGGAAGGTCGAGGGTGAGGGTGATGTAACATCGTGTGGTGTGTGTGGGGGTGGGTGTGGGTGAGGGGGTAGGGGTGGGTGTGAGTGTGTGTGTCTGTCTTACCTACTAAATGAGAGGGGAAATAGAAACAAAAAAAAAAACAAAACAAAGTAAAAAACAAAAAGAAAAAGGATGTTGGTGTCATGTAAAATCGTATCAGAAATGCAAAACACATGAAATCAAGTGAGGAGGTTATTGATATGAAAAATAGAATTACAGATCATAAACAAACAAGGAAACACAAAGAAGGATTCTACTATCACAGAAATAAAATACTTAGTAACAGTAATACATCATACCCAAGAGCAGCGGCACTTTCCCTGGGGGTATTCCGTAAAACAACCAGGAGCTCTTCTAGAGGTGCCTTATAATCATCTAAACCCCTGTTAAACAAATATACCAGCGCACCATGCAATCTGTGCTCCCGGCATAACCGCACAACCTACAAGAAATATCATAATAATTATCGACTAGGTTATATAAGGAACGGTACACTAAAGTACAGATACTTCTAAAGATGGCCCGTGTCTTTTTAAATTTAATTTTTCATAAGTGGCTACCTAGCCCATATGACCATGCAACACAGGCTTCATGTCAATTTCAATATTATTTCGAAACTCCGAATATTTGATAGATTCTAAAAGCAAATAAGAAAAAAGGAAGTGATTATCCAGTGGGCGTCCAGCATCTTGCAAGGACGGAACTGTGTACATAGCTGACATTGGAATTCTTCACAAAATGGTTTTCCTCAAACTCAAACTTGCCTTCTGATACTTAAAAACCTAAATATTTACTATTGACCAAGCAATGGCCCTTTTCTCAAAAATAATGACACCGAATCTTAAAATAGCAGTTTTTTACTTTTCTTTTTCCAGCGCCAGTGGTTCCCTTAACCATATTCCACTGGAGAGCCTCCAGCATATAACCATTAGAAACACACGTTACTGTATCCTAGCTAAATCCTCACCCTTTGTTTCGTTACTTGTTTTACAAGAACTTTTCATGTTGAAAAGTTGTTATCAAGTCATATCTAGGTTCGTGTGTCATGGGCAAAAATGATTGTATACTATACACCTGTTTTCTATTAAATGATCTCTTCTGTTAATAGCATAATTATCAAGGAAATCAGCAAACTAGGAATACGATACAACCTGATTAAAATCCAAGGAAGAAATGTCCATATGGAGAACACATTGTTCAACTCGTTGCAGCCAACCTTTTGTGCTATAGTGTTCTACCAGCGCTTGCATAACCTTTGCCAAAAATAATAATAATAATAAAAGTAAGAATAGAAAAAATAAAGGACAAAAAAGGAGAGAGAGAGAGCTTATATATTAGCTATCAGAAAGGTTTATACATCAAAGTAAGCAGTACCTCAGGCGGTAGAGATCCAAGCATGTCTTTCAAAATATATGGCTCCAAAAGCTCCAAAAATGTGTCTAGCAGAGGAAAAGATAAGCACCATGTGATGAAACAAAATAGTATTTAATACATTTTTCAGAGTATCCTAGAGAATAAAAATACCATATTTACATATTACCAAGAAAGTGTGTAACAAAGCCAGCCCGCATGGGTTGCTGAGTTGGTTGTGGTGATGGCCTAGGAACCAGATATCCCAACTTTGACTCTTACTGAACTTGAGCGATATGGTTTACAGGGTCTCCTCACGAATTTGTGAGGACTATTTTTTTTCCTAGGAAAAAGGACTATAAGGAAACATGTATTTTGGGCGGTGAGTGTTGTGGATTTTGTGGGGTGTGTGTGTGTGTGTGTGTGTGTGGTGGCGGGGTGGGGTGGGGGGGCTGTTGAGAGAGCCTGCAGCAAATCCTTGTGTTCTATAACAATCAAATCACAGCTGAGAAACAAGTTGAATCCTCGAACCCTTTGTCTACTATAAAGTATCAGGATGGCAATAATTCATAAGATACAAAAGAGAGGCCATTTGTATCCTACTAAGAATGAATACAATCTCAAATGTACCATTCTTATAAAAGCGGCAATGAACAAAAGGCTATGCGAAAGGAAATTTAGAAAACAATGTCATAAGCATGTAGGTTCAGGGCCAGGCGGACTACTCCAAGAACAGTCATCCATAACTAAAGCTTGAGCAAGCAATAAAAAATACAAGCTTGCAAAAGAACTGCTTTGGCTGGACCAGCACTAACTGATACCAAGTCACTGTTTACTCTCCTCAAACTTATCTACCAAAAAGCTCTTGATTCTTGAAATGTAAATCTAACAATGATAAAATCCATGAAAATGTAGTGATAAAACTTTAAGATCAGAGGATTTCTAAAAGTAACATTTTCTATATAGGATGAAAGATTGAATCAACCAGGAATATATGATATACTATGTTTGGAATAGATAGGGAAAGTGGAGACAAACTAGTGGGATTTCATGTGACAAGAGAATATAGAACACTTACCAGAAAGTTTCTATAAGACAATTATAGAATAAAATCCACATTGCTATTTAAGAACAATGCTGAAATGAAAATGTTGATATCGATTATAGAACCAACTCAAATAGATTGTATTAGCAAACAACATACTAGATACCAATATAGAGAGAGGAACAACAGTTAATTAGATGGTACAAGGTAAAGAGGCACACGTAAATTGATTTGTTTAAGTTACAAGAAAGACCTTAAAAAACGAAGACAACAATCACCACTTAAAAGAAAGAGGAAAAATAGAATTCATGTGGCCAGCCCCATCCGAATGGGGCCAATGTAAGGATGATGATGATGACACATCCCATGATGATGATGACACATCCCTAGCAAGTGACATTGCAGGAGAAGTTGAATGGCACTATCCCTTACTCAACTTACCAATTTGTCAAGTTATCAGTGGCTAGGATAACTTTCTATACCACTACCCTCTCAAAGAAAGCCAGCTTCAAAAGAGTTTTATCCTCAATTGTGCTTTAACGGTTTACTAGCTATCTAATTTCAATAATCAATTAATGCTTAGTATTTTAGTGTGGCTTCAAACATGAATCTCAGATCCTACTTGGAGGCTGCCAGCCTGCCTTCTTTTTTTCTGGGGAGGGGAGGTGAAGGAGGAGTGTCCTCCAAAAGGGCATTCGCTCTATGTAGATGAGGTGTCTGTTGAACGGAGAAATAAATACTTACGTTCGTGTTTGGTAGGACGAATTGATGGTGCGGCAGAGGAGGAAGTGGATCAGATAGAAGCATGGGCCAAGAAGGCGTGGAGGGTTTCTTCTGGGTTTTCTGTAGCGTGCCTTAGCGACGGTGCTTTTCTCTTCTGCTTTCCCTCAAAGGCAGTGGCCATGGAGGTTCTAAGTTCCAGACAACGTGATTGGGGGCAGCGACGACTTGTTTTAGATGCGTGGTCAACCGGCATAGGTGCGGTGATGCCATGGCAAACGAATAAAGTACGATGAATTGTTCTCAAAGGAGTCCCACATCATTTATGTTGTTTGGAGCTGTTTAAGAAGGTTGGGGATTTGTGTGGCGGGTATAGAGGATTGGAGAAGGTGGATGCTCTCAGGCCCGATAAGGTGGGTATTTTTGTCGCCGCCGGTAAGATCAGTCCACCTTTCATTTTCATTCACGATGAGGCTTTTTGTTTCCGCATCTCGGTGATGGACGATTGGTCCGATCACATTTCGGAAAGATGAATAGGTTTCTTTGCATTCTGGAGGGATGAAGGAAGGAGTGGAGCTTCGTCCGTGGGTGGCAGCAGGTCGTTGTTATCCCAGATCGCTTTTCCAATCGTCTTCTCCGGTGAGGAATCTCAAATTTAGGGTTTGTGTTTTGCCCTGTACGGATGGGGAAGAAGATAAGGTTTTAACGGTGGATGGTGGGGCGCGTGGATCTCAATTGCAAGAAGGACGGGTGACAGCGAGTGAGGTTGGGCGAAGGATTGGTCGCGTTAATGGGATGGCGACACCTGGTGTGGGTAGGTGGGGGTGGGGCCCACCTTGGGCCCGCAACCATTTCAAACCTGCATATTCAAAATTTGAAGGCACATGTGGGAATCACATACGCTTCATGGGCCGGGCCTTTCCTAGGGCTAATAGGGGTGTGCCTGGTGGGCTTGGCAGTTTAGGCCCTTCCTTTCATCATGGCGGGCCTGCGTTGAATCGGGCTGGGAGAGGCATTGGTCCAGCACCTACTATTGGGTTAGGTCAGGTTGACGACCCGGGCCTGATGATGGGGCAACCAGGTGCGATCTGTTTCCAGTGGATCCGGGTATGGAGTGTAACCCGGATCCGGGTCCGATTGGGGGCGATTTGAATTGCGATTTGGATGGTTCGACTCGATTTTCCAAGACGATTCCAGTGGCGACGACGTCGCCTTTAAGGACGACAAGGCCGAACGTGGATAAGGATGGTGTTCAGTTGGTTTCGCGTCAAAATGGGAAGGCGACAGTGGTGCAGGGATCGTCGCGAAGGTCTGCTCTTGCAAGTCAGTTTGTGTTTGATTATCGACAGTCAGGCTTTGTATGGCATAGTTGCGATGAGAAGGGGAAAAGGAGGATTGATGGGCCTAGGCTCATTCCGGCGATTAACATTTTTGTTGGTGCTAAGGAGAGTTTTTGCGGCAAAGGTGGTGATGTTGTGGAGCATGATCTGGTTGTTGCTGGTGGGTCTGTGATGAAATTGGCTGGTGTGGATGATAGAATTGCTTCGAATACTCATTATATTGGTGATTTGGAGATGGGTAGTGAGTGGGGGTGTTCGACTAGCACCGATTATCATGAATTTTGCAATGACGAGAGGAATTTGGTATTGACTTTGAGGATAGTGATTTGGGTTTTGTTTCGGATGACTTTGAGGATGTGAATCGGAAGGACAATGAGATGTGTTTGAGGAATATGGAGGTGTTGGAAAATGTTTTGCCCGTGGCGGTGGATCGTTCAGATTTGATTTCCGAAAATTGGGTAAAAGAGAACGTTGTGATTGTTGCTTTTATATTAAGGGTTAAGTTTGGAATTAATAATGTTGCTTTTATATTTGATTGTGGCTCTAGTGGATGACACAGAAGAGGAGCATAGTGGCGGGGAGAGAGCTTCGGTGGTGAATCGGTCACCTTCGTATTGGAAGGGTGAAAAGGAGTTGCGCAACTTGGTTTGCACTATTAACTATGATGGGTTATGTAGTGGATCGCGGGATAGCAAAGGTGGAAGGAGTGGGGGACGAAGGAGGAGGGAGGTGTGTTAGATTGTTTTCTCACATTGGATATCTTGAGACAGCGGGACATGTTTTTGGTTAATCGGTGTTTTCTATGCAAAAAGGATAGGGAATCTATTGATCACCTCCTTTTGCATTGTCCGATTGTTTATGACTGTTGGTGTCTTCTTTTTTGTCTCTTCGGCATTCAGTGGGTGATGTCGGCCTCTGTTCACGATGTTCTGGCATCTTGGAGGAGTGTGCCGATTGGTTCTCATGCTTAGCTCTTCTGGAGGGCGGCTCTCCTTTGCCTTTGGTGGTGTATTTGGATGAAACACAACAGGCGTTGCTTTGAGGGTGTGGAGTCCCCTTCGGGGGTGATCAAAGATGTCTTTATTTCTAGTTTGTTTTGTTGGGTGGAAGGTCATTATTGTAAATCTATAGATGAGAAGATATGAGTTTTTGGGATCTCTTGGACCTTAGGTTTTTTTTTGTTAATGGGACGCACTCCCCGTTTGGGTGTTTTTTTATAAAATACTCACTTATCAAAAAAATAATAATAAATAAATATAACAATAAAGCAATAGACCAGTATGTAGTGACATTCAGAAAAATAAAAATATAAAAAGACATACCTTTATGTTTAACATTCACAAATTTGGAAAGAATTTCATCAAAAAGGATGTCAGTTCTCTTGACATGGACACAGAATTCAACAGCGACCCCACCAACACGAGTGAACTGCTCCTTTATATCCGAATGCACAGAACTGCTTGAATTATTCGAATCATCCATGTGTTCCAGCTTCCCAATTTGGTTGCAAAATGCCACTGATATATAAGAAAATACTTCTTCTACGTATGACAAAAGCAACTCTATGAGGTAGGGCATTATTGCCTCCTGCACAGCATCCAGCGTTTTAGGAAGGTCAATAACACCATGCGCTTGACCATCATACAGTGTCATTGCCATGTTCAAGGCGCCCATCCAGTCACCAGCTTTCTGCAAAACTTGAATCCGTTCTTTCCATGGGAGGAGGCGAGAAATAACAAGACGCGTAGGGCTGAGTACATAAATAGTAGCGCCTCTTACAGCTACACAATTATGATAAGCTTTCTCAGGGTTTCCAAAGATATTGGTAAAGCAAGTGTGATATGCAATGAGATCATCTCCTCCAGATCCATCCACAGAAAAAGTTGTCTGGTGTATCACAGCTCCGTCTTTTGCAAACAAACATAGTTGTCCATTCAATGTAAGAACCACCAACATCTGGACAGGTATAAGATCCTGGTTATAGATTTTTTTTAAATGGATTGGTGACAAAAAAAATAAAAAATAAATAAATAAATTATTCGTTTCCCTCTAGAACATGAGCAGCCAACAAAGCATCCTCTTTTTATCGGATGCTAACTATCTTGTGTATGCCCAAAACCAAACAAGTCCAGCTCCTATTTTTTATTTTATCCTAACCCAGTCCATCTCATGATATAGACTTGGTAATAGACTTATCAAAAAAAAGATATAGACGTAGTAATAGTAAGAACAAATTATAAGATAAAACAATATTGAAGCAGGACAGAAACCAAAAAACTATATATATATATATATATATATATATGGAAATCTTTTATCCAATTAAAGTGCAACCCAACAAGTATTTTAAATATGCACAACATAGTCTAAGCAAACAAACAGCACCTGGTCATCCAACCATGCCACTCCTATTGCTGAGCTTTCAAGGGTCCATTTCCCACATATTTTTAGTTCTGACTTGACAAGCTTTGCAACCTGAACTTTCCGATCCCAAGCAATTGCTAGCAGTGAAACTTTTTCGGAAGCTTCAACAGGCAAATTTTCTGCAGGAAAATTAGATCTTAGAAAAGATTAATAAAAATTTCATGAACCCAAAACAATTGCTGTAAGTGAGAATTTTTCTGTTGCTTCCACAGGTATCTTACTGAAACAGTATCACATCTTACAAAATTGTCACTGAAAAACGTCACAAATCCTATTAACATTTACCAATGGAAGAATCACGTGATTGTGTCATGCATTTCCAGGCAGTGTAAGGCATGGAACCTTCCCGAACTCCTTCAGGCTTTGGAAGTTGCGCGTATACTTTTACTTCAGGAGTTACCCTTGCCTGCAAGAATACATGTTACATTAGCATGTTGCAAACAAGAACAAAACAGCGCAGAGACGTAATGTTTTGACTAAAGGTGCTTGAAATCATAAAATAAACAACTTCATACCACCAGAGCAGTTTGATGGGTGACAAATATGACCACGCCTTCTTCAACCCAAGAAGCATCGTCGGCAAAGAATTTCCAACCAGCATCACCGCCAACCACACCTCCCATCATACTTCCAATAGCACTGGTAGAACCTGCAGTGTTTTCTTGGGAGGACATTGACGCGCCAAGAGAACATCCGTTAGACAGAAGAGGTGAAGCACAGAGTACTCTGCCTGTTGTTTTCCCATCAAGAAGACACTGTTCAATGGATAATGGCAAGGTTATTTAATCTTATCATGACACTGTTCACTGTCAATTCTAAAACAAGCCTATAGAAGAATCCTCCAAATGTGCATCATGTATTTAGACAAGTTAGAGCTTTACCGCCGTTTTAAATGAGAATCTATTGAGCCAGGGAACCACTGAAAAAGTAATCAGAAAAACGGAACCCTTACTATCACCACTAACTACTTTAAACTGACGAGTAACTTGAGAATCCTGCCCCAGATATAACAAATGTACAACTGATGCTTCATGCGATCCAGAAATAACTTTCACTGCGGATCCCTTCTGTACATCCCAAACAGTTATGTGTCCATCACCATATCCTGCAAAGAGCAGGTCTCCTTGCTGATTGAAGCACATTGAAGTTACAGGGGCATGAGTCGTATCCCCTTGTATTCCAAGCATCAACATCTGGTGTAGATTTAGCAGGTGACATAAGCTAAGCTAAGTTAAATACAACACTAAATTATAGTATGTAATATACAGTAAGAACAAAATTCAATTCCATCCAAAAGAAGATTCTTTTTCATTGCAAAAGGTTTGCTACATGAACAGTCATTTAATAAACTTTACACTCCACTAAAAGAAGGTAAATCTAGCATCATGGTCAGAATCTAGTCCTTTATTTTAGCAGGAGTAAAATGCAGCAACCTAGACACAGATGTGAGTCTAAAGCAAAACCTCAAAGACATGCAAGAAAAAAGGTGGGGTTAGTGAATGAATATACAGACGACCTTGGCATCCAGGTTGTCAGCAGAATGAGGAGAATATTTGCTGGGCACGATCACTACCAACCCTTTTGACATACCCACTGCAAGGAAGTTGAGATGAACCGCCACGACTTGTGGAGATCCGTGTTCGCGCCTGAACTGTTGAGATGAGATTGTGCGTGTGATAGTGTTATTGGCATCAGTGTCGAAGTATCCCAAGGCAGTGGAACCCCTGCGAACACCCTCAAGCCTCATTGGCTGAGCGGCAGCACCCTCTTCCAAGTGCAAACCAGTAAAGGAATGTTTCTTTTCAACTTCTTCAGCTAATTCAAGGGGCTTCAAGGAATTGCGACTCTTTCTCTTTTCTGCCCGTTTGCTACTCCTCTCGCTCTCCCATTGTAGAATCCTTTCTTCAACGAGGAGGTCCGTTACATCACTTGTGGAACTACCATTGTCATCTTCTTCAGCAAGACTCCCCATGGTGACTTTGCCTGGATCCTGAGATTCATACATTGCAATAGCCAAATCCTCCTCTACCTTTCTACCCTTTTGCATAGTATCTTCAGTAGTATCAGTAAATGCCAGCGAATTAACACCACTATGAAGCTGATCATCATCATCTTTAACAAAATCATCTGAAACTAAAACAGAAGCTCTCTCACTCAAATTCAAATCTTTCTCTTCGTGCTTGTTTAGAGACAAGGAAGTAGTGGACTCGTAATCCGCACTAACCCTTAATTCATCATCTTCCACTCCTTGAGATACATGTTCTTCCTCCACATTATTCCTATCGAATACGACACCCACATTACTATTTGACTCAGAAAAATCTCCCAATTTGCCATCAGACTGGGATTGAGGCTGATTGATTTCTTGTTCTAAACCAGAAACGTCATCATTCGAGTTGGGATTGGGAAGTCCTAACCCTAATCCTAGTCCGGAATCGGGAAAATCATCAGCACTGGCACTTCCAGCATGGGATGATTTAGAAGCAGAATCATCATCAACATCATCATGTTCATGAGCATTGGCTGCTCTTCTGAATTTAATAGCGGCAGCGTGAGGAGTGGGAACGGAGCGGGAAGCGGCGGCGGCGGCGGCAAGGGCAGCCCCGGGCTTCCTAGGGTTTGATCGAACGCCACCGCCAAAGCCAAAGAGGACATTCCTCCCCAACTTAGTTACCCTTTGGCTTTGGCTTTGGGGGTCGCCACCAATTGAACTAGAACTAGTCAATTTAGTAGTAGTGTCTGCTTTTGATGATGATGGAAGTGATGAAAAGGAGGAGGATTGAGGAAGATTAGGGTTACGTACCACGGAGGGGAACAGTGGAGAAGAAGATGAATCACCGTCGTCGTCAGAGGACGAACAGGAGGAGTTGAGGATGTCATCGACAGTGCGGTGAGGAAGGAGGAGGTGGTCGTCGTCGTCGTCGTTGTCGTCTCCGCTTGTGAAAGCGTCGAGAGCGAGCTCCATCGTCGTAGTGGTCGGAGGGAGAGTGAGCATCTTTCCGATCGCGCCCTATTTCTGGGCTTTCGTTTTTATACTTTCATTCCGGCCTCAAAAGCCCAGTGGTTGAAGATTAAAGTTATAACACAACACATGTTTTGGTTTGAAAAATTAAAAATTAGTTTTTATTAATTTAAATATAGAACTATATTAGATAAAAGCAAAATTAAAACTGATTTAAGAAAACTGAATTAAAGCACAATCAACTTTTCCGTAATTAATTTTAATTTGTGAATAAATCTATAAAAACCTATTCACCCTTCTTCCAAGTTGTTTTCATTAATCATCTAGGTAATTTCAATATATACAATTTATTTTCGGTTGTAATCCTAATTATACATACCTCAATTTAATGACATATTCTTAGTTTTCCCAATTATAATATAGGTTAAGGAGTATTTTGCTCATTAAATAATTCTATTGGTTGATTTTGTAAATAATTATATAAAAATATTTAATCCTTAAATAAAATTTTCTTTTTGTTATTTATTATAAACATATTTATGATTAATATGTTTATCTATGAGGTTCCATTGCGGTTAATTTCCCCAAAGATTTATAACCAGGAGGAAAAATAATTAATCCAATCCGTAACACAAATTGTGTAAAATCTCTATGGTAACATATGAGCCTCTCTGTATAAGATGTCCCCAACTTTACTCGCATGACATCACTTAAAATTGAAGTAGTACAAAGTTGATGGAGTAATTATTTGTATGATAACATTATTATATCTCAATAATGAACTAAAACTAATCAACATTAAGACAAATAATAAGACAAAAAGTGTTAAATATCTTAGGGGAAAGAGGAGCAATAGCCAATAGCATTAGTTGATCTAAAATTATTGTAGACCATTTGTTGTTAAAAGTGATGAGAGCAAGTATGAGGAGGAAGAGCAGTGTGTTGGCATTTGTGGGTATGGTGATGGTGCAATTTGCACAAGTGGGTCTGATGATTGCAGGAAGAGAAGCCATGTCTAATGGAATGACTAATTTCACTTTTGTCTTTTACTCCAATTCCCTAGCTTCCCTTATTCTTCTTCCTTCTTCCTTTCTCATTCACAGGTACATATACATACATACACATATATATATATATATTCATGTGAAATCTCTACTCCTTACATATTAAGATGATGCTGGGATTTCTGATTTTCCTCTTTGTCTTGTAATTATATGCAGATCAGCTCGTCCTCCAATCACTTTCTCTCTCCTCTCTGGGTTTTTCTTGCTTGCTTTACTTGGGTCTGTTTAATTGCTATCTATTATTAATAATACTGTCAGATTCTAATTATATTATGTGTTTCAGTTTTTTTATTTTTTCATTGTCCTATAAGTTCTAAAGTTGTGAAAAATTAATTAATTGTTTATATGTATATATATATATATATATGTATGTGTGTATGAGTTTTACTGACTAGTAGTTTTTGAACAGTTACTCAGCACAGATAACTGGGTATGCTGGAATTAAATACACCTCCCCATCATTTGCAACAGCTATGCTAAACCTCATCCCAGGTTTTACATTCATACTTGCCATCATTTTCAGGTTCTATTCTTCTCTCACTAGCAACTCTTTCGCAAATTTTGTTAATTCGCACAATTTTTTTATTGTCAATGACAATGATTTTTCCAAAAGTTCCTGCTCCTTATACCAATCAACCATACAAACCCGGATAATTTCAAACAAATATTCTCAAGCACATGTCTTTAGTTGTCATTGCAATGTTATATATATATATATATATATATATCATTCTTCAACAGTATCAAATAGAACTCTTTATTAAGGATCGAATTGCAGTTGAGTTTGGAGCTTAAACTTAGAATTGTTTGTTTTGCAAGTACCCAAAAACTTATTGACATGGCTTGGCACTGGGGTTCGTACTCGTAACTGAAAATAATGATAAGAACCATCTACCTTCAATAAAATTCCTCATTGTTCTCCAACAATGAATAAGGCTTGACCAAATAAAAAAGGGATCTGTTTGCCAAATCAATTAGAATAAAACTTTCTGGATCCTATTGGTAAAGTGAGACGAGCGTGCCATTGCTGAAACTGTCTCAGTGTAAATAGCGTTTTATGGAGCAATCGTGGGGGTAATTACTTTATCGAGTGATACATATTACGGTTCTGAGGCCATTTATGAAGTGCTGCTACTGCTTACACAATTTGTTGGAGTGGTTGAGGGTGTAGTATTAATGTTCAACATTATTTGGGAAAAAGTGGCTTCTCTAGAACTTGCACTTAACTCCCAACCCTTATAATCTCTTGTTTCCTAATTTATATCCAAATTTGTTGTTCCATTGGTGGCTCTCTGACCATTAAGCTACTCTTATTCTAGCTTCTTTGTTTGCGACTTTTCTATTAATTTATTTATCGTTATTTTTAACTGATAATTATGCCCATGTTTTGCTGCTCTTGTTCCAACCCAAACAGGTGATGATTTTTACATGATTCATGTTCTAATTCCTAATTTTGATCATTGCATGAAACACCTTCGAACTTTGATGCACTAGCTACCGAACTATTAGCTTCGTTTTTTCTTCATATATGTTTACTGCCACAATGGACTGATGTCATTTGAATGGGTGAAATTTAGGATGGAAATATTCGATTATAGAAGCTCAAGTGTTGCTAAATCCATCGGAACTGTAGTGTCAATCACTGGAGCATTCGTTGTGACTCTATATAAGGGCCCATCAATTCTAAGGACTCACACAGATTCAAATTCCCCTCATCAGTCTCTTCTCTTGCATCTATCAACATGGGTCATCGGAGGATTGCTCCTCGCCGCTGACGCTGCATTTGCTTCAGTATATTCTATAGTACAGGTAACGTGCGCCATGACTACCCTCCTAAGAAACAGTTACAATATAGTTATATTCCGCTTACATAAAAGTAACTACTACCTTCATCAATCTTTTCAGGTATTAGTCCTTCGAAAATTCCCGGCAGAGTTGATTATAGTATTCTTTTACTGCTTCTTTGTGGCCATTGTGTCTGCAGTAGTAGCATTTGTAGTTGAAAAGGACCCAAGTGCTTGGAGTTTACAACCTACTATAAGGTTGATTGCTGTTTTGTATTCGGTAAGATGACACGAAACCCTCTCTATTAGATTATGATATTCAAAGATGAAGAATGATTATACTGGGGTTAGTGATACCTTTAGTAGGGCATAAAATCAGTTGACTTGTAGATATCAGCAAGTTGGAGGGCTATGAACTGATATTAAAAAAAAAATGTAGTAACTATGGCGGATGTATCTCAACGTCCCAGTGATTTAACTGACCGGATTTACATACTTCCTCTTGTTGACAACCTGGTGACCTTTTTCCTGTAACAATGTAGGGAGTGTTTGGTTCTGTATTCCAAGTCAGTGTTACTACATGGTGCTTGCATAGAACGGGGCCTCTTTTCGTTGCTATGTTTCATCCCTTGGGCATTGTCATTTCAAATGTTTTAGGTATCGCCTTCTTAGGCGATACTTTCTATCTCGGAAGGTATGTGATATCCTTTTTTTTTTTTTCTTCTTTCCTGATTTCCAATAACAAAACTGTATCGAGAAGCGGATTGATTGAAATCTTGAGTTCATTTATCACCACTGTATTTACTAATTTTGTGCAGTTTGGTGGGATCAATAGTTATAGTCCTCGGTTTTTATTCAGTGATGTGGGGAAAAGCCAAAGAAGGAAAAATGGGCAATGAAAGTGGAGTGACTAGCTCGGATTTGACCAGTGAAAATGCCCCTCTCTTGCAAAGTAATGTAGAAAAAACAGAAACTTAGTTTGGAAGCTGTCTGTACAGTGATTTCAGGACTTGGGAAGTCTCTTTTAAGAGAATTACTTAGCATACGTTATGCGATCCATTTATGCTCAATTGTGACCAACCCATTTTTTTTCAAGGAGTGAATATTTGATAATTATAATATAAATGTTAATTAAATCCCGCAACAAATATTTTGGTACAAATATGTAGTGCGCCTAGGATAAATTCTTATTGAAATAAAGCTTTTGTGAAAACCATAACAATCTGCATTCTACCATGTTTGGTTCAACTATTAGGAAAAACATATTTCCAAACTGCTAATGTAAAATAACCTTGCTACTCCATCCAGTGCCAGTGCCAGTGCCGGTGAGTGACTCTTCATCTCTAATTTTATCTGTTTGTTGGTTGTTCATTTGAAGAGAAGTGAAATGGTTTTCACTACCAGTACTTGTGATTTCACTGTTATCAGCTTATTCAAGTGAATTTTAGGGGTTCAAGGTTGAAAATGTAACAACTCAGCATGCCAATGTCTAGGCTGCTTGTGGTTAATGAATTTTCAAAGCTACTTCTGAATGGCAATGGCTCATTCAATTTCGTGAAGGGGAGAGTTTACTTAAAAGTTTCGATCTTTTTGTTGCAGCTACTCCTAAGAGACAAGACTTCATGAGGGTTTCTTATCTCTGATTATCTTTTGTCTATGGAAGCTTGCACTGAAGGGTTATCTTCCTTGGGACTATCTCTAGTTGATCTTCAAGTGTTGGAGGCTCAGTGGTGGCAATGTAGTGAGTAATTGCTTTAACATCTGAAAACAAACAAACAAACAAAAGAAAAAATAAAAATCTTTTTGTTGCTAATCCTATCATAATAGCTTCACCAGAACAGCAACAAGTTCAATGGTACCAATGCAGGTTATGTACATATTTTTCGTAGTGGAGTGGAAAAAAAAGAGTACATGAATCGACTATTCCGTAGACTAATACCCAGCATTGGTGGTATGCTGATATAAAACTATATATCAGCAGAAAGAACTAAAATCCTAGCCTTATTGCTAATTTGATAATTTCTTTTATTTAGCAACCAAAATGAAAGAGGAATATGGGCAATCAAGGACCAGCAGAGACATTTCTCAAGTTTGAATGCTCGAGTGCATCAGAAGCAGAGCATTTTCTGCAAAACAATAACAAAAGTGAACATTACAAATCAGAAACTCAAATTACTGTTATATATTGGCATATATATATAATATGATTACTTTGTTATATTAACTTGTCCCACATCGGAAGATTGAGAAACCCACCTCTATATCCTCACCAATAAATATAGGGCTTCTCCTATTGAATTGTACACACAGAAATAGAGAGAGAGAGTTAGGAATAATATATGTTTATATTATTCCGGTGATACAGGCATGAGTATATACAGTGTGTGTGCGTGTGTGATCTACGAATCACCCCCTTGTAATCCTCTCAGTGATTTTTTAGTGAAACGGTGCTCTCCGTGGACGTAGGCTTATTTGGCTGAACCACGTATATATTCTTGTGTCGATTGTTTGGTGTGTTTGTGTGCGTTTTCTGATTTGCAGGTGTGCACGGCTTCGTACATAGGGTGTGCGAACCCTAACAAGTGGTATCAGAGCCTCAGGTTGGAGCAAATCACGAAGCCCGACGATCTGGTCCAGATCTGATTTTTTCGAATGCCCTAAATCAGAAACCGACCACACCAGGAGCTTCGTCTCGACGAGACGAAGCCAGCAGTGTCAAGCACGTCGCCGGAAAGTTCCTCACGCGCCCCCATGCGCCGCCTGAAGTTCCGGTCAGTTTTTTGGCTCCGTCGAGCAGCAGTTTCGGTTCGGCGTGATTTTCCGGAGCATCGTTTATCGGAACGAGGCTTATAATATATCTACGGAAATAGAATTCGAAGCCCGACGTTTTGGCGCAAGAATCAGCTCAATCAGAGCAGGGACGCGCCCGCACACACCCCGAGAAGGCTCAGTGGGAACTATGGGAGAAGAAAAGACAGTAATGATCGACAAGTTTGATGGTACAAACTTTACCTATTGGAATATGCAAATTGAGGATGTGTTATTCCAGAAAACTTTGTATCAGCCGCTATAAGAGACGAAGCCAGATTCAATGAAAGAAGAGGAGTGGAATATCCTAGATCGAAAGGCTCTTGGCACGATCAGATTGACGTTGGCAAAATCTGTTGCCTTTAATATCAGGAAAGAAAAGACTGCAAAGTCTCTCATAGAAGCACTTTCGAAGATGTACGAACAGCCGTCTGGAGCAAATACATTACATCTTATCAGCAGATTGACGAATCTGAAGATGTCCGAGAATGGGAATGTTGGTGAACATCTCAGTAAACTTAATGACATTTATGGGCAGTTGGAATCAATTGAAGTAGTGTTTCAAGACAAGGTGAAATCAGTTTTTCTCCTTAATCAATTGTCAGAGAGCTGGAACGCCACAGTGGCTGCAATCAGTAATTCTTCAGGGATAGACCCGTTGAAGTATGATACCGTTGTGAGTATGGTACTCACAGAAGAGATCAGAAGACAGTCGTCAGACTCTTCAAGCAGTGGCACAGCATTGAATGTCGACACCAGAGGCAGAGGTTTGAACAGACAGAAAGGCGGAAACCAAAGGCGTGGCCGTTCCAAGTCGAGACAGGGAAGATCACAGTCTCGAGGTCCCAAAAATTCCAAAGCAATCGAATGTTGGAATTGCGGCAAGACTGGTCATTTAAGGAACCAGTGTAAATCCCCGCAGAAGGTAGCGGATGACAAGACAGAGGCAAATATTGTCTTAGAAGAAGCAGATGATGCACTGATATGCTCTTTGGAGAGCAAAGCAGAGTCTTGGGTTTTGGACTCTGGAGCATCTTTCCATGCCACCTCAAGTCGAGAGTTCTTTGAGAGCTATGCACCTGGAAACCTCGGCAAGGTTTATCTAGGTGACGATCAACCCTGCAGTGTTGTTGGCAAGGGTGAAGTACATATCAGACTCAACGGATCGATATGGAAGCTGAGGGATGTCAGACACATTCCAGACTTGAGGAAGAACCTGATCTCAATAGGCCAGTTGGCGAGTGAAGGTTATGTGACCACTTTCAGTGAAGATAAGTGGAAAGTTTCCAAGGGAGCTATGACTATAGCACGAGGAAAGAAAACAGGTACGTTGTACACTACCACCAAGGCTAGCACATTTATAGCAATTGCAGAAAGCAAGGAGGATCATAATTTGTGGCACCAGAGACTAGGTCACATGAGTGAAAAGGGACTCAAAGTTATGCTCGCAAAGGGAAAGCTACCAGGTCTAAATTCGATTGATATCGACTTCTGTGAGGATTGCGTATTCGGTAAGCAGAAGAGGGTTAGTTTTCAGAAAAGCGACAGAGAACTCAGAAAGGAGAAGCTTGAGCTAGTTCACACTGATGTCTGGGGGCCAGCAAATGTCTCATCTATTGGCGGAAAGTCCTATTTTGTCACCTTCATCGATGACCATTCCAGAAAGGTATGGGTTTATTTCTTGAAACATAAATCTGAAGTGTACGGTGTGTTCAAGAGTTGGAAGGCTATGATAGAAAATGAGACGGGTTTGAAGATCAAGAGATTACGGTCCGATAATGGTGGAGAGTATCAGGACACCGAGTTTAAGAGATTTTGCTATGAGAACGGTATCAGATTAGAGAGAACTGTTCCACGTACACCACAACAGAATGGCGTAGCAGAACGGATGAACTGGACATTGACTGAGAGAGCCAGAAGCATGCGCATTCAGGCAGGGTTGCCGAAACAGTTCTGGGCAGAAGCAGTCAGTACAGCAGCGTACTTAATTAATCGTGGTCCATCAGTACCATTGGAGCACAGAATACCAGAAGAGGTCTGGAGCGGTAGAGAGGTAACACTTTTACATTTAAAAGTTTTTGGTTGTGTTGCATATGTACATGTTAGTGACACTATGAGGGGTAAGCTTGATCCCAAGTCACAAAAGTGTATTTTCATTGGCTATGGCGGTGATGAGTATGGTTACCGCATGTGGGATGATCAGAACCGAAAACTGATCCGAAGCAGAGATGTAGTGTTCAATGAAAAGGTTATGTACAAGGACAGACACACAACAACCTCAGAGCCTATAGCACAGAGTGATCCTGTGTGTGTTGAGTTAGATGATGTTCAAGACAGTGAGAGTACTCAGTCAGACGAACATATTGCAGATGGAAATACTCAACAGGTTGATACACCGCAGTCTCCGACTCCTATTCATATACCTAGGAGGTCTTCACGGCAGCATGTGCCGAATCGGAGATACATGAATTATTTGTTGCTCACAGATGGAGGTGAACCAGAGTATTTTGATGAAACATGTAGTGCAGCAGATGCGAGCCAGTGGGAGCTTGCGATGGAAGATGAGATGAAGTCCCTTATTTCCAACAAGACATGGAAGCTAACCGAGCTGCCGGTAGGAAAGAAAACTCTCCATAATAAATGGGTCTACAGAGTCAAAGAAGAACATGATGGTTCTAAGAGATACAAGGCGAGACTTGTAGTAAAAGGCTTTCAGCAGAAAGCAGGAATCGACTACACCGACGTATTTTCTCCGGTTGTGAAACTGACTACCATTCGTTCAGTTCTTAGCATTGTTGCATCAGAGGGTTTGCACCTAGAGCAGTTAGATGTCAAAACTGCTTTCCTCCATGGTGACTTAATGGAGGAGATTTATATGCAGCAACCGGAAGGTTTCTTAGAGAAAGGGAAAGAGAAACTTGTGTGTAAGTTGGAAAAGAGCTTGTATGGTTTGAAACAAGCTCCAAGACAGTGGTACAAGAAATTCGATGGATTTATGCAGAGACATGGTTATATCAAGTGCAACGCTGACCATTGTTGCTACTTCAAGAGGTTTGACACAAGTTACATTATCCTCCTACTTTATGTTGATGACATGTTAGTAGTTGGATCTGATTTTACGGAAATTAGTAAGTTAAAGAAGCAGTTGGCAAAAGAGTTCGAGATGAAGGACTTAGGCACAACGAAGCAGATTCTTGGTATGAGAATCATCAGAGACAAACAGAAGGGAATTTTGCAGTTGTCTCAGGCTGACTACGTTGAACGGGTTTTGAAGCGGTTCAACATGAATGATGCTAAGTCAGTTAGCACACCTTTGGCTAGTCATTTTCGATTATCCAAAAAGCAGTCTCCCAAGTCAGAAGCAGAGAGGAATAACATGGCCAGTATTCCATACGCTTCAGCTATTGGAAGCTTGATGTATGCAATGGTTTGTACAAGACCAGATATTGCATATGCAGTGGGAGCAGTCAGCAGGTTTATGTCCAATCCAGGAAAGACTCACTGGGAAGCAGTGAAGTGGATATTGCGATATCTACGAGGTACCACAAACAGATGCCTTTATTTTGGAAAAGGTGAAGTGAAATTACATGGCTATGTAGATTCAGATTTTGCTGGTGAGATAGATCACAGAAGAAGCACTACTGGTTATGTCTTTATAGTAGGTACTACAGCAGTCAGTTGGATTTCGCAGATACAGAGGATTGTAGCGTTATCTACTACAGAGGCTGAGTATGTAGCCGTGACAGAGGCTAGCAAAGAGATGATTTGGTTACAGGGTTTGTTGGCAGAGTTGGGATTCGAGCAAGGGAATAATGTTTTGCATAGTGATAGTCAGAGTGCTATACATCTGGCGAAAAATTCAGCATTTCATTCGAGAACCAAGCATATAGATCTTCGTTATCACTTTATCAGATCTCTATTAGAGGATGAAGTATTAACACTTAAGAAGATTCAAGGAAGCGAGAATCCGGCCGACATGTTGACCAAAGTGGTGACAACAGAGAAACTGAAGTTGTGCGCAACTTCAGTTGGTCTTCAAGCTTGAAGACAGAAATGAGGGCACCGAGCACTGATCATTGATGGAGTTGATTGATGAAGGCAAAGTCGTCAAGTGGGAGATTGTTATATATTGGCATATATATATAATATGACTACTTTGTTATATTAACTTGTCCCACATCGGAAGATTGAGAAACCCACCTCTATATCCTCACCTATAAATATAAGGCTTCTCCTATTGAATTGTACACACAGAAATAGAGAGAGAGAGAGTTAGGAATAATATACGTTTATATTATTCCGGTGATACAGGCGTGAGTATACACAGTGTGTGTGCGTGTGTGATCTGCGAATCACCCCCTTGTAATCCTCTCAGTGATTTTTTAGTGAAACGGTGCTCTTCGTGGACGTAGGCTTATTTAGCTGAACCACGTATATATTCTTGTGTCGATTGTTTGGTGTGTTTATGTGCGTTTTCTGATTTGCAGGTGTGCACGGCTTCGTACATAGGGTGTGCGAACCCTAACAATTACCAGATAAAATTTATGCATATGTTGTCACAAATTGACATTTCAAATTCGAAAGCTTAATGACAGACTTGCTCCATTGAACGACCCTCAAATTATGTGTGTGCTTGTGAGGCGGCCACAGTTGAACCAGAGAAGCTCATTATGATGTATCAGAACCTAACCTGGAGATAGCAATCTGAACATATAGAAAGAAGATCCAATCCAACAGGTTCAAGTCCAGCGACCTCATCTCCGAGACTCTTTATCACACGAGAAGGGAACTGTTGGCAGAAGAGAAACAAGGTGAGAACAGTACCTCTTTCGAGATTCTGTGACAAGAAGATCAAAGAATCAAAGTGTAAGAACATTTATTTATGTAATGACATTATTCTACATGGAAAATCATGTTGAGAGTTTTGGTGTTATAGATTGAATTGTGAAGTGCTAAATGAGTGTACAAAGTGGTGAAGATACAAAGGACATTCAGTAGAACAATGGCTGGAAGCGGCATTGCAATGGAGAAATAAGTTCAAAGAAATTTGTATTTTGTTCCACCGAGTACTCGGTGGGAGTATTACCGAGTACTCGGCAAAGTACGAACTTGTGGCCATTTGCGCAAAAGTGGTAAAATCCTCAAGACCGTTTTGCATACTTGCGCAGTTGGGTGTTCACCGATCTACCGAACCGAGTACTCGGTAAGTGGCTATGCTGAATTGTTTTTGGGATGATTTATTCTGTTATGTAATTGATTCCTAACCACTTTGGGACGTGATTAGAAGTTATTATTAGTATATTGGACTATCATTGACATATTTATATATATTTGGAAGATTTAAATGGTGAAAATATGAATCCTAATTGGAAAATGATTCTTACCATTAATTGAAGATTATTCTCTATATATATGAGTTAAACCTAATAGAAGGGTGTGGCTTGTGGTTTTTGAAAGATCTCTGCAGTTCTTCTACATATTCATATTCTTCTATAGATATATATATATATATATATATATAGAGAAAATTATTGAGTGATCATCTATATTCTCGTTCTCTCTTATTATTGGGGTTTTTCAATTGTGCTTCTACACCGAATATTTTTATGCACAATTGGATGATCTAGTTGTGGAAAAATCATCACACCACCCTAATCGGAGCAAGAGGATTCGTGGTTCTTTGATCCGTTGAGAAGCGGAGCCGTCGAAGTGCGGAGATCGGAGCGAGAGCTTCTTGGAGCGCGAGTGATTCAAGACCGCCAGACGTCGAGTGGAGAAAGGCAGATCAAGAGTGATTTGTAAGTCTAAAACTTCATAGAGTCTGTGTACTTCTTGATTCATAGTGCATCGATACCCGAGTGTATCTGTAGTTTTTTACTTGGAGTCTTTCCAAGATTTTTCCACGTAAAAATATTGGTGTCATCTCTGATTTATTTTCTGCATTTATATTTATAATTGCGTGGATTATATTGTGATAGAATTGAATTAAAATTGACTATTCCGCAATTAATATTTTAATTTGTCAATTAATTCATAAAAAACCTATTAACACCCCCCCTCTAGGCTTATTTCATCGTCTTCTAAGTATTTACAATTGGTATCAGAGCGTGGTTGCCCTGTTTTAGGTTAACTACCTAGGGTTAGATCTTGAACTTAGACGATGGATGTACCTCATTAAGGAGGTTCCATATCTAGGTCCCCTTGGTTTGATGACTCAAATTACACGTATTGGAAAACAAGAATGAGAGCGTTTTTGAAATCGCTAGATGAGAGAGCTTGACTGGCCGTAGAGGTAGGATATTCACCACCCACTATGAAAGATGTTGTTACTAATGAATCTAAGGTAAAACCGTCAAGTGAGTGGACTACTGCTGAAACTAATAGTGCTAGTTGGAATTCAAAAGCCTTGAATGCGTTGTATAATGTTGTGACAAAAAGTGAGTTTAAAAGAATAGTCACATGTGAAATTGCAAAGAAGTTTGGGACATTCTCCAAGTAACTCATGAGGGAACTTCAAAAGTTAAGCAATCTAAACTCCAAATTTTAAGTTAAGCTTGGGACATTCTCCAAGTTACTAATGTAGGGAATTATGTTATTACTGCTATCATGTATTTCTTCAATAGTGGGCAAATGTTGAGGGAAATTAATTCTATTGTTCTCACCTTGGTTCCTAAAATTGAGAATCCATCTTTTGTAACTGATTTTAGGCCTATTTCAGTTTGTACAACTCTCTACAAATGTATGGCAAAAATTATTGCTAATAGGCTCAAGCCTTGACTTCCCTCTTATATAAGTATGAATCAAGGTGTCTTTGTTGCTGGGAGAGATATTTCTGATAATGTTCTTTTGGCTCAAGAGCTTCTAAGGAACTGCCACAAGGATAATAGGCATGTTATAGTGGCCTTAAAGGTGGATTTGAAGAAAGCTTATGATACCGTGTCTTGGGAGTTTATACGAGCTACATTAGAGGCTTTTCATATCCCAACTAGAATGATTCAATGGATTATGGTATGCCTTTCTACTCCAAGTTTCTCTATCAACATCAATGGGGCATTGAATGGGTATTTTCAAAGTAATAGGGGCTTGAGGCAGGGGGATCCTATGTCCCCCTATTTGTTTGTCATGGGTATGGAGATTCTTACTGGCATTCTTCATGAGCATATTGCTAGAGGGGGTTTTAAGTTTCATTGGAGGTGCAAAGATCAAGAGATTAATAGTCTTATGTTTACGGATGTTTTGCTTCTTTTTTTTTCTGCTGGCAAGTTGAGGTTTGTTCAGTGTCTCATTGATTCTTTGGAAAGGTTTAGATCTTTATCAGACCTTTCTCCGAATAGTAGCAAAAGTATATTGTTTATTTCTGGGTTGAAGGAGCCTGTAGCCACTGATATCAAGAATTTGCTTCAATTTCAGTTAGGCACTTTGCCAGTGAGATATTTAGGGGTCCCTTTGATCCTTACTCGGTTAAGAATACAAGATTGTGGGGTTCTCATTGATAAAAATACTTCCAGAATTCAGAGTTGGTCCTCTAAATTCTTATATTTTACTGGAAGGTTGCAACTAGTGAAATCAGTTTTATTTTCAACTCAAGTTTACTGGGCTTCTCTCTTTGTGCTTCCACAATCAGTGGTCCATGATGTGAGCTGCTTAATTAGGAAGTTTTTGTGGACTGGATCTAAGATAAGCAAGGGTGGTAGCAAGGTGGCTTGGGAGTGGTCTGTAGTCCAATTAATGAAGGAGGGTTGGGGCTGAAAGATATTCAGGAATGGAATACAACTACTATGATTAAGTATATTTGGAAGATTTACTATCCTAAATGTAGCTTTTTGTGGGTGGACTGGGTGCGTCTCCATCTTCTGAAAACTCAGAGTTTTTGGGATGCTAAACCTCCTAGTCCGTGTTCTTGGACTTGGAGGAGTTTGTTACATTTGAGGAATCAGATTAAAGGTTGTCTCAAGTTCAGAATTTGGGATGGGAGATCTACTTCCTTATGGTATGATGATTGGCTTCCTTAGGGGCCCTTGAGTAATAGGTTTGACTTTAGTTTTCTTGTTGTTGCTGGGTTGAGTAGTGATGCTAAGGTGTCTTGTTTGATTCATAATGGTGTTTGGTAGCTCCCGTCTTTGAATACTCCTAAATGGCGGCAATTTAAATCTACATTTCCTTTTGATCATGCCCTGGATTGTAGCAGTCAGGACCAATGTATTTGGGTGTCTTCTAAAGGCCTTTTTACAATCAAATCCTCCTGGGAATTCATCAGACATAAGAGAGATGTAGTGCCTTGGCATAAAGCTATTTGGTTTAAGCAAGCCATTCCCAAACATGCTTTCTTGCTTTGGCAGGTGGTGTTAGACATACTTAAAACTAAGTACTTCTTCGTTTTCTATTGGTCTGGTTTCTCAAGCTCAGTGTGTCTTTTGTCAAAGTATGATGGAGGACCGTGATCATTTGTTTTTTAATTGTAGCTTCACTAGGAGGGTTTGTAGTGCAATTAAAAGAAAATGAGGAGCAGCCTGGCCAGATGTTCATTGTGACCTCTTGTTTCAATGGGTGTGTGTTAATCTTCTGGATAAATCTTTCATCTCCATCCTTAACATGGTGGTTTTAGCTGCAACCATTTATGCTATTTGGATTGAAAGGAATAAGAGGGTGTTTCAGGATGAAGCTTCTACTGATGAGGAACTGCAGCACAAGATTATCCATGTGGTGAGGATGGCTTTGTCTCTTATAGAAGGTGTGAAGGATTCTCAGCAAAACCAAGCGTTGATCTTAGAATGGAGCTTACCAAATTTTGTATTAGCATGATAGTATTACATTGTTTGCAAGTTCTGAGAAGTGATGGAGGTTGGGCCTGCTGTTGGCTGGGTGTTAAAATATTTATATGTTGTTTTCATTGTTGGCCTCAGTTAAGAAGTGTTACTGCTTGGGCTGCTTGTAGGGTGTTCTGGTGTTTGGGGTTGAAGCTGAAGGTGATGAGTGTGACTTCTATTAGTGTTTGCATGCCTTAGCCTAGTTGGTGTATGGCCCTTGGAGGATGGTTTATTCCTTCTGATTGATTCTACACTTGGATTTGTGTTGCTAGTGATACTAGCTGTGGTAATTGTCTTTGGTCTAAGCATGGTTGTAGAATCATTTGTTGTGACCTGGTCTTCTTATGGTGGCTCTTTGGCTTCCATATAAGTTATTATGTGCCTCCTAGGGGATGCCCTAGTATTCTTTTGTAAGGCCTTGGCCTTTTTATTTATATATACAATTATCACTTACCTTTCAAAAAAAAAAAAACAAAATTTTTTTTAGTAAAATGTGGAAAACTTCCCTCCCTCGACTATATACTTCAAAATGGTAACCACAAAAGGTATGGTTGTTGATAAAATAAAGCTCTTCATCTATTAGGAAATCAAGGATGGAATTTGATGATGATGCCATCACTATTGTTTAGCCTGATTTTTGTTTTTCTTTGGTGTATCTTTCATTTTTGAAACATTGTATGACTTTTCGTTCGCTCCATGCCCAACTTAAAAATGAATAGTTGTTGGCCATATCTATTCTTGTACAGCTGGAAATATTAAGGCTTATTGTCAAGTTTCTTAAAAATTAATAGTGTTGTATTACTTGTTAATGATTGCATTTGAGTCAGTTTCTTATTTTGTTTCAATTCATCATTCATGAGATTGAGTGTTAAATGGAAAATGCAGAGCTTGTTTACTTCTGTTAATTTTAGCAATATTTAATTAACTGTATAAACTTCTAAACTTTTTGAGAATGAGAAATGTTATATCAAATCATTGTTGAGTATTTTTATATAATTTGAATCTTTCTTTATAGAAATAGCTTTTATCTTTTTGTTGAAATTTAAGATGTTCTGTATTATGAAGTGCTGGATATTACTGTGCCAGGAGGCCCAGGACTGCAAGTTTCGAATACTCTGACCATCACTTTTCTTCATGCTCATAAGGATAAGGTGTTTCTCATTCAAGTTACAAGCTCTTAAACTTGCCATATAATGTGCAATCATTTGCTCTGCCCTGTCCAATTTATCAGCTCTCTTCATCCATTTCATGCATCTGTTGTTTTTGTCACACTTTTTCCTAATGAGCTTTCAAAGTCATCCATTTTTTCAGAGAATCGTTGAGGTACTCTCTCTCTCTTTCTCTATATGTATATGCAAGTATGTATAGATATACATATTTCTAAGTAGTCTTCCTAGAAATATTTTAGTTTTTAAACGTCATTGATGTAGTTGAAAGTATGAACAATGGAAAATCTTAAGCTTGTTTACTCATTACAGTTCGATTTTAAAAAAGAAGATATAATAAGTTAAATATATACCTAATGAATTTTTTTAATAGGATGATGCCATCATTGGAATAATACAAATGCTATAAATCACTCACTATAAGCACCAAGAGTTTTTTTTTTTTTTGTAATTTAGTTCTTGAAATTCTTTTGCCCAAAAAGAAAAGAGAACAAAAAAAATTTTGAAGTTTGGTTATTCGTAAAAATTGAAAGAGAAAAACAACTTTAGTTGAAGGATCGATTTTTTTCTTCTTTTCGTAGTTTTTAAAAGCATCTTATAAGGAAACAAAAACAACTCTTGCTTAAAGGTGCATTATACTTGCTCTTTAGCAAATTATCAAGAGTTTAAAATTGAGTTTTTTCTAACAATGAATATAAGTTAAAATATAAGTATGTATTGCAAATTATATAAGGATGTAAAGAGCTAAAGTTCTCAATTGTAATTAAAAATATAATACTTTCTGTATTTGGGAAATTTTTGTGATGAGTGATGTACCTATTACTTAAGATTTTACTCCATTTTAAGTAACAGTAACTACTCTTAGTGATGTTCAAATTATGTTAGTAGTGTTGTATTTATTTTGAATTATGTAGTTGAGTCTAGTAAGAATAAAGTGTTGAATTGAGTTATCAAGAAATGGGTCTTTAGGCAAAATCGGACAATAATATTGAATAGTGGGTTAAATTCGTAAACTAAAAATTCAATATTATATTTATGTTTAAATATGTCATTTTGATGGATATCATTAAAGGAGCAATTAAGCTCTTAAATCATCCATTCATAAAACATTGATATGAATGAATTATGGAAGTTATTTAGGAATATTTTTTATATTTTTCATATGTTTCTATTATTTCACCTATAAATAGATTAAAAACTAAAGGAGAATATGATATTAGTGTTGTAAACACTTTTGGCTCTTTGTGCCCTAGATGTTGACCCTAGTGGTTAAACCACGTAATATATTTGTCTTCCTTTTGTTTCATTTTCCTTTGGTAAAAAAAATGTGTTCTCTTTTCTTTGTTTTTTAATAAATTTGACTGTGACGAGGAAATATTGGTTGATTGTGAGAAATGTAAGCGACATGAAAAAATTAAGAAACTTATCTCCTTGAAGAAAAGAAATTTCTAGAAAACCAATAAAAACTCCACTTCCAATTGTTCACTCCAAAAAATAATCAGCCGAAGGACTAAGGCGATAATTTTCGTTTTCGTATGGTGCGAGTGTGCCGGAACTGGTGATGAAATTCAATCAGTTCAAAAGAAACGGGTTTTTGTTTCTTTTGAACATGGGGAATATAATAAAATGATTTACGAGAAAGAGAACTCAACTCTCGTGAAGGGTTCTGATTGCCTCAACAAAGAGGATTTTGGGTAACCAAAAGAAAAATAGCGAAAGGGATGTAAAAGAATTGAAAGTGCAAAACGAGGAATTTAAATGGACTGGAATTTACATAAATTGAAATAGACAGCGTTGATAAAATAAAGATTTGCATAATGAAAAATAAAAGGTTGTTAAACGCTGAGAAAGAATATTATTTTTGTGTTTGGTCGGGGACCTTTAAAACAGAGGTCTATGTACATTATTTATAGTCTAAAATTGTTTGTAAAATATAACCTAGAGATAAATAACTAAAAATAAAAGATAAAACAATCTAAATTCTAAACCTATCTAAACACTAGCATCAACTCAACTAGAACTCATTTTCCAATAGTGTCTAATACTCCACAAACTTTGTAGTCTTGATTAGTAAGAGTTTCCTTCAATCACATGGGCTTCAAAAACTCGGGCCGAACTCTTTTACAATGCCCATTCCTGGCCCAACTTCTTCCATTTTTCACCCACTCTCTAACCCAACTCTCGGCCCATCTTCTGGCCCATTTTTGGCCCAATTTCGCGCCACGTCCTTTATGCACTAGTCGTCAATTATTTTTCCAACATGGCGAACATTCGTAATTTATTCACTAAACGTTTTGTACTTCTAGCAGGGCGAACGTTCACAAAAATGCGAACGTTTGTAATTCTTTAATGTTGTTGTGTAGTTCATTTCTTAATTCTTTGGCTCGGGTTCACTTTGTGCATCTCCATGTCACTACCTTTGCCTTGCTTAGTGCTGGCTCATTTAGGGTGTCAACAATGTCCCCCAATTCCAACATCATTTTTGCTCAAAAATATGTTTGTTGGAATTTTCTTTGGCCCAAAATGATGCCAACACATGCTCTTGTATCAACCTTCCTTGCCCCTCGAGTCAGTCACTTGGAAAGGGAAATTAATGAGTTAGCACCACTGTTTTATTCATTTAGGACCAACATCAAAGTGGTCTTTATTCCCTTAATCTTAATTCTAATTAGGTAGAAAATTGTTTAGCGTCCATCGACAATGGATCAATGAACCCATACAAGATTCCAACACTAAAAAATTTAAATTCTTGTAGTGGGGAACAAACACGATCGGCTAGAATTAAACAATTGTGCAAGGTCATGTTAGCCGATCTTATTGCCGGTTCCATTTGAAGAACGACACAATACCCATGAATATTTTTCGCGGCAAGTGCTCTTGAAATTTTTATCTTTTTATAATTTTATTCGATATAAATTATAAAATACGAAGTTTTGCCTTCGATAAGTTTTTCCTCATAGAGTTTTAGCCATTTTAAAGCTGATTTTTTTTCCGCTGTAGATCTAATATCGACCGCTGCAATTCCGATATCTGCCTCTGTAATTTCAACCATTGCAACACTGGTTTCGTCCACTGCAAATTTAATTAGTTTTTTGGTTACCGCAATTCTTGCCAAATTATTTCTACTGGCCGAAACCCTATCAATTGGCTTAGTTTTGGTCAATCCGTTCTCGGCTGGATTGGTATCGACTGCCTTGTTTTTCCCACACCAGCTCCAGATGTTTTGGCATCAACCAAAGAGGTTTCGACCACCTCCTTTGTTTCTGCCAAAACTTTAGTTTATGCAACAATAGCTTTTTCCTCAACTGGTGGGGTTTTATGCAAGTTGGTCGTTGCCTGCCCCCCATGTCTCGAATGATGGATTGACCGACTTAAAGGATTTGCATACCTTTTTATTCTTAAGTGTCTGGATCATCTCGGAAAAAACTTGTACCCTCTGCTCACGATACGCTTTCTCCTCAGCAAGATGTGATTGTTGTTCTTGAATCAATACCCTCAACTATTGTACGATGTCACCATAAACTGTTTGTGGTGACATGTTCACAATCTTCTCTCGACTACTTAGTGGGGTCCTACTGGGCGTGCCAAAATACTCCACAAACTTTGTAGTCTTGATCAACAAGAATTTCCTTCAATCAGATGGGCTTTAAAAACTCGGGCCGAACTTTTATACAAAGCCCACTTCCTGGCCCAATTTCTTCCATTTTTAGCCCACTCTCTTGCTCAGCTCTTGGCCCATTTTCGGCCTAGCTCTCGGCCCAATTTCGTGCCATGTCCTTTATGCACAGGTCGTCAATTGTTTTTCCAACATGGCGAACATTCACCTTTTGCGAACATTCGTAATTGATTCACTGGACGTTTTGTATTTCTAGTAGGGCGAACGTTCACAAAAATGCGAACGTTCGTAATTCTTTAGTATTATTGTGTAGTTCTTTTCTCAATTCTTTGGCTCGGGTTCACTTTGTGCATCTCCATGTCACGACCTTCACCTTGCTTAGTGTTGGCTCATTTAGGGTGTCAACACCAATTTGACTAAAAAACTTTCTGAGAGTGAGGTTGGGATCATTTTGCAGCTGGAAAACTTTCTAAGTGCTGATCTCCATGATTTGATTTGGCTTTTGCTTTTGTTTGGGATTGCCACTCATAATTTCGGAGCTTGTGTGGGCATCAAGTCTTTGCATGTAGCCTTGTGGCCTTGTACTCTCATAGTTCTTTTGGCTTGGGGTTTCCTTGTTATTCGACATTGTGGTTTCTGCTTGTTTACAAGAACGAGAGTGCTTCAGCTTATGGACCTTTGGAGTGATCTTTGTTATTCTAGGACTCATCCTTTTTTTCTTCTTTGCCTAGGATCTTTCTAAGGCTTTCTAGCCTTTTCTTTTGATATATACTAATCATATTTACCTTTCAAAAATAAATAAAAAAATATTTTGGACTGAAAAATCGTAAGTTCATAAAACTGGATCTCAAAGCACAACAATCTGCAAATTGCTTGCCTTTCATCCTCTCAAATGGAGAGCAGTTTATTGAGAAAATGAAAGAAACCATATATAATCCCATGCATTTCATGTCATTTCTCTATTCCATTCCTGAAATCCTGAATAGTTTTAATAACTAAAAAAATAGATATTATGGTTTGATGATTTATCTTTCAAATTTACCATGCAGTGCCACTCTCATTTTGCTAAATTCAGTTTGGAGTGGTAGTTTTTTCCAATTTCAAATAATACAAAGTTCAACCAGTAGCCCCTACATTCTGAAACATGATTTCAAATATCTCACATCTTTCGCTTGGAGTTACTAAAAGCTTATTTGTTGGGTACATCCAGGTTCTATTTGTTCGCAAATGCACCTTATGGTTGCGTGGTCAATATTAGCTTTATGCAAGAGGCGCTAGTTTCTTGTGCAACAAGCTTTTCAACTGCCTTTCTCCTTGAAGCAATCTGACAAATCAAATTCATCTAAAGAGGGAGGAGAGTGCAGTTATATTAGGGATGAGGCCAATCAGTGGAAAGTGAAATTCTTCATGTTGGAATCTCTTAATGATTAAGTTATATTTTGGAAAATCTTGTGATGAAAAGGGAATTTATTCATGTTATTGAACCTAAATATGTTGCTCATTTATTGGGCAGGTGTTCAAGAGCTGTTAATTTTTTGAAAAATTATTTCAATCCTTATAATTAGGAATTTGCAGGTTCTTGTTGGTTTGTGAGATAAATTAATATTTCAAAATAAATAATATGAGTCACATTTTGGACCAAACTGGTAGTTGTGTAAATAGACTGGAATGAAGGAGTTCATCAATGGCTTTGTGTCGAGATAAATGACAGTGCTGCTCTTGACATTTCATCCATTGTCTGGGGATGGTTTAGAAGGAAGAGAAGATGCCGGTGTTGTATTGCGAGTGGTATCACCGATTCTTGTCTCTCATTAGATTCCGATCATTATGGACCACCTAACCCGTGACAAGTGGTATTAGAGCAGGACTTAATTCTTTACCCGATGTGACTTCACACACCCACACGAGGTGTCTGGGTTGGACTAAGTTTCCCCACCTAACATCTTAAACTTTTGAATTGAATCACATTCATGACCTGTGATGACCAACTAACCTGTGACAAGCATGACTTAGTTCTTGACCCGATGTGACTTCACACACCCACACGAGGTGTCTAGGTTGGACTGAGTTCCCCCACCTAACAGTTTAAACTTTTGAATTGAATCGTATTCATGACCTGTGAGATATGGGTCAAGTATTGATGAATTGATTCATGGTGAACCATGAGAGTTCATTACTAGTGTGAATTGGTTCTGTTGAAAGAAAAACAAAATGATATTGTTCAAAGTTTATATATATATATATATATACATATATAATTTCGTTACTATTTTAATTTAGGAATAATGAACCACAACAAGGAGTCTTTTGACAAACCAATCATGAATCCTATTATATGATTAATTTTCTGTAATAGAGTTTTACTATTTGCTAAGAGATCTAGAAATGAATGATATGGCTGAGCAGAGGATGGACGGGAAGAGAGAAGTACCATTTTATATAGTTTGGGAAAGACAAATATTCACAAGTGTTTCCATCGGAGTAGCGTTACAAGTTTTCATAAGCCCAATCAAAAAAGTTGTAGACTATTTGATGAACTCCTTCATTCCAATCACCTAATAACTTCATTTTAAGGTAGACTTAACGATCCAATTTCAGAACAAAAGAAATAGGGGAAAATTTTAAATAATGACAACTATTGTAGCCAATAATTTTCAAAAAATACTTGAAAATATACAACTTGATTCATAATGCCTTAACGCATAATATTAATGCCTTAACGCATAATATTAAAAAACTTGATTCATAATTAGGAGAAATAGAAAAATACAACTTGATTCATAATGCCTTAACGCATAATATTAATGTAAAATATATATTTCATCAAGCAGGGACAGAGCCAGAAAAAAAAAATATCATTGGGGGTCAACTTTTCAAAGGAAAAGAAAGAGTTGTAGAAAGCTGTGAATTACACAACTTTTAAGGAAAAGAAAGCCATAAACATACCTAGCTTAGAGAAAACATGCTTCAATCATTAAGTAGTCTCATGCACAAGAACTTTGGATAGTTTAAAGTGAAAAAAAAAACCACAATTTGTAACTTACATTCCACCTGGAGTTTTTTGGAAGTTCCACTCAGCTCACAAATGGTGAAGGACATAGGACTTAAGTACCATCATTAAGAATAATTTTTTGAAGTTGAACTTAGGGTTTAATTAGACAAATGAATTGTGGGTTGAACTTTAATTAAATTAGAATTTGTTGTGAGTTGGGTTAAATGGACTTTGGGTTATTAGTTGTGATTTTGTGGACTATTGGTTGTGGGTTAAATTGTGGATTATAATAAGTGAAATAAAGTTCCATAATATGGTTTATTAAACTAATTTATATATTACATATTTTTATTTTTTAGTCTAATAAATGTATCTTTAAAAAACAAATATCCACTTTTTTAAAATTGAGGGGTAATAAATAAAAATTTTAAAGAATTTATTGGGGTCAAATATAATTTTTTTTCCATAAATCCCTTAAAATGAATTGTATTACTATTAAAAATATATAACAAATAAAAAATTCAAATGGGTCAATTGACCCCTATCTCTAAACCGTGGCTTTGTGCCTATCATCAAGTAAAATTTTTGATGCAGGATGTGAAAATGTTGGAATTGGAGTGCAAATTTTTTATTTCACTCGGTAAAACTTTTATTTTATCTTGTATTATTTTTATTTTATTACGTAAAACGTTTATTTCACAACATAAAACTTTTACAATTTTTTGGGATATTTTAGTCCTACATGTATACAAACTTATTAAATTTGTAATTATTTTATTCAAAGTTATTAAATACGAAATTAATTTTGTTTATTGACATTTTTTATAAATACTTTTTGAAAGTTGTGGTTTTGTTTTAGGGTCTAAAAGTTGTAGTTTTGTTTTAGGGTCTAAAAGCTGTAGTTTTTTAAATTTACTAATTGTCAGAATCTAGGCAAATAAAAGAGAACAAGTTATCCCTCTCATGTTTTAGAGTGAGCACTTCAATCATTTGTATTTATTTATTTACCCCTTTACTCTTTTCAAACAACTATTGATCACCTATAATTTAATATAACTAATGTTTTTGCAATAAATAATCTATATATATATATATATTTTTTTTTTCATGTAAGTAATTGTTTTTTAAAGTCCATCTCTCATTACCTCTTTCGATTTTTTTTTTTTAATTTATGTTTTTTGCATTTTACCTTTAGGACATGTTTGGGAACTTAGTCCAACGTGTAAGCTCTCAGTTCTAAGTGTCTCCGTCTCTCTCCAAAAAAACTCTCACGCTTAGTCCACTTTTTCAGTTGCTTATTCAATTCAAACGTCAATTCTAGGGCTGTGTTTTTCTCAGTCTCAAACCGGTAAAGATCAAACACATCACACTATGAGTATTCAAAACCAGTTTGTGAAGTCTGTTGGAAAACGTTCTCGTTTTGATTTCACTAACCTTGATGATGCACTCTCACTGTTTGATAAAATGTCTCAGACGCGACTTCTTCCTTCAATTGTCCATTTCAATCAGTTGTTAGGGTCCATTCTCAGAATGAGGCATTACACTACTGTAATTTCTTTACTTAATCACCTGGCGTCCTCAACAATGGCTAAGCTAGACATACATAGTCTAGGCATCTTGATCAACTGTTACTGCCATTTGAACCGGGTCGATTTCGGTTTCTCTCTTCTTGGGAGGACTTTAAAGCTTGGTTATGAAGTGAACTGTACAATGCTCACCACTTTGATGAGGGGACTCTGTAGACAGGACAAAATAGGTAATGCAGTAGAGTTGTTTAACGACATGGGTGCGAAAGGATTTCGACCTGATACAGTTACTTGTGGGACGATTATATACGGATTGTGCAAAACCGGGAACACCAGGGCGGCAATTGACTTGGTTAGGACGATGGAAGAAGAAAAATGGGCAACCAATGCGATTGTGTATAACACGATTATTGATTGTCTCTGTAAGGACAGATTGGTAGATGAGGCTTTTGGCTTCTTTTCAGAAATGATTTCTAAAGGCATTTCGCCAACTCTCTATACTTGCAACTCCTTAATCCTTGGTTTATGCAATTCAAACCGATTGAAAGAGGCTACAAGATTGTTGAATGAAATGTCGAATACAAAACTCAAACCAGATGTAAGAACCTTCACTATATTGGTGGATGCACTTTGTAAGGAAGGGAGGGTTGCGGAAGCTGTAGAAATAGTTGAAGTCATGATTCAAAGAGGGGTAAATCCTAACATAATCACTTACTGTTCACTGATGGATGGATATTGTTTACAGAGTAACTTTCATGAAGCAAAGAAGATATTTGATTTGATGGTTTCTAGGGGTTGTGACGCTAATGTTTATTGCTATAACATATTGATTAATGGATATTGTAAGCAACGAAAAATGATTGAGGCTCGAAGACTGTTTCACGAAATTTCTCAGATGGGATTGGTTCCTAATGCTGTTACGTACAACACTCTTATAGGTGGTTTCTTCCATGCAGGGGAACCTCTAGTTGCCCGACAATTTCTAAACGAGATGCAAGCCCATGGCCACAATCCTGATATTTTCACATACTATACTATGTTAGATGGATTGTGTAAGAACCAATGTCTAGCTGAGGCAATGGCCTTGTTTCAAGACATGGAGGAAAATGGATTGCACCCAGATGTTGTGGTTCACACCATCCTCATTGATGGTATGTGCAGAGCTGGAAACATTGAAGCTGCAAGGGAGCTCTTCTGCGGTCTTTCTTCCAAAAGGTTGCAACCTAATGTTCGTACATATAATGTTATGATCAATGGACTTTGTAAGAAAGGGTTGCTATGTGAAGCAAACTTGCTGCTCAAGAAAATGGGAGAGAATGGTTGCTCCCCAGATGGTTGCACTTACAACATAATTGTGCAGGGATTTCTTCAAAACAATGAGACATTAAGGGCAATGCACCTTCTTCAAGAAATGGTTGAGAAGGGATTCTCTGCCGATGCATCTACCATGGCCCTTTTATTGAATTTATCAGATAATAGTGGTTTGGATCAATCAGTTTTGGAGATGCTCAATAAGTTTCTGTGATCTCTATGGAGTTTTTTAATGTTAGGTGAAAACTTTGTATTTGTCTCCCTTGAACTGTGCTGTATGTATGGCATATAAACGCTTGCAGTATGATCTATTTTTGAAGGGTACTCTCTCTCTCTCTCTCTCTCTATTTTCACCTGCAATATATATATATATATATGTGTGTGTATATGTATGTAACAATGCCTCCTAAATATTTCCTCTTTTTGATCTCATTGATGCTGAATAAAGGACTTGATGGAAAAATGCAAGCTTGTCTAATTTTGATATATTACTATTCAGGCATCTTTGGTAATATGGAAAGAATAATTATATTTACTCCAAGTCATTTTCGAATTCTCTATTTATCTGATTTTCTGGAATAAAAGTTGGTGGATGCTCTTTCATGCACTCACGGTCTTTGTTCCAAAATCTTTATTATGGCCCAGGTGGTAATCTGTGGAGCATCCTCCTCTGGTTGAGAGTTCTGCAGATGGTGTTGCAGCATCGACAACTCTAGCCACCAGTCATCTCGGTAATGTTTACTCCATTAATTGTGATATATATATATATATATATATATATTTCTTATATTATAAGAATGCTTGCTATCTTTCAAACCAATTAAAGGAAGGTAAAAGCCAGAATAAAAGTTTAGAGGGGTAACATCCCGTACAAATTAACATATTAGCAGATGGAATTCTGTTTTCCAATTGCCTATGTAATGCATCTGCAACTGTTTCTATCATTTTTTTAACCCTGGACAACTCTTTAAATTAACCCTTGTGGTTTTATATTGATTCTGAATTCTGTTCCATATAGCATGTCAATCACTCTTGACGGGAATAATGTGTAGGTTGGGTTGATTATCAAACAGAAAAAGGGGCTTGACTTGAAAGTTTGCCGGAGCACTGTTGGTTGACTTATGAATGACTTGAGGTTCCTCAAAAAGTCAAACTTATTTGTATTTGAAGTAACTGAAAGTGAAATATTATGTGCTATCATTCTTTACTTGAATCTCATCAAACTCATGTACCCGACCAATGCATTTTTCTGCAACCAAAACTCCATTCAGATACGATGGAACAGATAATGTACAGTTTCAAATGTTTTTCATCAAAGTGCTGGTGGAACTCTCATTGGGTTGATTAGTTGCATACTTGTTATCTTGCATGGAAAGCTCATGTGCTTCATATTTTGAATTGAGGACTGCTAATAAATCTGTTTTCCTTGTTATTCAAAGCATGTGAGCTTCCTTTCTCTTTTTTTACCCCGTAAAGAGCTTCTTCAGACCCGAAGATGTCTTACGATACTGTCTTATCTTTGGTGATATCTTATACCTAGCTTCCTTTAGCTTATTGATTGCAACAACTTGACGACATTGTAAACCATGTTTATAGGAATCACAACTATCTGCTTTTGAAGGTGCTGACTAAGTTGATCAAATCGCTATACCTAGCAAGTCATCGTAATGGTCCAAATTGCTTTACTTAGCAAGTCATCATAGTCGTGCAAAAGTGGAGGCAACAAAGGAAGAACTAATGATGTGAAAGAGAAGGCTCACAACGCGAATAAGATGGCTTCAAAGGCATTGCGAAGAATGAATGATTTGAAGGAATTTGGTATTTGGAGGATCTTTGACAAGAGAGTGCAGGCCTTTGCGTCTCTAATCTCAATGAAGGCAACCTTTCACCATAATGGTAGGAGTGTGTTTGCCTTCTTTCAACCTTTCACCTTAATATTTATTACTGTATTCAATATTTCCTTTTAACCGTCCCTCTCATCCTCAAATCAGAATTGGTTGTTTCTTTGTTATGTTAATACGCGATCTTACAAATTTGACAATCTCTCTTTCTATTGGAAAATAAGTGAAGATGATGTATCAATGGCAGCAGAGAACAACGAACATTGCCTGAAAATGACGACGAACCCATGTTGCTGAATTTTACTTCTTCTTTTAATTCTAATTTGAGTATTTGTATTATTTTTAACCCTTATCAGAGAAAAATAGCCCCCTCTTCACCTTTAACTTCAGATTTCTTGAGGGTGTTAGTTTGAGAAGACAGAGTCATCAAGACTGATCTACGAATAAAAGGGGTTTTTCTCCATCTTCGAGTACCAAACTTAGGGCTTTAAATCCACTTTCAAACCCCAAAATCTTGGTGGGTTTCCTCCATTTATCAATGGGTACATTGATTTGTCACAAAACCAGATGGATTTGGGCAACAATTGGACTTATGCATCTATCATTTTCCCCAGGAGACAGGAGTTTAGATTAATGTGCATAAACAAATATTACCCATTTCTATATTGAATCATGGGCAAATTTTTGACACCCCTCAGGTTTGACACTATTTTGGGCAAATTTCTGACACTCCCTCAGGTTTGATACTATTTTAGCCAGATACAAGTTTTGATTCTAACTTTCACTCACACCCCAACTTTGAATAGTCAACCCAGAATGTTACTTTTTAAAGTGAATGGACATTTTTACCCTGAATATTTTAATTCATTTCACTTAAATGATATTTTTGCCCTCATTTAATGTTTTGCCCCTACCACCCACCATCTTTTCCTTTCCCCACTGTCATCTACCAAATCTGATTATTTTCATCTCCCTGTTTCTATCAAGCACAAACCGACCCTCAAGCACACACCAAACTCAATTTTTCATTTTAATCTCTCAAGTTAAAGACACCATGATGTTAGATCTTTGGTGGATGAAGGTCAGAATGAGTTCTAGTCGACTACATGAAGTAGTCTAGTCGACTCAAGCTTGTTTCAGTCGACTCTTTTGATGTGGATGAAAAACCTATAGCTACTGATTGTTTTAGTCGACTACTAGAAAATACACAGGTTTATTCTAGTCGACTACAACATGAAAAACATTTAATAAAAATATTTTTCTTTCCGTTTAAGTTCGGTAAAGCGTTTTTCATTCCATTTGAGTTCGGTTCATTTTATACTTGATCTTATACGATAAAATCGACACATAAAATTACCTTGTTACAATGATCGCTCCCCGACCTATCTACCCCGAGTCTTGAGTCTTCGACTTTCGCTTTTGCCGTTGAATTTAATTGATTTTCCATTTGCACTTCAATTTCTTTCACAGTTTTTCGCTTTAAATCAAGCTTTCTTTCCGAGTCGTTTTCTTTCCGTGTTTGTTTTCCGAGTCGTTCACCTGTCTTTTGATGAAAAGATGAACTTGATAATTCATTAGTATTAAACACGCTTTAAATGTTTTGTTAATATCAAAATAGGATTTATTGTCCGAGAATAAATTTCAAGGCCAACAGAAGTTATCCCAATAATTTATCATTTGATATATTCATTCAAATAGTTTCAATATAGCCATAAAATTTGATTATTTATTAACCATATTTCGTCAAACATTCGTATGTTATCTCAAACCCTCATTTGTGCTAATTCAAATGAAATGAAAAATGGTTAGCATTTATTTGATATATCCCTTCTAACAGTTCCGATTAGGGCTGACAATTGGTATATGTGGAGCGTGTTCGTATCGGGTTAAGATCGTGTCGGATTATACGTGTCAAATAAGTTCAATTTTAACCCAACTCATTTATTAAATAAGTTACCCATATCGATCCATGTAACTCGTTTAACCTATTTATTATAATATATTAAATTAAATTTGACACAATCCAACACGAAACAAACTATTTAATCTATTTATCAACAAAATTAAATTGAATTTGACATGACCCAATAATAGTTTATTGATATATTTCAACCCATGACCAATTAGAAAAGAAAAAAATATATATAAATATAATCGTATCAAACGCGTTGTTCGGGTTACTCGTGTTTGAGTCAACCCTTATACAACTTCAACCCTTTTATGATCAACTCTAACCCTTTTAATTCATGTTGTGTTACCATATCGTGCCTCATTTTTGCCAGCTCTAGTTCCTATATAGGCATTAAGTTTTATTGTTTAGATTTTAGATCCATACTTCGTCAAACATTGGTATGTTATCTCAAACTCTTATTTGTTCTATTTCAAATGAGAGAAGAAGAAAAAAAAAAAAAAGGTTAGCATTGGAGCTCATTACTAGACCTGTAAACGAGTCGAATTCGGATCGGATCTGTCCTGATCCGATCCGAATCCGATTAGCATATATCCGATCCGATCCGACCCGATAACCCGATGGATTTTCACTTAATTGATCCAAATCCGAATTTGTTTATTTTCGGATATCCGATCCGATAACCCGATCCGATTAGGTAAAAACAATTACAAAAAATTATTATTATTATTATATTTTTATGTTATTTTTTAAGAATATTAAACACTAAATTATATATTTTACAATCAATACTTATAATACATGACTATAAAAACATAAAAATGAAAAAGCGAAAACAAATTTTGAAACATAATTTAGTATACTATTTAATATTTACATATTAATAACATAATATATATGTGTATATATAAAATTAATCTGATCGGGTTATTATTGGATCGGATTAGGCAAATCCAAATCCAATTTGTTAAGGAATCGGATTATCGGATTCGGATCGTATTCAGATTATCGGATTATTTTTCTAATCCAAATCCGGCTAATCGGATCGGATTATGGTCAAAATCCAATCCATTGACAGGTCTACTCATTACACTCTCTTCCTAAGGTACATACATTATTTTACCTTTATGAATAAGTTAAAAATAAATCTATTTCTATTTTCATATATTATGTTTGAGTCTCTTACCATTTAGAAATAAGTAGATCTGTCAATGGATCGGATTTTTATCCGAATTCGATCCGATCTGATTAGCCGTATATATATTAAAAATAAAATTCAATAATCCGTTTAAGATCTGAATCCAATAATTCGATTTCTTAACAAATTAGATTTGAATTTATGTTAATCTGATCCGATAATAATTCGATCCAAAATTATATAATATATATCAATATAGATTTGATATTTTCATGTGTATATATTTATTACTATACCTATATATAAATATTAATTATTAATTATGTTGTTATCTATTAATAATGATTGATCATTTATACTACTATTAAAAGTGTGAATAATTTATTTATACTTTGAATTTATATATTATTTACTAGTATATAAATATGGAGTAGTAGATGTAGTATACTTAATAATGTTCCAATTTGTTTTTTCGCTTTTTGATTTTTATATTTGTCATGAACATGTGTTATAAGTATTGATTGATAATTTGGTATTTACTGATTCTAAAAAAAGGAAAATTTTCAAAATTATTTATTAAATTTATATTTTTGTAATTAGATAATCGGATTGGATTATCGGCTCGGATTATCCTATCACAACCCTAAAATCCTAAGACTCCCGAACCGGGACATCCGAGGACTCCGGGGTGTGATCCATACAATGAGCGATCAACTAAGAATATCAATAACAATTAAAACGTATGGAATAATGATAAAAGTAATATATCCCATACCCAATTGAATGATATAACTATAACAACGGAATCCAACGAAAATCCGGCAGATTTCTGTTTGTAAATGGAACATCCGGAGAACACAAACACAACACCTGCCAATAATGAGTCCAATAATAACAATGGCACACGGCCCAACATTCTAGAAACCTACTAGGGCCAAGGTTGTGGAAAGAAAACCACCGCTACCTCTACACAACCCTCCATAATCTACGGAGCAACAGTGCTCGAATGAAAATACAGAAAAGCACATAGCGGTGCCAAAGAGATATAATGATACCCTGAAACAATAGATAAATAGATACATCAAAAGGGGTATACCAACAGACTGGCTCCCAAAACTACAGCGATAATCCCTTGGCGACAAGAGGGAAAGAAACAAGAGTATAACTGAATGATGGATAAACTAAACAAATACTAAGTAAAACGTCCCAAACCATCTACACCGTCATCGCCACTATACGTGTCGTCAATATCCACCTGCAATCCTGTAATGTGTGTGGGGGTGAGCAAACCACCACAGCTCACAATAAAATCTCTAACAAACACACCCCTAGCCGTCCTGGAAAATACTAACTATCTCGTGTGCATGCATTTATCCTAGGTATGTCTGTTATCTCGCATGACACTCACAAAAATCCAAGACCCCAAATAACACAATCATATATTAGGGAAGCACGTTAAGGCACGAAGCATAGAATCTAATGCTAACGACAAATCTCTATCACATACCAACGTATAAAACATAGTCGAGCATATAAATATAAACGTATATACATACCCTAAAGGTAACTAATCATATCCTGATATATGAGTACATATATTTATATATACATATAAGTACACAATCAATCTCATAAGGTACAACTAAGACTCGTACTCTAAGTACCCACACCGGTAGTCTACACTACTCTCACAAACGTACGCTAAGTACACAACACCCAAGTTCAAGCTAACAAATCACCAAGCGCTCACAACGCTAACAAGAGGATCCCAAAAAGGGAGAATCACAATCACCTCTATTAACTAAAGGAAGAAGAATCCACAACTAGTACCAAGGAAGGCTCATAACCCACTCCCCGAGAACACATGAGGGAAAACACTCACATCCTTGCGTACTAACATAATCATCATCAATATATATATATATATATATATATATGTATAATATAGATATATACATGCGAACCATCATTTCATTCCTAGAGGAGATCTACTTCTTAGTGACTAAATCACCTCAATCATATCGCCTCATCAATGCCACTAAGCACATTACCACATCAATCTCATAATACCATCCTCAATAAGGTCAATCAAACCACCAACGCTCTCACTATTAGGTGAGAAAAACTAACCGATCAAATCATAGAGTGCTTGAACAATACTCTCATGAACGACCTCATAAGGGTTAAGAAACAAAGCAAGGGTGAAAAGGTCCCAATACTAAACCAACGGATAACTGAGACAACAGTGTTGAGGTTAAGAACACCCACAAGTGATTAGGGAGACACCCGAATAAAAGAAACCAAAAGTGAATGGCCGAGAATGAAAGTCATAAAAAGATGAATCCCAGGGATTCAATAGTTTTAAGAAAAATGTTTCAATACTCGAACCAATCCATTCGGCATCCATGCCCCTAACATGTGTGAAAACCTAAATCACCTAAGTGGTGACATCAAACAACCAAGAAGAAGGGCAAGGCAACACTATGTGTGTGCACTAAACAACAAGCCTCATACCCGAGACTTATAAATGAGCAAAAGCAAAAGTGAAACAAGAAGACACCTTTCAAACACATTTTACAAAGTAGATTTTATTTAAGAATCCACACAAAAATGACCGTCTTGCCCCCGGTCTTCATCATTTGTCATCACCTACTTTTATAAGTTAAAAATCATTTTAAAGAAGATCCTAAAATCACTTTTTAAAGTACGAAAACTTGTCGTGGCTACAAGAGTGAGCGAAAACGGGTTTTCCTTTTTAAATAAGAAAGAGTTTGATTATAAATCTTGAAAAATGCTATTTTCAAATGAGAACTTGATAAAAGTGACTACAACTCCAAGGAAGAACACAATCACTAAGGATGCCAAGGGTCCTAAATGGTCATTGCCACGAAACCAACTAAGTCCAATTGTCACCTAATCTAACTTAACCAAAATCTCAAAAGTACGGTTGATAATCCATTCCTCAAAAGGTGAAAGACATCTAATATTTAATACCACACAATCAACTAAGTTCACAATTTCATCACCTACCGTCTCTGAGGCGTCAACTCACAGTTGATGTTAAAATCTATCACTAACCTCAACTATCCAAAGAGGTCTCTAACCCAACATACCTAACCCTTAAAGGGCATAATAGCACATAACCACAAATATAAGAATCTACGTTTCATTATACTTTAAAATAAGGCATGTAAATCATATTTTCACGTTATCCACTTTCAGTTGAGTATTATATTAAAATATAAATTTATTTATAAACATTCATAATAAACATGCTCTAAAATCATAATAAACGATAAAATGATCTACATTTAAAACTGAATCACATAATAGTAACATGAATGCAATGTGACTCAACACCACCCATGGTACACACACCGACCACTATCGTCACGGATATAAGTGTCGCCAAGTTGTTCACTTGAAGAAGATGTACACTCTCTATCAAGGAAGCTCAGTGCACGGACAAACCGTGACTTATGATACGAAGATCGAATGCATGGACAAACCGCGACTTTGAGAGTTGCGCATTCCACCCGATGGGGCACAACCAACCCTATACCACCATTCTTAGACATACTAGTTTCGTAGGTTGGGAACACCTCTTGGCCAGTTGTTGCGATGATCCGACTCAAGTCAACTCACACATAATTACATGACCGGCATAGACAAACACCAATGTACTCAACACAACAAGGTGTACTCAATATGCAACTGTCTCAAATGAACTATGCATCAACATGAACATGTACTGCATCATATTTATGAAAACATTCTCTAACATGCTTTAAAATCAACTAAAGCAATAATCCACGAGAATATCAATTTCATTTCTTTTAACATGTTTTTAAATTAATTAAAGTAATACCCCCATAAGCATATAATCTCATCTTTGTTACATGCCTTTAAATAAATTAAACAATAATCATAAGTATAAGGGGAACTAGAATAACGTTCTAAGTTGAGATGTCAAGTCACACAAATAACATAATTACATACTCGGTCTCACAAATCAAAGAAAATGGGAACGCACACAACCACACCTACACGTATACATTAAACTACGCATAGTGCTACTAACTCCAATCACCTAGATGGAACTAGCCTAATCTATTACTAAAGCCACAACACAACCTTATATATATATATATATATATATCCTCGTACACTCATATATATATTTATAAATGATGATGTAACAGAAGGTGAGAGGGTTAGAGGGACTCCCACCATAATACGTGTGCTAAAATCAGCTCTTTAACAAATCCACGTCCAAAAGTAGGGCTCGCCGATGAACAATGTCAGTGCTCGAATATAGGGTCTGTCGACCAAAGTTGTTCGAATAAAATTATGCTTGGACCGAAATGTCTGCCTCAACGACCTATTCAACATAGGCGAAGCCCATTAGTAATAGCCTAACTACATTGAACAAATCTGATAAAAACTGAATGAAAATTTGTACATATTTTCTCAATTTTCCGGCGAACCGCTCAACGGTTTCGCACCAATTTTGAGTATGTCGTACTCGGCACCAAGACACATCAACCCTTTGAATTTCACGACCAACGAAGCACCGGAAGCCACCGAACCGGTGCCAAATAGTCCGGTGGGAGCTGGGCCCTATGCCACTACTTTGCGGCTGCTTAGTCGCAACCACCACCACCACCACGTCATCGTCGCCACCACCTGAGTCGTAGAGAAACACCGGTTTAGTCGTGTGGTAGAATAAGAGATCCGAAACTGCAACAAATTGGGGCCGAAATAGAAGACCCATCTCTCCTTCTCACTCGTTCACTCTCTCGGCCAGATGGCTGCTTGGTGAGGAAATGAGGTGATGATGGTGTGTAAGCTCTTAATCCTTAATCATTTAATAATAACCCATACCCATGGATGAGAAATGGTGACGAATGAGTAGATAAATTGAAGAGATCCTCTCACCTAGGGGTGTTCACGGACCGGATTGGACCAGATTGAAGCTATTTTGGATCTAATCCACTAATATCGGATTCACCATTTATGGATCCAATCCAATCCGTTTGCCCAACGGATTCAATCCAAACCGGACCGCGATGAGCCGGATTGGTTCAGCTCGGATTCAAAGATTAAAAAATAAATATAGCAAAGATAATGTCAAGAAACTTTCACCAATAAAAGTGAGTGTCATAGTAGGCTGCAGCAAATAACAATACTAAACATACATGATCCAAAAATATAGACAATAAACTTGAGTAAATTGTACATAAACATAGATAACAAACAATACTGATGACTTGTATTGATAGTGAAGTGATAGTGTCACGGTAGCAAATTGATAACTAATAGAAAGTCTTCCATTATATTTTTCTAAAATTTGCAATAGTGAGTGTTTTAGTCTATGAAAATATTAGAAATGACTTACATTTTTACAATAGTATGAATAAATATAGATAACTATTTAGTATAAAATAAAATATTATGATTTAATTTAGAATAGTATATTATTAATATACGATATTATAATTTAATTTAAAATAATATGTTATGTGATATATTATTAATATAGTATATTGAAATATATATGAACAATATCAGATTGAACCGAATTAACCGGATTATTGAGAAAGCAATCCAGAACCGATCCATAAAAATACCGGATTAGATATGTTTGGATCCATGTCCAATTCAATCCATGAAAAATCCGATCCAATATATTCGAATCGGATTGAGTTTACGAATTTACCGAATTTTTAGACACCCCTACTCTCACCCAACCCCCTTTTGGCAACACAGTCCTGGTGGTATGTGAGTTGCTTTGGTTCTCCTTTTTAATTCTTTATATATATATATTAATGTATGGTGAGAAATGGTGAAAGGAAAATGAGTGGTCTCAATTCTTTATCATAGTCTTTTTCCATTAACTTTTCAATGGTCACCTAATTGCATGGTACAAGTAACTATGTGGGACAAAATAATATGGGAGAAGAGGTGGATTGGTCAAAGCCTAAGCATGTGGTTTCTTCCTTTATTTCATTCAGGTAACATAAATATAATTACATATAAATGTGAGGTGTAATGACTTGGTTAGATTACCTTTCACTTTCCTTACTCTCGCATAAGTCACTAATGCTAGGAATATATATATATATATATATATATAGACGAGAAAATCAAGTGTGTTAGGGAAGATAAATGTGGTTAAAGCTTATAAAAACACAAGGAACCCTTTCTAATTGCAATAACGCCCGCAAAAAGGTATCCAAACACGTCATTACGAACCCAAAAATTCACGGGATGCCAAATAAATAAAATAGTCTGAAGTAAATTGTAACACTCCATTTCATTTTTCTATTTTTCTGAAATTATTCCCGATTTATTTTCGGCGGTGACGTCACTTGTTCATGACGTCATGGTTATTCTCGGTATTTTGTGAGTAAATTTTTCGCGTTTATGTCTTGATACGATGGGATGACGCGGTCATTGTCTTATTGACTACTTCGTGGAGCTTTTTTGGCAATTACGAAAATTGACGATGAATTTAATGTTTCGAACTGAGTGGAACGTTGACATGAGTCTTTATTATCGACTACGTGAACAAGTTGTGACGATTGACAACTAGTGTTATCGATTAAATGGTTTCGTTTCAACGCTTCACGTTCAGGGCTTTGACTCAGTTGTTCGAGTCCGGTAATTAGTGCTTTAGGGGTATTTGTATTACTTTGTTCGTTTTCCGTGCTTATATGTATGTGATACGTGTTAGTGGATTAATTTTGGTTGATAAGGTTTTACTTGATTACTGTTCGAATAAGTTACGTGACTTAGTTGTCTGGATTATTGACGACTCTGGTGATTCGGTAGTTGAGTCTCGTACCGAAGTATTTATACTGACTGTTATTATTGATTAGTTATCCGTAGAGTTTACGGGGGGGCGTAATATAAATTACTAGGCGATTAGTGATTTAATTTGGTTTATATAAATATTCATACCCGATTTTATAACCAAGTTAATTATTCCGGATTTTATTAATTATTTGGAGACTGTGGGTTTTTCGGTGATTTAATAAGTGGATGAGTTTTAAACCCCGACATATTTATTTAGGCTTATATTATCTATTTTGTGTCTCATGTATTTTACGGGTTCACGCGTTATTATTTTTTGATTTCCGGTATATTTTTGGAAATGTTTCCACATTATTATTATTTCATAAGTTTAAGGAAAATTGAATTATTATTATAATTAATTACGAAAAGGGAGACTTGATAAAGAAACGGGATTAGTTGTAATTAAAGACCATTAGAGGGTCACAAGTGTAATTATCTCTCTATATATATATATATGGATATATGAGGGTTATTATGTGATTATGGAAAATGGGAAAGTCACTTGTGCAATTATGGAAAAAGCAAGAATTGCTTTGGTAATTAGCCTAAATATATATACAAGTGTATGATTGTTGTGAGAGAATGGGTGTGTGACCAGAGCTCTTCTTTCTTCTCCTTCTTCATGTTCATGACCACAAGCTTGGTTCTCCTTCTTCTTCGTTTGCACCGATAGTAGTCAGATTTCTCTTATCCTACTCACTAGATCGGCGAGAGAAAGAGAGAGAGAGAGGGAGGTTGCGCCCGAAGGAGCGCGACCTGGTTGAGGATAGAGGTCGTCGGACATGGCGATGATAGTGGGTCCTAGTGGCTCGTTGTGTGGCGAGTGTGGTGGTTGAGGCTTGGCGAACTGGAGATTTCGCAACCTAGCTGGTCGTTGGCTGCAGGCAACGATAAGGGGTAGCGCTGGCGACGACGAGGAGCGATGGTGAATCGGGTCGCTAGTGGTGTTGACGACATCAGTGGTGGTTTGCGCAGTGATGGCACGAGGAGGCCGCAATTGCAGTTCAGACGTGATTGGGCGAGGGTTTCAATCGCGACCTAGGGTTTTAGTCATGGGGTCTGGTGGTTCGCGACCTAGGGTTCAGCCAAGGCAGGCAACGACGGTGACATGGAGGTCGCTAGTGGTGGCGACGCTGGTTCGCGCCGTGATGGCGCGTGAGGAATAGTAGCGAGTTCGGCCAGATCGAGTTGGGTCAACTCGGTACCGATTCGGGATTCATTTGGCATGAAATTTTGAGGATAGCTTGATCCCAATATCGTACACGATATGCCCGAAATTGGTGTGAAACCGTTGAGCGGTTCTCCGGGAATTTCAAATTTTCGGTATAGTTTTCCATTTTATATTTTTGTAGATTTGTTTGAAATTATTCGTCAATAATTAACGAGCTTTGGTAATATTAATTAGGTTGTCGAGACACACGTTATGGCCTATTCGAAAGACAAATTTGATAACTTTGGGCGGCAAGCACTGTTCACGGTGAGACAGTTCGGGACTGTTTGTAAGCAATTAAAATATGTGGGAATTTATATATATATATATATATATATATATTTTTATATATATGCATATCTGACACTCACTAATAGTGAGTATAAAACATTAATAAATCTTCGTTGTATGTTTATGGGTAAATAAAAACGTTTAATTAAATTCCTAGTGATAGATGAAAATCTAGGAATTTTATAAAATATCCATAAATGGATTAAATGATGTTGGAATTGGAAATTCTTGTGGAGAAATTAAATACATTAATTCCCTTGAGAAATTAAGTAAATTATTTCTCGAAAAATTTAAAATAATTGTAAACCTATTTAAATTAAATCGAAATAGGCGATCTAGTACCCCTTGAGTTCGAAATAGGTTTATAAAAGGTGTATGTGGACATAGGTCCGGTTAATAAATTTTCCCCTGTTATGTATATTTTATTGAAATTAAAAATATGTTAGGGGATTTACGAGAACGAGGGACGTCAAAACTTAGACCTGGTTCTAGTTTCCTCTTTGTTGATTTTCTCGTAAATTATAAAGAAATTAAATTGCGAATTTAAATTGTCTAATTGTCCCTGGGGTGGATTAAATTGAAAACAATTATTGAAAATTAAATTAAAAGCGTGCTAACATATAAAATCTATAAAGATTGGGTAATCGAGAACCCAAATATTTTTAAGATAAATGGAAGTGATTTGCTATATAATTTAAAATTTAAAGCATGCTTTGTATGAGATTGCTTGGCTTTTAGCCATTTTATTGAGTATATTAGATTCATGTGGATGCATTTTACATTTATACAGCACTGTGGTGTATATATTGTTTCGGTGTGAGTTGCATGCCTCAGTTATATCATGTACATGTATGGATTGTTTGGATTGTCGCAACAACTAGTCAGTGGGTGACTGGCACCCCGGGAGTTAGTACCTCCTGAATCTTTAGAATTTAGGAGTGAGGACATATGTCTCACTTGTCGGTTCTGGACGGACTTGTGGTCTCCGTACTTTATTTGGTGACACTCACCCTTCCTTGTGCAGGCCTGTTAACCCCATAAGTGATCGGTTTGAGATTCCTGGTTACTTATTTGACCCTCATATAGACAGGGTTACACTCGAGTTGCATTGGCATGGTCATGAGCATTGACATTGCATGGATATTGTTGTTGAGATTATATATTATTATTGTTTATTGATATTGAGCAGGTTATGTCTAAATTTTAATTAGAGATTTGTATTATTCTCTTGGACGCTAGGGCGCGGTGTTTGTGATTGATATTTTAACCGTGGTTAAATTACAATGAAAATTGTGAATTTCCTAGTGTAAAGGAAACTGTGAAAACTTAAAGTTAAAAGGTGAAAAGTGAAAAGTGGAATATTAAGAAGCCACAGTTGGTGATTATCTTTGGTAGTTATGGAAAAACTAAGTGAAAGTGACCTTGGGGCATAAGGGTTCCCCGTATGTTAGGTTCTTGTTGAGCTGGGTAGTAATATATTGAGACTTAGTTGAAATTGTGATCTTGGCCACATAGGCCTTTGTGATTGGTGATTAGTATCATCACAGGATGATTGATAGAACTCTCCGGTAGTGTGGAGTATTGTTCGGGTAATGATCGGATAAAGCTCATTAGTTTGATCCCGTTCCCTTGGCTTTTGTAATTTTGAGCTTATCGCTCATTCTCCCACTTTCACAGTGTATGAGTTATAGACGGTTCTTAGCCGTGTTTATTGAAAATCTATTTCCGTAAGTACTCTTGTGAAGTTAGTGAATTCTGGGCATGGTTTGTCCCGTTTTTCAAACCTCGGTTATGGTTCGGATCTTTGGAGTCAAATATTCAAAGTTTTGAAAACTTAAAGCTTGGGGATTTTTATAAAACGTGTTCTTCATTTACCCCGAGACTTGTTAACTATTTTTGGAAAGACAGAAGTTTAAATACCTGTTTTGTAAAATATGTTTTGAATTCTCAGTACCGGGAGTATCGGTAGAAATCCGTTTTTGAAAGAAATTTCAGAAAATTCCATTTGAAATTGTTTTGTAAAATCGGTGAATTAGGGCACGGGTTGCCCCCTGTTCTAGAAATCTAGATGTTATTTCCGAGATCTCGGCATCGTTAGAGGTCGATAAATCCAGGTTTCTCCTAGCTTGTTGTCTGGGATTCCTTTATGTGCCCAGTTTTGTTTGGGGATTCTTTCAGGATTATTTTTATAAATTTTTAAATAAATGTTAAAGGTCGTAGGACCATATTTGAAAGAAGTTTAAAAGTGATTTTAAAATGGTTATCGGTTTGAACTCTAGTATTTCTTCCTTCTCGTATAGTTATTCCTTGGGTTTGAGCCCGAACTCGTGATGTTGAGTTATGCACACCTAGTGTGATTCCTGTTGTTTCGGTTAGGCTCGGAGACGTTGAAACCAAATAAGGTTTGACCGGGTCCTAACTTTTTCTTAAAAATCGGTTGAGTCCTTCGGGAGTCCCAGTATTTTTCTTTAAAAACCCGAGGACCATGGGCATCTGTTTGGGACTAAATGACTCCAATAACCCTTTCTAGTGCCTAGATAGGCAGTGTGAGTTAGAGATCATTCAGTTGGTTACCGAATCCGGTGTGGGGATAGTACCTTCCCTTTTTATTTTTCTTCGAGTGAACGGGTTGGTTCACTTGTTATTGTAAGTAGAAGAACTGAATTAAAGATACAAAATGTGAGAGCGACTTTCTCTCTAGGAATGTTTTGATAGCGATGCTAGTTCTGAGCGATGATCGAGTTGTGGGCATGGTTATGATGATTTTTTTTTGGTAGTCCTAGTGAGTGATCTATTTACCTTCTAGGAACCTTAAGCAGCGTGCTAGGTGCACGGTATGGTAGATAATTAGTCCTTGTTGTATCTCTAGATGAGAGTGGAGTTCAGACTGGTTGTCTATAGGCCTAGGTGACAGGCTTAGTTATTTACAAGACGTTATATATATATATATATATATATATATATATATATATATATATATATATACGTATACATGTATTGTTTATATTTTCGTTGATCTATGGTACTTATGATATCCGTAGTGTATGTGAGGTTATTGATGGGGTCTCAGATTGGCGGGGGTGCCATGTGAGATGATTGATTGACCTAGGATAGATGCATGCACACGGGATGGTTAGCCTTTTCTAAACGGCTATGAGTGTGATGTTTTGATATTATGGTGAGCGCATGGTTTTTCTCACCCCCACAACAGGTTGCAGGTTTGCAGGTGGATGCTTATTCAGTGGCGACGATATAGGGGATTTGGAACGGTAGTTTTGTTCCTCCTTCCGTAGTCATACTTGTGTATTCTTTTATTCTTTTGGGAGCCAGACTGTTGGCAGATTCCCTTGTGTTGTATCTTCAGTCCATGTATTTATTATTTTGGGGTGCCATTGTATCTGTTCGTTACTACCATTGAGTTTTATGTATTCTTATTTGAGCTTGGTGGCTCAGTCGGTTTTAGAAAGGGTTGTGTAGAGGTAGCGGTGGTTTTCTTTTCACTATCTCGGCCCTAATAGGTTTCTAGAATGTTGAGCTGTGAGCCATTGCTATTATTCTCCTTGTTATGGGTAGGTTGAGCTATTTTGTTGTTGTTGTGTGTCCGAAGGTTCCATTTATAGACGGAACTCTGCCGGATTTTTATTAGAATTCTTTACTGAGTTTCTATCACTCAGGTGACATGGAATGCTTTATTTTCATTCTTATTCCATGTATTTCAGTGCTATTGTTGATTTTGGTTGTCATTTTCAGTGACATCATACCTCAGGATTCACTGATTCTCCGGATGGGAGTCTCAGGAATAACGGGACGTGACATAAATAATCCGGGGTATGAACCTCAACCACCGGAACACCGAGTAATTCGCTGACTCACCGAAACTCCTAAAATAACTGGACCTTAACATTTATCAAATAAATTACTAAACAACGTCACGGAAATACACACGTATGCAAAACAAATACTAATACCAAGAAACAATTAAATGGAACAAGTAAAACAATGAGTGTCACGTCCACTAGATGTCGTAGCTGAAACAATCGTGTCGAAACCTTAAACGTCGGACAAATAAAACGTGTCGCCACCTAATCGAAGTACCAAACGTTAAATGTTGAAATGAAATCGCGTAGTTGACAATAAGAAAGTCCACGAAGTCGTCAAGGAGAAATCGTAAAGTCGTCCAGTTGACTTTAAACGTAAATGCGAAAAATTTAACGTACCGAACACCAAGAGTAAGCAAGACGTCATGAACAAGTGACGTCACAAGGGAAAATAAATCAGAAAGAATTTTAGGAAAAATGGAATATAACAAGGGGTGTTACATATCCAATAATGAATAAATTCGGATATGAATTAACTAATTAAAAATTCGTTGAATTATCGGATCGGATCGGGGTTTTGTCATCCCTATCAATAAACTTGTCGATAGATCGGATTTGAATCCGAATCTGATTAGTCGAATATGGATTAGCCAAAAAAATCTAATAATCCGATTATGATCCTAATCTATCGGTCTAATTTATTAACAACTTGCTTGGAGTATTCGCTAGCATGTAAACAGTGGACGTGAGGATGAATCTTGATTTATTTATTGAAAGTAAGAATGGTGTTCAAGGAAACGATTTCTAGTTGTTTAGCGATGGATGAATCCTTGGGATTAAGATATGTTTAAGTCATTTATTAATAACGATTTTTAGTTTGGAGGTTATGATGTCGATTCAAGTAGGCTTATAGCAATCATTGCTATGTAGGCTTTTGATTTCAGAAATAAATTTGGTGATTCATTCAAGGCATGATTATTAATTAATGAGAGAACGTGTTATTTATTAAAACGTGATTTGAGGAAATCGAACGAAGAATATGATTGTCTATCACAAGATATTGAGAAATTGATAAATAGTTATTGGTGTTATATGGTTTATGGTGTGGTTAGAGCATGATTTTAGGCCTTCTTTGACCTAGAAGGTATGAATCGAGGAGTGCTCCAATTACCGGTGATTGAGGTAAGATGTAATGTATTTATAGTGCAATGAATGATAGTTAGTGTGTGATTGTAGCTTTATTCGAAAGGGGTGTGAGTTATGACTTTGAGGTTTATTAGTAGTTGATCCCTAAGATCTCTGAGATTTGGATTCGAAGTGAGTTTTAGTTAATTTATTTTGGTATTGGTGCGGAGTGGGAAAATGGACGTTAGCAGTGCCGATGTATTATACTAGTGTATTGGACAATCATGTTTTATCTTCCTTTCATTGCGCACTTGAGTGTGGTTATTCTCACTTATGTTTATGTAGTTCGTGTACTTCTATGGGTTTTCTGTGGCGTACTTTGTTGTGCAAGTCGGGGTAGATTAACACTTACTGTTTTGTCATTTTATTTATATGTGTATCTATGGAACCAGGAAAGTTAAGGTTGTTTTCATTAAGATAAAGTATTTCACCGATGTATGTTTTAGCTATCCTGATTGTAGTAGAGGATCTTTGGAGAAGTACGTTTTTTTGTTGCCATTTGAGGTGTGGTTTAAAGTAGGAATTGTGGTACCATTGAGTTAGAATTGTGAAATTGCATCGACAGTGAAATTTCAACGTATGATGAATCTATTGACATTAGTGGATGAGTTGTGGAATAAGAAGTGTTGTAGCTTGTGATAGTGTTTAAATTATTTAGGATCCTAGACGGGTTATAAGTGACATATGAATTAGTGAATTGTGTTTGAGGTATGATCGTTATCAAAATATTAATTAAAGGATCAGATTGGTAGTACCTTCTTGGGAGACTACTATATTTTAAAGGTTGTCGATTTGATGAATTGAGATTCGAATGTAATGTATCCACATGATTGTGGGTCGTAATCGGGGTTTAATTGTGATTAAACTTTGGAGATTCAAACTGTACCCTTAGCATTAGGATATAGTAAGTATTAACCAAACCAATTGAGAATTTGAGATTCATGATGATTAATTCAGGAAAACAATGATATAATTATTATAAAATTGAATTGTAAAGAGATTGTTCGAGGTCATTATATATATATTATAGACTGTGATCGTGATTATGGATCTAGTACATTAGTGGTTGCAATTATGGATTTGATGGTTTAAATGTGGAGTAAAGGGTATCCTTGATATTTGAGGTTTTGGTGTCTTTGATTTATGGCATTGGCAATTGATTTACTTAGGTAGTGGATCTGTAATGTGGTCTTGAGACTTAAGATTTGAATTTTCTTTACTAAAGTTAATGTTGTGCACAGACTTGACGTATGATCATTATAGTCATGGGAGTATTGGTAGTGATTGATTGGGCATTTTAGTCTTACCTTGAAATTTGGACTTTAGATTGGTCATTTCCGTGCTTTGGGTCATTTTTGTATTCCTTAGGTGTAGATACAATATTTGCACAACACAAAAAGGATCTCTTCTCATTATTTTTCATTGAATTATATACATTTTTCCAATGGGCCTTTGGCCCATTAGGGCAACACTTTCAACTTTACATAATATATTCCTTTACACGTCAGCTATGTAGGTCCTATGTCATGCCATTGCCTTGAGCTTATGGGCCTTCGAGTTCCTTCAAAAATGCTCTTCGGGTCGGGGCAAGATACTTCTCGGACCACGGGGCTGATGTATCGGTCGGGTTATGACGTGGGCACAATGGTCGGGTCACAATCTTGGACCATACCTGGATCGCTCCGGTCGGGACGGGCTTTTTCATGGGCCGGGAAAACTCACATGTACACAGGCCCTCTGTTAGCTTATGGGCCTGCATCCAATGGGCCCATTAGGTGAAAGAATCTTAAGGCCCATCAAAAAGTCCTCGGGGTTGGTGTGCGGGACGCGTGGCGGATGATGAGGGGACGCGTGCCGGATGATGCGGGACGCGTTTAATGTTGCAGCTGCCGCCATCATTGCAATTTGATCTTGTGGCTGAGATGACATAGATTTGTGTGAGATGGGCCGGGTCATGTCGATCCGATACTCTGACCCGGGTGACCGAAACGTCATACCTATCTATATATAACCCACATACATCACATTTGCACCGCTTTTGGATTACTTCTCATTATTTTCTCTGCCATACTCAAGCATTATATGCAACTCAAATCCATTCTCACCTACAGAATCTCCATATTGTCTCATCAATTTCTGCAAAGATCAGCGATCTTAATTGATTTTTACACTGTGTGAAGTGTTTTGGATCGTGCTGCAAAGCGTTTGATCAGACGCATCCTTCTCTGTTTCCTGGTACATTTGTCGGTTTCTGCAAACCACCTAGCCGGAGGAAAAACTCAAGGAGAGACTGCCGGAATCATCTTTGTCTTTTTGTAAGTTGTTCTTCTCAATTTTCTATCATTTCGTCAAATATGTCGGGGAGTGATGATACCAGGTCGGTTAGCGACCTGCAAGTGACAGATACTGACCTAACTGTTACTGATCCTGATGTCTCGGAGAGCACCCCGTCCGTAGAGATTACTCGGGTCATTAGGTCTAGTCCCCCGGAAGTCACTCAGGAAGAAGGGGATCGGGCAGTAGAGGATGATGTCGAGGCGGGTCAGGATGCCGAGGAGGAGGAGAACTTCTGCACTGACCCTCTCCCAGCCAAATATAGGAAAGACGCTCAACTTAGGAGCCTCAGGGTCCCTGAAAGGGTTGAGGTTAGGCACTACCCTCGGGACAAAGATTTCAGGATCGGGGAAGGTCTGAAAGATGGGGAGATACTGCTTTCCTCATTTCACCTGGCTATATTAAAGTTTCCCATTCACCCTTTCTTCCTCTTGACTTTGGCTACTTTGGGACTGGCCCCCCTTCAAGTCGGTCCCAACTTTTATAGGATCCTGGCCATGATCTTGTTCATTAATAAGGAACTGAATCTGGACTTAGGTTTGGCCGAGCTTCTGCTTTCCTACAAACTTCAAGAACAGAAGGATAATAGGGGTCGGTACAACCTGACTTCCTACGTCAAGAGGAAGTTGTGTGATAACGTCCCGACATCCAACAAGGGATGGAAAGATAGGATGATAATAGTGAGTGGTCAGTGGCGACATCTCGATGCTATGAACATCCCTGTCTACCATCTATTCCAGCCCACCCGACTTCCTGAATTTAAGAGTTTTCATACCCGAGCCTCATGCCACTGCGAAATGTGCAATGATAAGTTGGGTACGCAAGTGATGGATTTCCTGAAGGCTCCTCAGGAGAAGAGGGGTGTCGGGTATATAAGGGCTCGATTTGAGCTGTTGCGTGCTAAAGTGTGGAGTCAGGATTTAATGGATAGCCAGAATTGCCTGACTGGATCTGTATTGCAGGAGTTTGCATCGGGAGAATTAGCATCAAGGATTGCCTCGGGTTCTGCTGCGACTACGTCAGGGTCAAGGAGATTGAAGTCCAAGTCATCAGGAACCAAGAAGCTCAAGAGAAAAATGTCTGGGGATCAACGGAAAAGGAAGGCGGTTAGCCTGCCCCAACTTTCGATCAAGAGGGCTAGAAGGGTTGATACTGGCTCTACATCCTTCATCTGTGGGGTAGATATCCCTCCAGTCTCTGAAAATCCCGATATACCGCCAGTTAGCGAGAATCCAGCAAGCCATCAATCGGCAGGATCCACCGGAGGGCCCGTTGGCACGCTCCCCCCTCCTATTCCGGTAGAGAGTCAACCCGTCACACCCCCGCCTCCCCCTACTGATGGCCCGCAAATTGGTGCTTCGGATGCGGCTGAGGTCGGGGATGGTCGTGCCCTGGTCCCGAGCTTGGGAGGTACGAGTCTGAGTCCTCCTCGGGCGGATCCTCCCCGGGCAGATCATCCAGTCAGACCCAGTTCTAGCAGAAGCGTTGCACTGGGTGTTCCTTCCTCAGTATCGGATGCCCGAGACTTAGGCTCGGATGATGAGGAACATGATCGATCCCGACCATCCAAGCTGAGTACTGCCATTTCTAAAAATGTCAGGAAACATGATAATAGAGAGATCGAGAAAGCTGCTGAGAGTGGGAGAGACGTTCCCCATGGCCCTCGCTTCAGGCTGGATACTCGAAAGGGTCATCCATATGTGGGGGTGGCGGACAAGACGATCGACAACCCTGAAGCTCTGCGAGAGATGGCCCTGGGGGTGTGGACCCCGGCTGATAGGTTGGCCATGGGGCGGTACGACAGGTTGGACCTGGCTCTAGACGGGCCTGAGCTTGCAATGAAGGTAATAATTTCTCTACCCTCGTGTATTGGCTTCTATTTCATCCCTGATCTTTTGTGCTAACATCCCTGCTTTCAGATGCTTTACGCTACATAGGCGTATAATTGCAAGCTTGAGGAAGATGCCCGAGTCATTAACGCCCTGAATCGGGATGTTCAGGTCCACAAAGCTGGGTGTGTCAAGGCCTTGGAACAGCTCAAAAAGGCAAACGAGAAGATTCAGTCCTTGACATACCGGGTCGTCGCAGCAGAGGAAGGGCTCGCATCTGCTAAGGCGGCGACCCTAGAGCTTGCAGCTGCCAAGGCAACGATTTCCGACCTTGAGGGTAAGGCTCGGGAGGCTGAACAGATGGCTAACCGAGAAGTCCAGGCTCGGGAAGTCCTAACTCTTCAAGTGCAGGCACTGACCGAAGAAATTGAGAAGTTAAAGACTTCGGGGCAGCAGCTGCTTGAGGAGAAGGTCGAGGTTGAGAATGCACTAGGTGTGGAGAGATCTCGGGTAGAAATGTGTCACAAGGGAAGCAACCAGATGATCGCTCGTTTTGTGCTCACAAGCAAGTACCGTTACGAGCAGGGCTGGCGGGAATGCATAACTGAGCTTCAAAAGCCTGAGGGTGACCGATACATCCCGACCATAGAAGACCTTGATCTCAGCATAGGAGTGGGACCTCCGTATGTTGATCCCGAGGCGGAACCTGAGGACCTGGCGTTTGGTGAGTTCCTTCAGGGTCCCTTGCCCGCTCCGCCTTGTCCTTGTGGCCTGGATGAGCCCCAAGCACAATCCCTCGAGAACCAAGCCTCGGGTGGCAATGAGGATCCTCCGGTGGAAGAATAGGGTTTTTCCCTTAGATTTTTGCTTTTTATTTTGTTTCCAACAACTGTGTCAAAGCTTTATTGTATCAGCCTTGGCCACTGGGGCCCCTTTTAATATAAGTGAATTCACCTATTCAATCTTTGCCGGGAATATGCATGGTCCGACGCTTCATTAATAAAAATTGGGATTTTGAATTGTAGCTTGGTAAGACTACTGATGCCATCGGACCATAAGTCTGTGAGGTCTCTCGGGCGCTTTGGGCCATGGAGAGGATTCAACATTAAGGTTTTGAGATAAAACCCGACCTCTGGTGGGTCTGTGAAGATCTCTCGGGCGCTTTGGGTCCATAGAGAGATTCTACATTTGGGTTTTCAGATAAAACCCGACCGCTAGTGGATCTGTGAAGATCTCTCGGGCGCTTTGGGCCCATAGAGAGATTCAACACATAGGTTTGAAACTGATTTTTGTAAAACCCGACCACTGGTGGGTCTGTGAAGATCTCTCGGGCGCTTTGGGCCCATGGAGAGATTCAACACTTATGTTTTGAGATAAAACCCGACCTCTGGTGGGTCTGTGAAGATCTCTCGGGCGCTTTGGGCCCCTGGAGAGGATTCAACACTTAGGTTTTGAGATGAAACCCGACCTCTGGTGGGTCTGTGAAGATCTCTCGGGCGCTTTGGGCCCATGGAGAGGATTCAACACTTAGGTTTTGAGATAAAACCCGACCTCTGGTGGGTCTGTGAAGATCTCTCGGGCGCTTTGGGCCCATGGAGAGGATTCAACACTTAGGTTTTGAGATAAAACCCGACCACTAGTGGGTCTGTGAAGATCTCTCGGGCGCTTTGGGCCCCTGGAGAGGATTCAACACTTAGGTTTTGAGATAAAACCCGACCACTGGTGGGTCTGTGAAGATCTCTCGGGCGCTTTGGGCCCATGGAGAGGATTCAACACTTAGGTTTTGAGATAAAACCCGACCACTGGTGGGTCTGTGAAGATCTCTCGGGCGCTTTGGGCCCCTGGAGAGGATTCAACACTTAGGTTTTTAAATTTATATAATCATGGAGACGCTTTAGGTAGGCTTAGATATGATCGGGAAGAAATTGAACTTCTATTTTTATCTTTCGGGCTCTAGTGGCCTTTCTTTACATTAATTGACATAAAGTATCCCTAGGGATAATACCTCTTGAGTCGGGATGCATTCTGTGTGTTAAGCTCCCTCCGATTATCAAAATTTCTGAGTAGTCGGTAAGCCCCGCGCCCAACTACCTCAGTGACGGTGTAGGGTCCCTCCCATGGCTCTTGGAGTTTGCCCAGATGTCCAATTTTCCGTCTGACGACCATGTCTCCAACTTGGAATCCCCTCCTTTTTACTCTTTTATTGAAGTGATTCCTGACCCGTTGTTGGTAAGCTGCCAGCCTTATCCCGGCAATTTCTCTTTTTTCTTCCAGTAGGTCGAGATCGTGTGACAAGCATTGATTATTTGTTTTCTCATCCCAGGCCAGTGATCTCAGCGTCGGGACGGCGTACTCCATGGGGATTACGGCTTCTGCCCCATATGCCATGGCAAAAGGTGTTTCACCGGTCGGTTGTCGGGGAGTGGTTCTATACGACCATAATACCTCCGGCAACTTGTCCACCCATGCTCCTTTGGCCTTCTCGAGTTTCTTTGCCAGAGTGCTGAAGATGGAACGATTGGTCCTTTCTGCATGTCCATTGACTTGCGGGTATCCTACAGAGGAGGTGTTTTGATTGATTCTGTGCTGGGCCAGGAACAACCTGACCGGTTCACAGTCTAGGTTGGTGCCGTTGTCCATCATGATGGTCCGAGGTACCCCGAACCTGCAGATGATGTGATTCCATATGAACTTGACTACATGGCTCCCCTTTATTGATGGATAAGCCTCGGCCTCAACCCATTTGGTGAAATAGTCGGTGGCGAGGAGTACATGGGTATTCTTCCTGATGGCTTTTGGAAGTGGTCCGACTATATCCATTCCCCATCGGGCAAAAGGGTGCGGGACGATTGTCGGGTTCAAGAATTCCGGGGGCTGCAGTATGGCATCACCGTGCATCTGACAGGCTTTGCACCTGCGCACATATTCCTCCGAATCTCGGGATAGGTAGGGCCAAAAATAACCCTGGGACAGGATTTTATGGGCAAGAGACCGGGCACCCGAATGATTTCCACAAGCTCCAGCATGTATCTCTTGCATTACTGTCTCTGCCTCGGAAGGAGTTACGCACCGTAGATACGGACCCGAGAAAGATTTTCTGTAGAGCTGGTCCTGGATGATCGAGTACCGGGTTGACTTCATTCTAATTTTCCTTGCCTCTGCCTTATCAGTCGGTAGAGTCCCGAGATTTAGATAGTCGATTATAGGATCCATCCAGCTTGGTTCTCGGGGAACTAGACATATCAATTCAGCGGGCTTTATGATGCTCGGTACAGTGATGAAGTCGGTCAGTACTACCCGAGTCATGTCTTCACCAGCTGCGGATGCCTGATTCGCCAAGTGATCGGCCGAGGTGTTTTCTTCCCGAGGGATTTGGCTGAATGTTAACTTTTGAAAACTTTCTGATTCCTTGAGCACCAGCGCTCTGTAAGATTCCATTTTCGGATCCCTTGTCTCGTATTCACCGGTTATTTGCCTGACAATTAGCTGGGAGTCACTATACACGGATAGGGATTGGATTTGAAGGCTCTTGGCTAATCTCAATCCTGATATAACTGCCTCGTACTCTGCCTCATTGTTGGTGGCTGAGAATTGTAAGTGTGCCGAGGCTTGTAACTTAATCCCGTCGGGAGTATGTATTTCAAGCCCGACACCTGCTCCATTGGCGCACACTGAACCGTCCACGAATAACTTCCACGTTACCAACTCATCGAGCTGATCGATCTCCTCGGTTTCCCCTTCCAAGAGGAAGTCGGCAACGGCCTGTCCTTTGATCGAGACTCTGGGTACGTAAGTTATGTCATAAATTCCCAGTTCAATGGCCCATTTGGAAACTCTTCCGGAAAGATCGGGCTTTGCCATAAGTACACGAATGGGAGTGGTAGTGGGGACAATGATATGATGAGCTTCGAAGTAATGCCTGAGACGTCGTTTGGCATTGACCAGGGATAAGACCAACTTTTCTTGCTTGCTGTACCGTGTCTCGGGATCGGCTAGTGCCTTACTGGTGTAGAAGATGGGCATCTGGAGGTTCCCGTCCTCTCTGATGAGCACGGCGCTAGTTGAAACTGATGATACTGCCAGATACAAGAGCAGGACATCATCGGGCTCGGGTGTTGCAAGAATGGGAGGCTTGAGCATGTACTCCTTCAATCGGGACAAGGCTTTAGTTTGCTCGGGTCCCCACACTTCTCCCTTCCTTGCCTTGATCGCCTGGAAGATGGGTCGGCAACGGTCGGTCAGCCTTGCAATGAATCGGCTTAATGCCACGACCCTTCCGGTCAAGATTTGAACTTCTTTGTGTGTGGATGGCTCTTTGGTTTCGAGCAGAGCCTTTACTTGGGTCGGACTGGCTTGAATGCCCGACCGATCAACTATGTGTCCCAGAAACTGTCCCGAGGACACCCCGAAGGAGCATTTTGCTGGATTGAGCTTCATCCCGTGTTTCTCAGGGTATCAAACACCTTACGGAGATGCCCCAAGTGGTCAGTCTTATTTCTGCTCTTGACAACCGTGTCGTCAATGTAAGCCTCGACTACTGTGCCCATCATCCCTTTGAATATCCTGTTCACCAGTCTTTGAAAGGTGGCTCCTGCATTTTTTAGTCCGAAAGGCATAACTCTAAAGCAATAGGTACCTGTTTCCGTAATGAAGGAGGTTTTTTCCTCATCCCCTGGGTCCATCGGGATTTGGTTGTAACCCGAGTAGGCATCCAGGAAGGTTAACCTCTCGTAGCCTGCAGTAGCATCGACCATTTGATCTATTTTGGGCAGGGGGAAACTGTCTTTCGGGCAAGCTTTGTTTAAGTCGGTGAAGTCGACGCAGACTCGCCATTTTCCGTTCTTTTTCTGCACAACAACCACATTGGATAGCCACTCGGGATAATGGACCTCTCTGATGAATCCGGCTTCCAGCAACTTTGACACCTCGTCGGCTATGATTTGGTTCCTTTGGCCCCCCATTCGCCTTTCTTTTTGTCGAACGGGTCGAATATTTGGATCGACATGTAATGTGTGTCGGACTATGGAGGGGTCGATGCTGGGCATATCAGTATGCTCCCACGCGAAGACGTCATGATTGTCCTGTAGGAATGTTGTCAGTTCATTTAATTCACAAGTGGTGAGGCTTGTACCTGCGTAGGTGACCTTATCGGGCATTACAGACACCGGCTGCAGAGGCTCTGCCACGATCGGGGGACCCGACTCCCCGTCCTGTAGTTGCTATTTGGACTCCAGGTCCTGATTCTCTTCTCGGGATCTCCTTCGATCGGGATTGTCCTTCATTTCTTTGATAGTGACGGCGTAGCATTGCTTGGCCGCCACTTGATCCCCTCTGATGTCGATTATGTCGTACCCATTTGGGCCAACGCACCTCATCATTTGGTGGAGAGTTGACGGTACCCCCTGCATTCTGTGTATCCATCCCCTTCCCATAAGAAGATTGTACGATGGTTTCACGTCCACCACCAAGAAAGTTTCGGACAGAGTTCTCTGGGCCGCCGTCACAGGTAGCCTGACCTCCCCGAGAGGCTCGACTTGTTTTCCGTCGAACCCGGCAATTGGGTTTCGGGAAGTCGCGATGTCACTCGGGTTGATTTCCAATTTATCAAAAGCCCATTTGGTCATGATGTTGGCGCTGCTTCCCGGGTCAACCATGACCCTCTTCACAAGACATCCCGAGACCATCAGAGTGATGACTAGCGGGTCCTCGTGCGGGACCTGGATGTGCCGCAGGTCCTCCTGGGAGAAGAGTATCTGAGATTGCCCCGTTCGGTGGTGGATCTCGTTTATCCCAGATATCCTGGCGATCTGATGTGCTCTTCTCATTTGTGTGCGTCTCAATCCTTCGCTGCTTTGTGGATCGGGACCCCCATGGATCATATTGATGATCCTGACCGGGTGAGCAGGACCCTGATTCCGTTGGTTATATTGTGCTGGTGGGTTGGCCCTTGGACCATCCCTCTGGATATAATCCTTCAGTTCCCCTCGGGCTATCATTCCTTCCACCTGGCGTCTTAGGTTTCGGCAATCGTTGGTCGTGTGGCCAAAATCACCATGTAGGGCGCAATGCTTGGATCTATCCCTTTGGTCAAGGGGTTGCCTGATTGGGGGAGGAGTTTGGAAGATTCCTCGAGCTTTGTTCTCCTGGAAAAGCTTGGCAAACGTCACTTTTAATGGAGTAATCTTCTCTTCAATCTTTGCACGTCTATCGGGTTGAGGGGGAAACTGAGATGAAGAGTGGCTCGGGGGATTCGAGCGTTTGCGATTCATATCATGTCGGTATTTGTCTGACGTTTTATCCTTAGATTTCACTTCCACACTGACCAGTGCCGCTCTCCTCTGTCGGGTTGCTTCTTCCTCTTCGATTCTCAAGTGGCCTTGCGCCCTGGAATTGAGTTCTCCTATTCCCGAGGGAGGTCGCTTCACAAGTGATTGGTGAAACTTGGTCCCCGGGATGAGAGCCATCCTGAAGGCCTCCACGGTAGAGTGTTGGTCGCAGTTGTCGATGGAGGACTACTCGACATTGAATCGGGACAGGAAGCTCTTGAGGGATTTGCCCTTTTCTGAGTCATGGTGAAGAGGCTCGAGATGGTCTTCTTCTGCCTCTTGTTCCCGAAATATTGCGCCACAAAGAGATCGGATAATTGCTGCCAGCTGCCAATGGATCTCGGCCGTTGCTTTCTGAACCAGAGGAGCGGTGCATCGATAAGACTGGTCGGGAAAACTTTGCATAGCAGGGCTTCGTTCTCGGCGTACATCGTCATCTTCTGGTGGATCTGGTAGATATGTTCCTCGGGATCCTTCGTTCCGTCGTAAGGAGTGAATCTGGGCATGACGAACTTTCTTGGGAAGGGTTCCTGGGTGATCTCCACACTGAAGGGCGACTGAACCGAGTCGGCAGAGGCTCTGAGGGCCTGGTCATCGGTGGATCTGGCTCTCAGATCATTCATGACTTTCTTCTGAAATTCTGCCATTATCTCCTGGAGCTTCTGCGACGTCAAAGGTTCGTCGATAACTGGAGTATCGCCGGTAGCCGGGGCCTTGCCTGGCCGGTAAGATGTTTCACCATGCTCCTCTCGTGTTTGTGCATCACCTTGGGTCTGTGATTGATCGGGAACTATCTGTGGGATAATTGCCTGATTCAATCTCGCGAGGAGTTCCTCACTCCTCCTTTTCGTCGCCAGGCTCCTTGCCTCGGCGGCCTGGCTGCGTTTCTCCGCCTCCGCCAGCTGCTGCAGGAGATTTTCAATCGATGGTGGGGCGCTTGGTTGTCCGGTGCCGGGAATCAGTGCCTCAGAATGGGATCTGGTTACCGGCATCGTTATATCTGGACAATGTGGATGGTATGAAAGGTGTATCTGGGTTTCACTCAGCTTTTTTGGAGGTAGGAAGATGGTCGGTGATCTGACCTAGATTCCCACAGACGGCGCCATTGTGTAGATACAATATTTGCACAACACAAAAATGATCTCTTCTCATTATTTTTCATTGAATTATATACATTTTTCCAATGGGCCTTTGGCCCATTAGGGCAACACTTTCAACTTTACATAATATATTCCTTTACACGTCAGTTATGTAGGTCCTATGTCATGCCATTGCCTTGAGCTTATGGGCCTTCGAGTTCCTTCAAAAATGCTCTTCGGGTCGGGGCAAGATACTTCTCGGACCACGGGGCTGATGTATCGGTCGGGTTATGACGTGGGCACAATGGTCGGGTCACAATCTTGGACCATACCTGGATCGCTCCGGTCGGGACGGGCTTTTTCATGGGCCGGGAAAACTCACATGTACATTAGGAGTTCGCTAGGGCTCACATTATTTTTCATGTACCATTTTTCTGCAAGTACTAGCCGATCCATCCCACGTCTTGAGTTGGATGGATGTCGATGTTGCCGTGGACTTGTCCACGATGAGCGAACCGTGGGGATCTTGGATGGATGAGAGCAGGTTATGTAAGGCAAAACCATTCCGTTAGTTGAGGTTTTATGACACCATCGCGACGTCAAGGAAGCAACTAGGGAGCGTGAGCACGGAGTTCGAGGAAAATTCCAGGACTTGTTTCCTTCTATAGATGCATTTTGATTTCGAGGACGAAATCTCCTAAGGCGTGGAGGTTGTAACATCTGGTATTTTTGCGTTTAAATTAAAACTTTAATTATTGATTAAGTGCTTATGTGATTACGTGCTTAATGTGCTTAACATGTTTTATGTGTATTAATTGGTAATTAAATTCGTAAGTCACATATTGTATTTTCATTTTATGAATAATGAGAAACGTTGAAAATGATTTCGAAAATTTAATGACCTCGAGGCATAATAGTATTTTCACTGTTGTTGAGTTAGTGAAGTTTGTAGAGATTTTGTTAAGTGTTGGTGCTTAGGTGGCATTTATGTAATTAAAATGAAAGATAAAGGTTATTCTAGATTTTGTGTGCCAATGACACTTTTGTAATTCATGCCAACTTTAATGTTCACTTTTATGTTGTCACATTCCTCGATATTGGATCATTTCTTTTATTTTCCATCTTGAATCTCAACCATTGGATGTGAGGTGTTTGGTAAGTGGGAAATCTCTACACCTTTTTAGTCTTCCAAATGCAAGACTCATTCTTGTCCTTTAGATCATTTTCTCACTTTTTCATCTTTAATCCCAACCCTTGAATGCTAAAGCCTTGTTTGGCAAATGCATAAGCTTTTTGTGTGTTTGGTGTAGTCTTCCATTGCAGGACTTGATATTGGCCTTTAGATCTCTTCCTCACTTTTTCTAGTTCATTCTCAACCATTGGATCTAAAATATCTAAATAGGTCTTATACATATACAACCATGAGGGATTTTAAGTCTTCCATTACAAGACTTTCTCTCCATCCTTGGATCTATTTTTTTTTCTTTCATATTAATTGTGGACCCTTGGATTGAGGAAGCGTGTTAGTGGAGAATCTCTACCCATTTTTAACCTTCCATTTGCAAGACTTTGTCTTCCACCTCATAACCCATTTCTCTCTATTCTCCTCTTCTTCCTCATTTTCTCCCTTTGTTCTTGCTCAAGAGCATCATCTTTGGTTTGGAATTGGAAAGTCATAGATGGTGGCTTTGTCTTCCATTTGATCTAAAGTTTGGTAAGTGTTCTCCACTCCTTGTGGGTTTTCCAATTTCAAACCCTAGAATTGTTTTTCTTGAAATTTTGGGTTCAATTCTTGATTTTTGGTTTCTTTCACTCTTGAATCTTGTTAAGTGCCATGAATTGAACATATTCACCAATTGATTCAGTTATTGGGAACTTGGAGTTCATCTTGTGGTAAGTTCATTCTCTCTTTTTGATTTCTGATTTTTTAAGAACTCTAGTTCCTTTCTATTGAAAATTCTTCTCCAATTTTGTAGTTCAACCACTTTTGTTGGTTAAAGCTTGTTGTGAGACCTTATTGAAATTGCCTTGTATACTCTTTGTACTCTAGTTGTTAGAGGACTCCATTGTTATAAATTATACTTGTTCTTGGAGCTCTTTTGGACTTTGGTGGACCTTTGCTAACACCCTCACTCACTTGGATTGCTCTCCTTACTTGGATTGAGGTAGGGGAAAAATGAGTCATTCTGGTTTCGTGTAAGAGGGTGTGTGCATCTATATATATATGCAATGTATGTACTCGTTGAGTCATCATAACATAGACGAGAACTCAAGCCCCCTTTGAAAACATGTTGTGATAATAAATGCTTGTTTGTTGAAGTTGCTTATATGTGAATGAATATGAGCATGTTGGTATTCTTGAGCGTAATATGTCGAAATATAATGTATAGCATATGTCAAGCCTCGAATTTCCTAGGACTACAAAACCTAAGCCTAAGAGCTAAGGGAATGAATGCGGAAGAAAATAAAAATGGAATAAAATCCCTCAAGCCATAAATTACTCATACAAGGATAAGATATAATGTAAAACATCTCAAATATGTGAAATGGATCACACAGGATCAAAAGAAGGTAAACCGAAACAATCGATACCTTAACAGGAACGTCGGACCACCCTATGTTCAACCAAGGGTAAAATGGTCATTAGAAGGTTAAAATGGTAAGTTTCAATTACAAACACAAATTTTGGACCAAGAACAAGCCATAGGAACAAACGGAACCAAAATCCAAGGTGTGAGGTGGAAACTACAAAGTTTTGAAATCATCATTTCCACGCTTAAGGTCCGAAAATCTACCGTCAACTTCAGTCTACCATTTCTCACTCAAAAATGACTCAAATGAGGCGATTCAAAATCCTAAACGCAAGATCTTGAAGTCATCTTTCTAAAACGCTAAATAACACATTCATCCGATAAGCGTAGCTCGAGATATGACCGAATTACTGAACAGTGTGCTCAGAGTGCGCGAGCTGTAGTCGACTGAAAGAACTTTTAGTCGACTACAAGGAGCATCTAGTTGACTGAAACAGCCCTTAGTCGACTAGAAAGAGTATCTAGTCGACTGAAACAAGTAGATAGTCGACTAGATCAGTCAGAAGCTTGCGGAAATGGGAGTTTGAGGATTCAGTCGACTACTCAAAGCACTAGTCGACTACATGAAGTTCTAGTCGACTATAAGAAGGGTTCTAGTCAACTATAAGGAGGGTTCTAGTCGACTAAACCAAGAAAGGAATGTACTGAAAAGGAATGGTGAAGACTTAGTCGGCTACCCTAAAACTCAACTCAACTACAAGTCTGCAGAAGGAGAAAAATTGTCTCTATACCATCCTGAACACTTATAAAATAAAGGAAATAGCCTCAACACTAATAAGATGCTACTAATATTTCCGAAACTCAAGAACTAGAAAGAAACAATTATTTTCTTCAAAATCTTTTATTTGAAATTTTGTAAAAATCATCCGTCTTGTCCCCGGTTTCCGTTTGAGTAAACCACCGACTCAAAAATCTCAATTTCTTTCAAACAACTTCAAATTAGGTCAAAACACAAGTTTTTATCGGTTTTTACGGGGGTAGGCGAAAACGGGTTTTTCCATCCAAAACGAAATGATTGGTTTGAAAACTTAGAAAAACACTATTTCGGCCGAATACCTAATAATCACATTCAAGACAAATAATTCATTTCACACTCAAAATTCCAATTAAAAGAGTTCTATATTTTCATCATAGCGCCCTAAGGCGAAACATAGTAGAATTGTTCAAAATTACATGTTTTCACAATTCGACACTGAAATGCCCCAAAAGTATATATTCCCCGCGCCTAGCGCTCCAAGGGATGTACATCAATACCAACATCTCGGCTAACATGCTAGCCGGATTAAAATAAAATAGTTTTAACTTAATTGAAGCATTAAACAAAATAAGTACATTTATACAATGTCTATCAATGCTCTACAAAAGTACTCCGCCTCCATATACGCAAAAAGGACGGAACCAACACCGAGTCTCTACCGGAAGACTACGGACCTCCCAAATGGGAATCATCACCTGATAAAAATGTATATAACGTGGGGTGAGCTCACTAGCCCAGTAGAGGAAGCGTCATTGCCTCAATCTCTGTAGTCCGAGTGGTACAACCCACCCAAGGTGTATGCAACTAATCCTAGGTCGGTCTTTTGTTCCACATGGCTCTCACGTCAATCCGGAACCCCATCAAGCCCAACAAACAAGTTCCCCAACATGCTCACAACATAATTTGTCACAATTATAACATGCTTCCCTTATTAAAACCACAATTACATGTATAATAATTAAGATGGAAGGTGACCGACACCCCCATTACACGCACACAAAAACACACCCTTCCCAAGGATGAACAGATCATTCTCCACCATTCCCCTGAGGATACAGACTCACTAGGGAATAGTAGACTCATCAAACCGTCATTCCCAAGTGCTTTTGACACTTACACTTTTAATGGGAAGACGTGTTCCACGACCTAGTCGCGCACATAGGGCCTTGGACGATATGTCCTCCCCCTATCGTCTGCGTTTCTCGGCTTTTTAGTTCCGTGGGAGCAAGAAGCACCCCCTAACCAGTTGTTTCGACGATCCAAACACAAGACGACTCCCACAAAATTTACGCAAAATGTAGGAACCAATACCCACGTTTTCACACTACGTGGCACACTCAACTGAATCAAGATTCACAATTTCCATCACAATACATACTTATTTCTTTTTGCAATATATTGTAATCAAATTAGCATCATGCTCATAATTTCACAATATTTAAGCAATAATCTACAACAAGAATTAATATTACATAATCATGATTTTCAAGGGGACCTAATTCATCGTCTAAGTTGTCGAGACTCAACTCGCATATATATATATACGACATATATACACATAGACGCACACACCCTCGTACACAAATGAAAGCAACTCGTTTTTCCCCTACCTCAATCCAAGCAATTAATAAGCAATAGGGCGCAAACAATCCGTCCAATGACGCCAACAACAACCGAGTCAAGAATTTCTAAGAGAGCTTCAAGGAGGTGATTTTCGGGAATTTGAGTCAAATGTCTCCCAAGCCTTCAAGCAACATTAAAAAAAATATGAATTCTTAATTAGTGGTTTTTAGTAGCAACAGCCGATTAAAAATTAAGAATTCAAAGTAAGGCTAAAAATTCCAAAATGGCTAAACTAGGTTTCATGGAAAATAATTCAAGGAGTAGGAATTTGTGAACTCACCAATGAGTTCTTCCCAAAACGAAATTAGAATCACCACAAGCCAATTCACTTGATGGTTGGAGAAAATTCATAACCTTCCACAAGAATGAACAATAGAAGAGCAAAAATTCAATACTAGCACATGAATTTCTAGAATTTGGAAGTTTGGATTTCTTACAACAAAACCTTATAAAAATAGAGGAAGCTTACCACTATGAGCTCATGAACACCACACCAAGAGACCACCCCAAGTGCTCACCATCCATCAAGCATGAAGAGTAGGAGAGAGCAAGACTTGAAGCCAAAAATACCAAGGAGAACAAGGTGGCCGAAAATTTGGGTGTAGAGAATTGTGTGTGTAAATAGTGTGTGTTCTTGGTGAGAAATGAGAGAAGAAGACAATGATAGAGATATAGTTGGTGTGTGGAGAATCCCATCCAAGGGCTAGAAATGAAGATGGCAAAATAGGTTTGATCCAAGGGTCACAATGAAGACAACATTAAAGGTAGTGGTGAAATGTCCAAGTTACCCACTCCCTTATCACTTAATCACAACCCTTGCCATTATGGACCCAATTTACTATTTTGCCCAAGTCTTCTAGACAACTACAATATTGCCACTCTACATCTCCCCAACACTTAGTCAATAATTCTCTACAAAACCCACTAACTCAAAACATGGAAAATTTCTAGTTTACGCTTTTGTCGTTTATTTATTTTCCAAACGTTTCAATTAATTTCAAGTATTCACGAATTGAAATATAACATATAACATGTAACTCAAAATTTCAATTTCGCATAATTCACCTAAGCACATCAACATGTTAGGCACATAAGCACTTAATTGTTTAATAATAAATAAAAATAAAATTTTAAATTAGCACGTAAAATTACAGGACGCTACAACATATTATGTTGAAACATGGTTCAATTCAGATATAGTTGCATATTGAGTGCACCTTGTTGTGTGATGTACATTGGTGTTGGTCTATGCCGGTTATGTAACCATGTGTGAGTTTACTTGTGTCGGATCGTGACAACAACTGGCCAGGAGGTGTTTTTACAACCTACAAAACTAGTAAGTCCGGAAATCGTGATATAGGGATGGGTTGTTCTAACCCTCTTTCGTCACAAGTCGTCCCGTGCATTCGATCTTCCTTGTTGAGTGTGTATATCCTCTCAAGTGAACGATTTAGGCGACACTTTATATCCGTTGACCATAGTGGATAGTGTGTGTACCATGGGTAGTGTTAAGTCACATTGCATTTAAATTGCTATATATGTGATTAAATTGTTTTTGTCGAAGCATGTTATATCGTTGAATGATATTGATATGAGCATGTTGAGGAAATTGTTTGTTGGGTTCGATGGGGTCCCAGATTGGTGTAAGAGCCATGTGGGATAAGAGACCAACCTAGGATTAATAGCATGTACCTTGGGTGAGTTGTACCACTCGGACTATCAAGATTGAGGCGGTGACGCTTCCCCTACTGGGCTAGTGAGCTCACCCCATTTCTTAAAACATTTTTCAGATGATGATCCCCGTTACGGGAGGCCCGTAGCCTCTCCATGTATTTATGGTGCTTGTTCCATCCTTTTGTTCATATGGTGGCAGACCACATTATTTTGTAGAGCATAGATGTGATACATGTAAACATGCCTTCTTATTTTTGTGAACTTGTAACTCCAACTATGAAAACAATTTTCTTTTTCCGGCTAGTATGTTAGTCAGGTAGCTTATATTTGATGTATGTCCATTGGAGTGTTATGCGCGGGGACCTTATTCTTTTGGTGATCTCCGGTGCCGAGAATATAAAACTATTTCCCTTTTTATAAAAATCATGATATGTATTGCCATGGGGCATTTTAAACGATGAATTCAATGAATTGCTTCGCTTTCATATTTATAGACTTTTATTTTTTAATGTTAAGGAACTCACACACACCCACACTCATACACCCCATATAAGCCCTATAGGGCTTGAACCTCAGACCTCTCCCAATTTAGGGAGGAATGAAAATACCATTAGACCACAAGGCCATTGGTCATATTTATAGACTTGTCTTCGTGATAATTGTCGTTATTAGGTGATTTTATCGGAAACGACATTTTTCTCGGTTTATAAACGAACTTTATTTTAGTTTTCAAAGAAAACTCATTTTCTCTCACCCCCGTGACCTCGACTAAAACTTTAAGTTCTGAAATAATTTTAAATTTATTTTTGTAAGAAATTTTGACATTTGTAAGTCGGTGGTATTCAAAACGGAGACCAGAGGCAAGATAAATAATTTTATGAATTTTTAAAGAAATGTTTTTAATCAAAGTTTACTTAATGTATTTTGGGCTTGTAAAATGATGAAATGTGATTTCACAAGGTTGTCATGTTTATCTTGAATGTTGATGTTATTCTTTCATGATTAAAAGGGGTTTAAAGTGGTTTTGGAGTCATTTTTGGACTCTTCAAGGCTTGGCAATCGAATGGACACCCCTGGGGTTCTTCACCATTTTGTTTAAGCTCCTGCCAAAGGTAGTCGACTGCCCCCTTCAAGGCAGTCGACTGAGCGGTTCAGTTCCATTTTGACCATATTTTAGTGTTTTGATCATAACTTTTGTTATGTAGCTCCGATGAGGCATTCTTTAGCTCAATGGAAAGCTAATTTCGAGCTCTTGAGTTTAGGCGTTTGAATCACCTAATTTGAGGTTGTTTTGAGTGAGTTATGGTCATTTGAATATAATGGTTCATTTCAATATTTTAGACCACTTGTTGGTTTTCGAGGATTCTTTGGGGATCTTTCCAAAATGTCTTAAGAACTCTTCTATGATATATTATAGACGTATTTAAGATACTTTTGAGGGTATTTTGGGTCCTTGTACTTTCCCTCTTTTTCGCCTTTTTGTTTTGTTTTCCGTATTACGTTACTCTCTTTGTTTTCTTAGACTCCTTCTCGGGTTCTAGAAATTTCGGGGTGTGACAACTTACTCATTTATGATAAGTTAGTTCCAATATTATAATCGAAATAGATTTAACATGCAAATTAAGGGATATTCTCATAACATAAAATCTCACAACATTAATGTTTTGAGTTAACAAAACGTATATTAACATAAGTATACAAATACAACGTATAACTATGGTACTTATTTGGTAGTAACTAGAGCTGACAATTTCTGACACGAAATGACACGATTATATTTATTTACAAATTTTTTCTGTTATCTAATTGTTCATTGATTGAAATATATTAATAAACTATTAGTGAATGGTGTCAAATTCAAATTTGTTTTTTATTTTTTATTTTTCGTGTTAGATTGTGTCAAATTTAAAATGTTTGATTTTCGTGTCGACTAGTGTCAGATTACATGGTCGACCCGTGGGTCGACATGCTGACACGAATTGTCAGCTCTAGTAGTAACCATATAATACATATAATGATGTTTTTATGTATTTATATACATACTTTAGTGGGTGTTGTAATATTTAATTAAACTAAGCAAGTTATCTTTGGATATCATATACTTGGCCAATTAAAAATACACACAATCCATTAATGCTCATTTAATCACTCAAAATTAATCTCTTTGGAGAATTATTTCTCGTGATTAAATCAGCTCAATACTCATGAATTTCAAACTCAGTTATAAGCATCAATAATTCATAAGGTATTGTAATTATGCGTCCTACTAAATTAAATATTCATTCATTCGGTTAGGCCACTTTGGCGGCTAACTAACCTTGTAATATGAATTTTAATTTAGATAGTGACTAAATAAACAATAAGTACCCATTTAATATTATGTTCTGCTAAATTGAATATTCATGTATTCTGGTGAAGCCATTTTGGCAGCAGAAACCCTATAATATAAATATCAATTTAGGAACCGATTAATTAGTTCATAAATGTTATTATGCATCCAACTAAATTTAATATTCATTCATTTTGGTTAGGCCACTTTGGTGATAACAAACCTTTTAATATGAATACTAAATTAGATGGTGACTAATTAAATAATAATTAACATATTAATCATTATGCATCATAAATTTGATTCTCCATCGTGTATGCAGGTATGGGCACAATAATAATACTTATTGTACATCACAAATAATGTCAAATTTCTAGATTGACAAATAATTCTAGAAATTCGCAATTAAACCTCGATTTGCATTAAACCTTCTAAAATTCATATCTCACACTCCGTTTATCCAAAACATGCAAATAATATATACATGGAAAGCTTATGAAACGAGGATTTCGGTAATATACGTTTCATGCAATAAAACCCAGTACCAAGAGAGAAAATGCCAAAATATTAAATTGGTCCAAAAATAGTACTTTAATTTTCATAAATAAAATACTTTGAGTTTTTGGATGAACATTTTCAGAATCAATTATTTGCATATTTTGCATAACATATAAAAAATTTGGCTTCAACAAAGATCAACATTAGGAGATATGATTTTTTAAACATAATAAGCACACTTTTAATATAATAAATACATTTATGTATTTAAAGTATTCACTAATCATTCATGCGGTTAACGCAAATATAACCCAACTTTAACATAAGTATGGGGATCATAATAGTTATACAATATAAATATAACCCAACATTGATAATTATGCAGTCTCATTACGCACAGTAGCTCAAACAAGCAAACCCTAAGGATCCATTTGAGAACCTTATTTTTGTTTTTGTTTTGAGAACTAAAAAACAAGAACAATTCTTGTTCTTACAAGAAAAAAAAATATGTTTGAGGTCAAAAAATACACATATTCTCACACAAATTTTCCTTTCTACCACAATTCTTTTTTTTTTTTTAAATCCCAAAAAGAATAAAAAAATAAGTTTTTGTTGTTCCCTTGTTTTTTTTTACAATTCACGAAAACAGTTTCCAAATTGAGAACAGAACAAACAGTAAAAAGGGTTGTCAAACATATTTTATTCTCCTGAACAACGCTAAAAAATAAAAAAATAGAACAAAAACAAAGTATTCCAACCCACCCTAACATACACTAATTTTGCATTATCATCAGTTTTATGTCACACCTTATTGTATCATCTCAAAGCTGTGTTCATGTGATGATGAGTAATTCTATACATATATTTAGATCTAATTGCGTACAACCAATTAATCACAGAAACCAAGGCACAACGTTAACAGGCCACGTATACATATATGGTTGCGGAAGTCGGAAACCGAAATAATCCATAATTAACCAACACCACATCCGTAATTCATTTTTAGGCTATGTTTGGTAGGTGGTCTGCTCTGGTTTTGTGTTTTATGGGATCAAATTATATTTGGTAGTATTGATCCCAAATTTTTGGTTATACCAAGTAAGATCAAATCAAACCAAAATGACCTCATTTCAGACAAAAAAAAATAATAATAATTCCTGGTGGTCTGGTCTGGTCTTATTAATAAAATATATTTATAAATAATTAAAAATGAATAAATAATAAAAAAAATTTAATAATAATAATAAATTAAATAAAACATATTTTTAAAATGTCCTCGAATGATATCAGGGAGAACATCTAAATCAGGGCCATATAAACGCCACCAGTAAAAAATCCAATTTGGATAAGAAGTTTTTAAAGATTCAGGACAAAACTTAAAAAACCAAGTATGCTTGTATTTGACATTCTGGTATAAAAATGCATGTTTCCATGCTTCCTTATAATCCCAGTAATTAAATGAGAAATTATCCCACCAGCCTTTCAAAATACCAGTAAAACCACAAGTAATAAAACCAACAATTTGTTGTTCATTATTATCAGCAGTTTTACAAACAGTATTGTACATCATAATAAAATATAAACAATAAATAATAAATAATAAAAAAATGAAATAAATAATACCTAATAATAATAAAAAATGAATATAATAATAATAAATAAATGAATAAATAATAAAATATATTTATAAATAATTGAAAATGAATAATTAATAATATAAATAATAAATTAAATAAAACATAATAATAATAAAAAATGAATACAATAATAATAAATAAATAATAATAAAAAAAATGAATACAGTAATAATAAATAAATATAATAATAATAAAAAATGGACTAAATAATAAATAATAATAATAAATTACATTAAACATATTTCAAAATATAATAAAAATAATAAATAATAAACAAAATGGAATAATTAATAATAATAAATAAATATAATAAAAAATAATAAATAGATATAATAATAAATAAATATAATAATAAATAATAAGTAAAATAATGAATAAATACTTCATAATAATAATAAAAAATAAGTATAATAATAATAAATTAATATTAAATTAATAAAATATATTTTTAAATAATTAAAAATGAATAAATAATTTATAAATAAAATGAATTAAATAATGAAATAATAATAAATAAATAGAATATATTTATAAATTAATAATATAAATAATAAAATATATTATAAAGTGAAGAAATAATAAATAAAGAAATAAATAATACATAAATAAATATTATAATAAATAAATAGTAAGACCAGATTGCTTACCAAACAGACTTTTTCAGATCAGATTAGACCAGACCAGACCGGACCAGACCAGAAAGACCACCTACCAGAAGACCACCTACCAAACATGGTGTTAGTCTTATTCAAAGCTACGGTCTTTAACTTGTGACATGGCAGCGAAGTCAAGGAAATTCAAAACAACAGATCTTGTGAATGACCACATTCATTCGCAATTAAAGTTTATGCAATCAATCATCAAAATTACATACAAGAAATCATATACACAGTGTGGACAAATTTTGAAATACAAAATCATGTATTATCATAATAACATGGTTAATTGAATAATGGAGTATGACAAGTTCTTAACAAGTACTTTGATACCGCAAGTAAAATAATTCTTGATATTCATGTAAGAACATAAAGCACAAATACAAAATGTTTAACCCAAGATCTTAGAACTCTATCATGCTCACAAGATTTATTAAAGCGGAAATAAATTCATAAATACCTCATATCTATAGCAATAACAAAGTTTCTGTTCGATCCAGCAATGTTGATCAATCACGATTGTAAACTGATCCATAAATCTGCACATAGAAGAAAACCCTAAAAGAAACAGGTTTCTCTCTCTTAGCCTCAGTACACATTAGAACTATAACACGTGTTATGTTTCTTGTATGTACATAATGATGGAACATATGTACTATTTATAGGTAGAGAGTGTTGGCACCCCATTTTGACACCTACGTGGCAGCATGTTCCATGGGGCCACCTCGGTGATAATGTTGCATTTTAAACTTAGTTGACAAGGGTGAGTCCAAGTGTTGACTATGGATAATACATCAAAGATTCCTTAAAATACAAGTTTTTTCCAACTAGAGTTTGAAACTAGTTTAAAAGCTTAGATAAGATGACAAAAGATCCCACATACATCACAACTTTGTACATTTGATGAGGAAGTATGTTGAAGATATTTGTGAACAGAGATATACAAGGAAAATGTTGTTCCATTCTTAAAGATTCCATGTAGGAAAAGACGTGCACAAACCATTTGAAGTTCAATTTGAAGTGATTTAAGTGGAGTCAAAGCTGTTAGGATAATATTTTTTGCTCATTTTTAGGAAAGTTATTATTTTCATTCTCTATAAATAATGACATTTTTGCAACTGTGCAAGAGATCCAACACCAATCAAATAAATCAAATTACATTGTCAATTTATCTTTCAAAGTCTTTTATTTCAATTTCTTGTCATTTCAATTTATCAGTTTTAATCATTCAAGTTTCTATTTTCATTCAGTCTTGTTATTTCAATTCCCAGTTTAATTAATTGCCTTGTTATTTCATTTCTCAGCCTTCCTTTATTTTTATTCAATTCTCAAAGCTTTATTTTAATTTCAAGTTCTTCATTCACTCTACATTCATCATTTTTCATTCAAACATATTGATTGTTTGTGTGGAATGCGTATTCTTCAATGTTACATTCTCAATCGTTGCAAGTCCTCTTTATTGAGACAAGAAAATAACCTAAAGTGAGAGTTCCATGTCCTCCCTCTCACGTATCGCCTGAGAAGTCGAGTCAAATGAGACTTTTTTGTTTCGATTCACCTTTGGAGCCTAGGTCAAGGTTCTTGGCACGCCCGCATACAAATCACATAATCGGCTGACCTAGTTGATTTAAGAGGAAATAACTTTTGGCACGCCCAGTGGGACCACCGATTGGGAGTGATATTGGAGACAGGCCATCAAAAAGAAGATACTAAAAGAGATGTCGGCTTTTTACAGGCAAACTAGTCAAACTAGGACAAATCCTTAAGGGCCGTTGATCCAAGATGAATGGGCTCCGTTGATTGAGGCTATAAGAAGCCTTAGTTACGAAGTGGGCACTTTGCATGAACAAGTTTGGCCATCAAAAGGTCAAATAACAAAAAAATGTCAAATGCATGAGAATCGACAAGTCTGCCAATTACGTATCCCACCGCTCAGCCAGGAAGATCGGCAGGACAATTGAATCAACAACAATTTCTTAATCGACTGATGATACATTTAGCATCGGCCAACACTCTGTTCTCCAATCCTGTTGTGAGTCAGACCATGCCTCGAGTAGTGGTTCCACCATATCAATCACTTGTTGTGAGGCAACAATATCATAATCAACATGTCGCTCCTCAACCATATTTTGGACTTGGGGGGCAAGATGTGGATATCATCCACAAGGTTTGCCTTATTATAATCAATCAACGACGGCATATTCGCCGATGATGATAAATCGGCAACAACAAGGTTGGTCAGAATATCAGTCTCAACCTTCGATTCACGGGGAGCATCTGATGGCCAATCAGCAGTATGATGGCCCGATGACAAATATAGATCAGCCACCAGCGTTGAGGCGGAATCAACAACGGCCTCTAACGTCAGCTGTTTCAAGTTAAGAGCCCGTGAACAAGAGAGGGGATCAGAATCAATGGAAGAATAATCATCATAGTATACCTCACCCTAGGGGGCAACCATCAACAAATCCTCCAAGGGATTGGGTAAAACATACTCTAAATGGGCAGCATCAGAAACTCGGCTAAGGTTTAAGACAGATTGGCCGACTGATATACTGAAAGCCTTATGTGGAACAGGTTGATCTAATTCAGTTCCCAAGAGGATACAAGGTGCCAGATTTTACCACTTTCAGTGGAAAAGGGGCACAATCAACATTGGAGCACATCGAACATTTCACAATGCAATATAGTGAAGCCAGTGCCAACCAGTTTTGGAAATTGAAGCTCTTCCCCAACTCATTGACGGGACTAGCATTATCATGGTACATTCGTCTGCCTGCCAATTCAATTTATACTTGGCGACGGATGGAAGAGCAATTCCACACCCAATTTTACCGAATAGAAACAAAACCTATAAAGTCGATAAATGGGTGTATGAATCAATCAATTACAGATCGGGTGGATAATGTAGTAGCCGATAATGAATTAAATGGTATTGAATTGACTGATGGAGAATCAATTAAGAGAGAATCGGCTAGTAGTGGACCGACCGATGATAAATCGGTTGAAAGAGAATTTGGTGATAGTTTATCGGTTGATAAAGAATCGACAGATAATGAATCGGCTGAAGGTGGATTGGCCGATAATAAATCTGTCAAAATTGGATTAGCTGACTATGCATTGGTTGGACAAGATATTTTATTTTTTATAATATCAGTTAATATGGCTGAAATTAATAAATAATGTAAATAGTTTATAAGGTCGGCAGATACAATGTTTCATTGGTGCAATGCCATTCTTTTAATGAAACTGGTAGCAACATCGGCTAACATGACGTTAAATAATACCTTAATTCCTGTCAATCGGGTTTACCCACCATTGAATGAATTACAAAGCTCAAGTGGTGGGTCGTTGGATGGGTCCATTGATCCATTGGTTGATAAATAAAATATCGACCAAGGTTTCTTGATAGGTAGAAACATGATCATGAAGGTGTTGATGGTCAAAATAAATATCAATTTTATATTGGTAAATGAAAAATAAAGTGTTGAAGCTCATCGACTCTCCATTTTATTGCACATGATTGATTCAAGCATGGTGGGAGCGATTTCTCTACATCTTTAAAAATCAAACATCTTATCGGCTTAGGCGGTCGATCACTGATAAAATATTTGAAATTGGGGGGCATTGTTGACACCCTATTTTGATACCTACGTGGTAGCGGGTCCCATGGAGCCACCTCGGTGATAATGTAGCATTTCAATCTTAGTTGGCAAGGGTGGGTCCAAATGTTGACTATGGATAATGCATCAAAGATTCCTTAAAATACAAATATTTTCCAACTAGAGTTTGAAACTAGTTTAAAAGCTTGGATAAGATGACAAAAGATCCCACATGCATCACAACTCTGTACATTTGATGAGGAAGTTTGTTGAAGATATTTGTGAATAGAGATATACAAGGAAAATGTTGTTCCATTCTTAAAGAGTCCATGTAGGAAAAGACATGCACAAGCCATTTGAAGTGATTTAAGTGGAGTCAAAGCTGTTAGGATAATATTTTTTGCTCATTTTTAGGAAAGTTTTTATTTTCATTCTCTATAAATAATGACATTTTTGCAACTGTGCAAGAGGTCCAACACCAATAAAATAAATCAAATTACATTATCAATTTATCTTTCAAAGTCTTTTATTTCAATTCTTTGTCATTTTAATTTATCAGTTTTAATCATTCAAGTTTCTAGTTTCATTCAATCTTGTTATTTGAATTCCTAGTTTAATTCATTGCCTTGTTATTTCATTTCTTAGCCTTTCTTTATTTTATTCAATTCTCAAAGCTTTCTTTTAATTTCAAGTTCTTCATTCACTCTACATTCATCACTTTTCATTCAAACATGTCGATTGTTTGTGTGGAATGCGCGTTCTTCAATGTTACATTCTCAACCGTTACAAGTCCTCTTTATTGAGAAGTCGAGTCAAAGAAGACTATCTTTGTTTTCCGATTCACCTTTGGAATCTAAGTCAAAGTTTCTGACACGCCCGCATACAAATTACATAATCGGTTAACCTAGTCAATTTAAGAGGAAACAGAGAGAGGACCTTGTTTCCCAAGTAAACTTGCTCCTCAAGAAATCTTTAATTCCAAGTTTCCATCAAATTGGGTCAATAAAAGGAAACACTTCTCCATTAATAATATATAATATAAAATTATATATTTAACCAAATCATAATTACAATATGATATCTATTTACTGTACCAAAACCATATGTCCAAATAATTATGCGGACCACAGAATATCAAAATATTCTTACATTAGTGCCGCATGAAGCATTATCACCCATGTTCGATTTCGATAACTATTGGGTGCAAATAATTTTTTGGGGCTACAACCGCAAATAGGGGTACACAAAAAAATCGTAGAACCGGTACAAATAGAACTAAACCAGAGCCTTGGTTCTAGTTTTTAATTGGTTTGGTTTGGTTCCGATTTCAAAAAAGTAGAACCGTTCTTGTTTGGTTTGGTTCAGGTTTCAAACAGTCTGGAATTGAACTGGACCGAACTGATTATATATATATATATTAATATATAACTCAATTATACAAATAATTTTATTCAATAAAATTTTAAGTTCACTCAAGTTTATAACACCAATCAAGTACATGTTAATGTCTTAAATAAATTATAAGTTCACCTAAAAGTGTTATAACATCCAACAAAAATATCACACACATATACATAAAAAGATCTATATTTTATTGTCTCTCTCATCTCTTACATAATCACTTTCACTCTTCGTCGGTCACCATAACCCCTTTCCTCAGTCATAACTGGTTGGGTGTCTTGTGCGAAAACTTTGTTTCTTTCTATATTTTTGTCTGAAATAATATCTCGTGAGATGAAATATCGAAATTCGCTATTGTGTTTGAAAGAAGGTTCAATACTTATTTAATTTTTTTCTTTTCGAATTCGATAGTGCTTTTTTACTTGCTATTTTGATATTGAATTGATATATGTAATATATGTAATATTTATTATGAAAGAACATGTTTAAATAAATCGTATTTCGGAACTGAATCGAATCGATCTTTTATGGTTTGATTTGGTTTGGTTCCTTCATTAATTGTCGAGTCCAGGTTTCTGTTTTCAAGGAACCGTTGAAAATGGTTTGGTTCTAAATTTATCATGAATCTTACTAAACCAAACCGTGTGTAGCCCTAATCGTGAACATAGTTCAAGCCGATTCGTGTGGAGGAGTCACTTTACATGAATCTCGTGGATTAGTCGGGCCAAAAAGCCCTGGGACACTCCAGTTATCAAAAAAAAAAATGGTAGACCAAAATTGCAAACTATCAACTAAAGAACTTATTCGAAATTAACATCATCAAAAAAAATTGATCGAACAGTTGAGAGACAAAGAATCAAAATTCACCCAATTTATCTTTATGGGCTAATTTCATCCTTAAAATCTAGGATTAATTTCATTTAGACTCTCTAAGGTATATGTTTATTTCAATCAGACTCTCCGATTTGAGAATCTTCAATCACACCCCCTCATGGTATGAAATGTCTAAAATACCCTATAATCAAACACCCCTTAAATCAATTTAATTCTAGAATATTGTTAACCCTATATCCAAACATATATTCAACCCTAAATCATATCTCCAAACACCCCACCAGCCAAATAGATCTTCATAGGCCTCAAATCAACAAAACAGATCTTCAGATGCCTCAAATCAACAAAAACACAAAATTAAGAAATAATGCAATTCAAGCACCAACACATCATTTATATACAATACATATAAATACACAGAGACAAACAAACTAACATGCAGTAAAATAAAAATAGATTTATCATACTAGTAGATATGAATAATCTTGCCATAATTTGTTTCCTACCCTAACATTTTTCTCAGCCGCCAAACAAATTAAATACCAAGAAATTACCAAAATCGCAATCACTAAACATAACAAAAATAAATAATTAAGGCCCTATTTGGTGACGTTGTGGTTTTCCTTTTTTGCTGTGATTTTATTTTTTACAAAATGAAAGCTGTGATTTGCTTTGTTGTCATTTTTATAAAAAATAAAACATATTTGGTAAAAGTGGAATTTTTGAAGGGTTATTAACAAACAACCGCCTATGATTTCAAATTTTTAACAAACACCCCCCTGAGGTGTCATCTACCCCCTTGTACTTTTCCTACCTTACACAACCCCCATTCCATTACTATTTTGTTAACAAACACCCCCTGCTGTTAGGAATTGATATTTTACGCCCAAAATACCCCAAAATTAATATTACAAATTAAAGTGTAATATATTACAAATTATAAGGGCAAAGCCCTTATAAAATTTCTATGCATCTATTCTCTTAAAAAAAATTAAAAATAAATAAATTTAAAGTGTATTATTGTCAAAGTATAACAATTACACTCATTGAACTATTATTAAAATGTAATAAAAATATATTAAAGTATAAGCTTTTGATAAATTATTTTTAAAAGGAAGGTGAATAGAAACCCAAATTCATTTTTTTTTATTTTATAATTTTATAATTATATATATATATATTCAAAAAGTCATGTGCAAAAATCTTATATATATATATATATATATATATATATATATATATATAATTTGGGCTTATAATAATATATGGGCGTTTAAAATTAGTATACATACATATATATATATATATACTAGGTAAAAGCACGTGAAACACATACCGCATAAAATGTGTTTATATATATATATATAAATATTGGATAGAGAGGGAGAGACGGTCTGTATATAGGGATAGAGAAGGAGAGACATGATCTGAAACTGTGTAAGAAAGACATTACTTTTCATTCACACCTATTTAGTTAACATATACGCCACTTTTCATTCATACCTATTCATTTTTCATTTTATTTTTTATTTAAAATATATATAAAAAATGTTTAGAAATATTAAAGGGGGCTCTTACATTTATAAGTAATATGGATATATATATTAAAAAAGCCCCACACTTTTATAAGTAGTATACATATATGTATATAATTTATTCAAAACTCTTAATTTAGTTACTAATTTAGTTTTTTAGGAATATTTTGGACATAAAATATCAATTTAGGGGTATTTTGGACATGAAATATAAATTTCTAACGGCATGTGAGCGTTTGTTAACGGAATGGGGGTTGTGTGTAAGGTGAAAAAAGTATAGGGGGTTAGATGACCTCAGGTGTGTGTTTGTTACAAGTATGAAACCATATGGGGTTGTTTATTAATAGCCCATTTTTGAAAGCATAAAACTGAAAATGTGTTTGGTAACAAAAATAATTAAGAATTAATAAATTATGAACTAATTATTAATAGAAATTAAATAAAATAATTTAAATATTTATTTATTAAGTTTTGTACAAATTTATTTTATATTTAAAAATTTATTTAAATATTTTTATTTATTTATTATTAATTATTTATTCATTTTTTTAATTTTAAATTATTTATTACCAAATTTTTATTTATTTATTTATTATTTTATTTTATTTATTACTTTTAATTATTTATCATCATTTTTTATTTAATTTAATTAATTAATTAATTATTAATTATTCATTTTAATTAATTTATTATTTATTTATTTATGAATTTTTATTTAACTTTATTTAATATTTAATATTTATTTATTCATTTTTGTTTGTTATTTTTATTTTGTTCTTCTATTTATTAATTTTTAATTATTTATTATTATTTTTTTATTTAATCATTTTTATTTATTATTTTTTTATTTTATTTTTATTATTTATTTTACTGTATCCCCGTTTTAAGATTTTCAAAAGGGTTTACTTCAAGAAACCCCTCTATGCTATTCAATTTAATCAACTAACCCCTACTGTGTCCACTTTGCCCCCTATACTATCCAATTTCATCACTATGCCCCCTTCTCCTCACATTTAGAGTCAAAATGTCTAAATTACCCTCCCTTAATAGTATAAGGGTGTTTAGTGAAATCAACCCTTAAAAAAAATATTTTTCAAAAATAAATTATATTTTTCGTAAAAACTATAAATTTCAAAATCTATATATATATCGGAAAATTTGATTTTTTATGAAAAATAAATTTTTTGCAAAAAATATATATTATGTTCCAAAATATGAATTTTTTCCGAGAAATAATTTTTTTGCGAAAAAATTATATTATGTTCCAAATTATGATTTTTTTTCCGAAAAATATATATTATGTTCCAAAATATGATTTTTTCCGAAAAATATATATTATGTTCTAAAATATGATTTTTTCCCGAAAAATATATATTATGTTCTAAAATATGATTTTTTTCCCGAAAAATATATATTATGTTCTAAAATATGATTTTTTTCTGAAAAATATTTATTAGCGAAAAAGTATTTATTATGTTCCAAAATATGAATTTTTTTTCAGAAAAATACTATTTTTGCAAAAAATATATATTATGTTGTAAAATATGATCTTTTCCAAAAAGTATATACTATTATGTTCCGAAATACGATCTTTTCTGAAAAATAATTTTTTTGAGAAAAATATATACTACTATATTCCAAAATATGATTTTTTTTCGAAAAATAATTTTTTTGCAAAAAATATATATTATATTTTCCGAAATAATTCATATTTTGGAAAATAATATACTCCCTCCGAAAAATAATTTTTTTGCGAAAAATATGTATAATTTTTTGCGAAATGATGAAATTGTGAGGTGATGGGGCATAATGATGAAATTGAATAGTATATGGGGCTAAGTGGACACAGTAGGGATTAGTTTATTAAACTGGATAGTATGGGAGATTTCTTGAAATTAACCCTTTTCAAAATAAAAACTGAAAATGAAAGCTTCAATTGAAGCTTTCAAATTTGTTCACAAAATTTCAAAACTTGGGACAAATTTTGTATTTTAATTTTGACTTTTTAAAATCTAGAAAAAATAAAACATACGGTGCCAAACAACTTTTAAATTTTGATTTTATTTTTTTGAAAACTAAAACAGAAAACTTAAGATAAAAATGTTACCATGTTCACATGGCCTAAATAAACGTAAACCCAATTACCCATTTTCCTCTAAATTGGAATTTCACAACTAAACTATACAAACAGATCTCCATAGGAATCAAATCAACAAAATACAAAATTAATGAATTCAAGCAACACAACCCATATATGTGTATGTATAATACATAATTATACATATATATATAGAGAGGTTAACTTAAGACGGGGCGGAGCCGCGGAGGAGGCTGGAGGACTCATGGCTAGACCTGTCAATGGATCGGATTCGGATCGGATCAGTTAAATCCAAATCCAATTTGTTAAGAAATCGAATTATCGGATTCGAATCCTAATCGGTTTATCGGATTTTATTTTCAATCCATATCCGGTTAATATCATATTCGGATTGGATTCGGATCATAATCGGATTATTGACAGGTCTATTGATAAGGATGACAAAAACTCCCGATCCGCAATCCGAATCCGATAATTCGACGGATTTTCACTTAGTTAATTCATATTCGAATTTCTTCATTATAGAATATCTGATTCGAATATCTAATTAAAAAAATACAAAAATCAATAAATACTGAAACACTAAATTATTCACACTTTTAATAATTGTATTTATGATCAATCATTATTAATAAATAATAAAATAATTAACAACTAATATTTATATACATGTACAGTATTAAATATATACACATAAAAATATCAAATATATATTTATATATATATAAATATATTTTATATCGGATCAGGTTATTATCGGATCGGATGACATAAATCCAAATCCAATTTGTTCAGAAATCGGATTATCGGATTCGGATCCTAATCGGGTTATCGGATTTTATTTTCAATCCATATCCGGCTAATCGGATCGAATTTGGATCGGATTAGGATCAAAATCCGATCCATTGACAGGTCTACTCATGGCCCACCACCCCCAGCCGTAGCCAAAATTAATTACAATTATTATGTCAAAATTTAAATAAAAATAAGTAAGAAGGAGATATTTGTTCATTTTTTTTCTATATCTAATAAAGACATCATCATGAATATATATATATATATATATATATATATATATATATATATACTAATTTTAATTTTTTATATTTTAGTTTTAATTTCAATAAATACATCATAATTTAAATAAAGAATATTTGAGCAAATTATACAATGAGGGGGTCAAATTAATAAAAAACAAAAAACTCAATCCTTATTTTTAAACACAACCTGGATAATATTAAGGGTAATTTAGGTATTGAAATAAAATTTCAGGATGATGTCATGCTTCAGGAGTGTAAATGAGAATAATTTCAAACCTCAAAGAATGTAAATGAAGATTTCAAATATGGGGAATTTCTGATTGAAATAAAAGCAAATCCAGTGGATGTAACAATTAATTACTCTAGAATCTAGAACCATGGGGTTTGAACATAGAGAGTTTGTAAATCAATTAAAATTTAGTTGTGGCAATTGAATATTGCATGCTAATAAAACCAACCAATAGGTATATATTTATATATATAGAGAGAGGTTTATCCACCACTTACCCTATTTACAGAAAAATTATTGTATGGACCTAGTCCATTACGTCACCTAGCTTATTTGGTGGACTAGGTCAATTATTTAATGACACATGAAATTAATATTATCATTTAATTTTAATTGACAGATTAGCATTAATTGATTTATAATCTAGGAGAGTGACGGTGAACAAACGGAGGACACAGTTATCTTTGATTTCAATTTTCCTTAATTTTCTCTTCCTTCCAATTTTGTTTTGCCGCCCAAAAATTTTCCATGTTTCCTATCCTCCCTTTTCCTTTCCCGCTGAAATGCTACCCCAGATTTTCTTGCTCTGTTTTCCCTTTTTTTATATATATTTTTTTGCTGCCCTTTGGAGCCCTAGCTCACCGGCGATTGCTCTTCCACCGAGAAACCGACGATTAATCTTCCACCCACGGTTCCTCTTCCACCAGGTTTGTTGTTCTCTCCTCTCCTTCAACCCTCTCAAATCATCATTTTCAGATCAATTACCAGCTCCTAAAAATATATGCATTGATTGTAATAAAATTTATATTGATCGTTACAACTTCTGATTGTCATAGTCTATCATGATTCATATCCTCTGCTTGCTATTGTGAATTTGTTGTTGGCTGCTTAAAATTAATTATTTAATTCTTTTTATTTTATTTTATTTAACTGTGTTTCATTGTTTTATTATGTTGGTTTTATTTGGTACTTGGTGTTTCCATTAATTTGTTTGCTTAGTAGGAAAATAAGTAACGTGGAAGATGATAGCCTTAGGGTTGAACCTAATGATAGAAACATTATTTCAAAATATGTTAAAAACTTGGAGAGATTTGGGCCCTTGGAGGAGGAACTGGAAATTTATAGTTCAAATGCAATTATCATTAGTTGAATTTCAAGGAGTCATACTATGGGGTGAGAGCACTTGTCAAAAAATCTTGGATCATGGCATTCAAACATGTAACAAAGAGGTGTGTTGTACCCATTGATAAGGATAAGGCTAACTAATAAACCTATCTCTATACAGTTTAAACTTTTGAATTTGTTTACATTCAAATTCATTAGCCTAACCACTTTTGTATTTTGTATTTTTGAATTTGTTTAGCCTAACCAACTTTTGTATTTTGTATTTTTGAATTTGTTTACATTCAAATTCATTAGCCTAACCATCTCCTTGAATTAAGGTGATTCAGTTATAAACTTTGTATAAATCTAATAGTTATCAATGTGAAATTATATACAGAAAACATTATTATTTCCAACTCTATCATGGTATCAGAGCAATAACTCTTCCTTGGCCAAATTCTCTAATCATCCCACATTTTTCTGCTCTTCCTCTTTGTCAACTACTATCATGACTACATCCTTTAATTTATTTTTTGAAAACACTTCTGTCAATCCCTCTATGCCACCTCTTGGCAATCAGTCCACTCCACCAAACAATCTGATATCTATCAATGTCGTCGCTCAAATTCCTCTCAAACTCACTACCACATATTATGTCTCCTGGAAACTTCAATTCCAAACTCTCTTCATTGGCTATGACCTTATGGGTTTTGTGGATTGTTCACATTCTTGCCCATCGACCACAACCACTGTTAATGGCACCACCACCATTAACCCCGAATACCATTTGTGGGTTCGTTAAGATCAACTAATCTTAAATGCCATTATTGGCTCCCTCTCTCCCTCTATCATACCATTCATTGCCATAGCCAAATCATATCGTGATGCTTGGAACACCTTTGCCACAACATATGCTAAACCATCTCGGGGATGAATTCTACAAATCAAAGGCCATCTCAAGAATCCTCAAAAAGGATCTCAAACTGTGACATAATTCATACAATCCGTTAAAAGAAGAGTCGATGAACTCGCGTTTCTCGGTGCTCCAATGGATGATGAATATCTCACTACCAAAATTCTCAATGGTCTTGGTGAGGAATTCAAGGATCTTGTATGTGCTGTTCAAGCACGAGAAACTCTAATATCTTTTGATGAACTGCATGAGAAGTTGCTTACATTTGAAGCCGCATCTCATGACAAAAGTCGCCATTCTAGCTACTCCGCCTCAGCGAATCTCACCACAAAGACCACTTCTCAGAAAATCAGTCCCTCTACTAATTTTTCACCAGGAAATAGCTCTAATGGCAACCGAAATCCCAAGCCCTATAAGGGATTTTATCAGGTCTGTGGCCAGCAAGGTCACACTGCAAATCGTTGTACCACTTTTCGCTTTGTTCCTTGGCGACCGACACCAAATCACCGTGCACCAGAGCCCCGCAATCCCATGTGCCAGCAACAATCCATAGACCACTAGTTTAAACATCATTTTCATCCTAGGGAACAACACCAATTTCATCCACGGGCTCCCTCCTCATTTCAACCGCGAGCCCATTTTGCTACTGCCCCTTTTCCTTCAACCGATTAATGGCTCCTCGACAGTGGAACATCACACCATGTCACCTCTGACTTTGTGTTCCAAGCATGAAAAGAAATTTAATTTCAATTTCTAAATTTTGCACATCTAATAATGTTGCTATTGAATTCTTACCAACTTCCTTTATTGTGAAGGATCGTCGCACGGGGGGGGGCCATCTTTTGCAGGGGTGAACTAAAGATGGCGTGTACGTGTGGCCTGTGGCAAGCATTCCAACTCCAAACCCTCCCCTAGTCGCCTTATCTAGTGTTAAAACCTCCTCATTTGAATGGAACAATCGCTTGGGTCATTCGTCCTCTAGAATTTTTCAGCATCTTGTTTCATGTAATAATTGGACGTGTCTTCAACTATTTCTATTCAACATTTTTGTAATGCATGTCAGTGTAATAAAAGTCATCGGTTGCCTTTCTTTGTGTCAACACTTACCTCCCATGCACCTCTTGAAATTATATTCTCTGATGTCTGGACTTCACCAATTATATCACATGACCATTATAAATATTATGTCCTCTTTGTAGATCACTACACAAGGTACATGTGGATATACCCTCTCAAACAAAAATTAGACGTGCATGACATCTTTATTCGTTTCAAAGCAATTTTTGAAAAGTTTTTCAAACACCCCATAATCACTCTTTATTAAGACAATGGAGGTGAATATCAATCTCTCAAGTCTTTTCTCTCTCTCCATGGTATTTCAAATCTTAGTACACCACCACATACCCCAGAACAAAATGGATTTTCCGAACGTCGACATCGTCATGTGGTAGAAACCGGACTCTCTCTCCTTACACATGCATCTCTTCCACTTTCCCTCTGGTCACATGCATTTCTTACAGCTGTGTATTTAATTAATTGCATGCCAACACCCACCCTAAACATGATGTCCCCCTTTGAAAATATTTTCGGATACCCCCCTAATTATTCCAAAATAAGGGTATTTTGATGCCTCTGTTATCCTTGGTTACGACCATACACACACCACAAAATGGAGTCTTGTTCCAAACCTTGTGTGTTTGTGGGGTATTCTCCCATTCAAAGAGCTTATTTTTGTCTCGATCCCTCTACTTCAAAAATTTATGTCTCATGTCATGTGGTCTTTGTTGAATCCAATTTTCCAGCCATAACCTCAACCAATTTCCTCACCCAAAAATCATCGGATGTCACCCACTCATTGCACCAACATCCCCCCTCTCATACACATCTTCCCATACTTATACCCACTGGTTCTAAACTGTTGACATCTACATGTGTCTCTGCTGCTTGCCACTCGCCGCATCTGCCACCATTAGTAGTCAACCCTCAATCGTCTGCCCCCACCATGTCGTCCCTTAGTCCACCACCACTTACCCAAACTGAAACTCCATAAATAACTCATCGTATTTCTTCCTCTAACCCTACTGGCCCCATAGACCTGCTCCAACTATCCTCTAACCCAAATTTCTCTACTCCCTCAACCCAATCCCTGCTACTCCCTCAACCCAATCCCTGCATCCTGTGATCACAAGAGCCAAAAATAATATTCATAAACCTCCTACAGAATCCGAACCTACATCCATTACCTAAGCACTCAAAGATCCAAAATGGCGTCAAGCTATGTCCGAGGAGTATGATACTCTTGTCCGTAATGGCATAGCTTGTTCCCCCGATTCAATCTCAAAATTTAGTCGGATGCAAGTGGATATTTCGAATTAAGCGTCAATCTGATGGGTCGATTGATCGCTATAAGGCTCGCCTTGTAGCCAAGGGGTTTCATCAGCGTCTAGGCATTGACTATTTTGATACATTCAGCCCCATTGTCAAACCAACCACGATTCAACTCGTCCTAAGCATTGCAGTGTCTAATAAATGGTCTCTATGTCAACTGGACATCAATAATGCATTTCTACAAGGTTATCTCACTGAAAATGTATTTATGGCTCAACCTCCTGGCTTCGGTGACAAAGATCTTCAATTCCATGTTTGCAAGCTTCGAAAGGCCATCTATGGCCTTAAACAAGCTCTCGGGCGTGGTATACTGAACTCAAAAATTTTCTAATAGCCTCGGGCTTTGTTAACTCTCAAGCAGACAACTCCCTATTAATTTACAAACATGATGGTCACCTAATCTATTTATTTGTGTATGTTGATGATTTGATTCTTACAGGTGCTGATAATGCCATGGTAAATCATCTTGTGTCTCTACTAGCCCGTCGCTTCTCCCTAAAAGATCTTGGTCCATTATCATTATTCCTTGGGATTGAAGTCATACCTCACAAATGTGGTATATTTCTCTCTCAACGACGGTACATCAGCGATCTCCTCACTCGGATGAAAATGAGTGAGGCTAAGCCTACGATCACTCCCTTTGCCACAAGTCTGACTCTCATTCTTCACTCCGGATTTACCTTGTCCGATCTCACAGAGTACATGGTCATTGTGGGTAGCTTGCAATACCTATCACTCACCCGTTCAGATGTAGTATGTTGTCAACAAATTGTCCCAGTACATGTATAGGCCCACGACTGAGCATTGGACTGCTGCCAAGCGCATCCTTAGGTACCTTTGTGGAACTTTGGATTATGGCATTCTAATTAATAATTCCATCCCATCACAACTACATGCCTTCTCTGACACCGACTGGGCTGGAGACAAAGATAGTCTTGGCTCAACAAGTGCTTACATTGTTTACTATGGCAGCACCCCCATCTCATGGAGCTCAAAGAAACAACGGACGGTCGCTCGCTCCTCCACTGAAGCAGAGTACCGAACGGTTGCTGCCACTACGACCGAGATTATATGGATTTGCTCACTACTTACGGAACTTGGCATGCCTTCCTCACAACCCGTCATTTATTGTGACAATATTGGTGCAACTTACTTATGTTCCAATCCGGTTTTCCATTCTCGAATGAAACATATGGCGTTAGATTTTCATTTTGTTCGAGAAAAAGTTCAAAATGGCGACCTTCGCGTAACTCATGTCTCTTCGGTCGACTAATTAGCTGATGCACTCACAAAGCCGCTCCCGCGCACCCGGTTCCTCCAGCTTCGAAACAAGATTAAAATCTCCGACCGGAGCTCCATCTTGCGGGGGCATGATAAGGAGAAGTCTAACTAATAAACCTATCTCTATACGGTTTGAACTTTTGAATTTGTTTACATTCAAATTCATTAGCCTAACCAACTTTTGTATTTTGTATTTTTGAATTTGTTTAGCCTATCCAACTTTTGTACTTTGAATTTTTGAATTTGTTTACATTCAACTTCATTAGCCTAACCATCTCCTTGAATTAAGGTGATTCAGTTGTAAACTTTGAATAAATCTAATAGTTATCAATGAGAAATTATATACGGAAAACATTATTATTTCCAACTCTATCACCCATATCCACGTTTTCTGTTATTCCTTTACCTATGTATATTACTTCATTAGTATTAAGTAATAAAACCCACATAACATATAGGAGAATAATTTTTAATAAAATTGTCTATAGTTATTTATATGTGTAATGTTTTAGAGGTTAATTCATAATTATTACTTTGGTTACCTTTTTCGTACAGGTTGTTGGCTATCAAAGAATTCCTTTTACAAGCTTTCAACATATACAACCATTTTTGCCCAATTGGAGTCTGGTAATTTTTACAGATCTAGTTGTGTCCTTTCATTAGGCATGAGTTTCCCACATGTTTCATTTTTTGTGTATTTATAGGTGTCTTATAATAATGTCATACAAAATCAAGCAAGTCAACACTTAAAAAACTATCATGTTTGATGTTCAAATCATTCATTTTATAAATGAATAACTATATATGCTTTTTTAATACTCTAACTTTGTGTATTTTTCTTATTTTCTATTTAGAATGTCCAGAAATGAGGCGAAATGATGCGATGAAAGACAATGAGAGGAAGATCGGGAGCTATTTCAAGGATTTGGAGAGTTTAATTTTTTATAGCAGTCATTTTTTTGAACGTGATGTATTAACAATTCTTTTGGCACTCCCTTCTGCCTTTGTTTTCAATAATTATGAAGTTCATGTTCCAAATTATAGAAACCGTGCAATCTGCTTCTTGGGAAAATAATTGTTCTGTTAGAAATTTCAAGACTGTTTCATAGTGAAATCTAATATGTTTTATTTTTAATGCTTCAATTTGTTGCATTTCCATTTCTGGTTTCTACACTCTGTAATCTTACCTTAGAAATTTTAAATATAGGGGTTAACTTCATTTACACCCCTTGAGATTTGTCTTATCTTCATTTGGACCTCCTGAGGTTTGCATATCTTCATTTACACCCCCTCATGGTGTGAAATGTCTAAAATACCCTTATACCAGACACTCCTTAAATCAATTTAATCCCTAAATCAATTTAAATCCTTAACCAAACACCCCCTTAGAATCAATCTAACCCTCAAACCAAACACCCCAATTTAATCTCTAAATCAATATTTATTCTCTCTCTCTCTCTCAGACGCACACACCACACACACACACATATATATATATATATAGATCTATACATATATATATATATATATATATTCGATTGATGACGGTGAAAGGGAACGACCCATCGATCGAAAATAGGGGGAGGGGGGGCGACGCCGATGGGAGGCGGTGGTGGGAGGGGGCGGCGCCGACGGGAAAGCGGTGGGAGGGGGCCGACGGGGAGCAGGAGGCGGTGGGACTTCTATATATATATATATATATGTATAGATCTATATATATATGTGTGTGTGTGTGCGTGTGCGTGCGTGTGTGTGTGTGTGGTGTGTGCGTCTGAGCGATAGAGAGAGAGAGCATGTGTGTATATATAATTTTATATTTATTTTCCAATTTAGTTTTTTTTTTGAAATTTAATATATATATATATTTGAATTTTATATTTATTTTCAAAATTTATAATTATTTATATTTTTTTTGAATTTTATAATTATTTTCGAAATTTAATATATATTATTAGAATTTTATATGGTTTTTTTTTTAATTTTATATATTTGTCTTAAATTTAATATGTTTTTTAAAAAAAATTCAAAATTTATATATATTTTTTATTTTATATTTATTTTCGATTTTATAATTTTTTTTGAAATTTAATATATATTTTTGAAATTTATATGTTTTTTTAAATTTTATATATTTGTTTCAAATGTTTTATGTTTTTTGTGATTTTTATATTTATTTTCAAATTTTAATATGTTTTTTTGAAAAAAAAATAATTTCAAAATTTATATATATTTTTTAATTTTATATTTATTTTCGAATTTATAATATTTTTCAAATTTTAATATATATTTTTTCAAATTATATATATATTTTGAAATTTTAATACAAATTAAATTATTAAATGATGGGAGGGGGTCTAATTGATAAAAACACTATCTTTGTTTCCAAACAGATTAAGAATAAGACATTGAGAGTAGTTTAGGAATTTAAAAAGAAATTCAGGCTGATGTCATCGTTCAGGGGGTCTAAGTGATGAAAATATTGAAAAGTAGGGGGTGTAAATGAAGATATGCAAACCTGAAGGACTCCAAATAAAAATAAGACAAATCTCAGGGGGTGTAAATGAAGTTAACCCTAAATATAGGGTTGCAAAAGAATATCCCTCGCTTAATAGAGAATTATAAACTTGGAGAAAAGATACATATGGAAGACTTGAGTTGTAAAGATACATAAGTGACCACAATCGTTGAGTCCAGTTTGCTTAAACAACTGAAGTAGATGATACATTTGAAGAAAGAAGAATCGAAAATTTTTAAACAAAAAAGAATTCAATTGACAGTCAATTTCTAAGTGACCACATTCAATTGAACCTCTAACTTCATGTGGAGTTGTTTGCTTGTGTTCCAACAACAGAAGTGAGCCATTATATAAATGCATCCATCTCATCATTTATCCTCTTACGAAATAGATTTCAGATTCATTGAAATTGGACAGAAATGCTAAATAGCTCACACCTCAAATTGAAATTTGGTGAATTTAGTGTCTCATAACTCAAATTCCGTTTCAAACTGGTATGAAAGAGAACCCTTATTATACTAAACAACAAAATTAACCCACAATTAGATAAAGAAAAATAAATAAAAAATTCAATATTAAGGTAAAAATAAATACAATTCTTTATCTCAAAACATTTATCTACAAAGCAACGTATTGGACTAAAAATGCTTGTAAGACGGCCTTCCCCAAAAACAACTGATTCATAAAACTTCATACGAAATAGTTGCCGGAGATAATTGATGATGCAAGGGACGGAAAACGGAGAGGAAATTTCAGGTGACCATGAAGGAGTTGGAGGACCAAACCTTTGTTGCCGGGATATGCTTGGCGAGTTTGGCAGTGATGTCGTCTTCAAGAATGAACAAGATGAGGAATACAAGAATGAACAAATATAAAAAGATTAAAAAATAAAAGTCATGGACCTGTATTGCTTTTGTTAAAAGAGTATTAGAAAGATATAAAAGATATGAATACTGATCTTGATTCAGTAGATTGAATTCTTAAAATAATTGTTTGAATTCAAAATTTGAAATAAAAGATAACAGTGTACTCCTCTGTTTGTTCACCGTCACTCTCTGTTTAGGTTACAAATCAATTAATGTTAATCTGTCAACCATTATGGCACTGAAAAGTTTGATTCAGAGGGAAAAGAAGAGGCAAAAATTGGAACAGAAATATCATTTGATTCGTCGATCCTCAAAAAAAGAAATAAACAAGGTTCCGTCGTTGAGTGACAAATGGGAAATTCATGAAAAGTTACAATCCCCACCACGGAATTGTGCACCTACGCGCCTTCATCGACGTTGTTTTTTGACCGGAAGACCAAGAGCTAACTATCGAGACTTTGGACTATCCGGACACATACTTCGTGAAATGGTTCATGTAAGATTAAATTATAATATTAATTTCACATGTCATCAAATAATTGGTCCAGTCCATTAAATAAACTAGGTGACGTGGTGGATTAGGTCCATACAATAATTTCTCTTATTTACATATTTTCAAAATGAAGATGTTAACCAATGTCTTTCGTGCATGACCCAATAGCACCGTGGTTGGTTGATACAAAATAACACTGACAATGAATTTTGAGGTAGGGTGGTTTCTAATCTAAACATCTAAGTTATATGTCTATGAGAGGTATAAGTACCAAGATTGTTATTATTTTTTGTTCTTGAGAAAGCATTAAGGTTAATTTACTAATTAATAAATTATTTTAACTTTTTATTTAGGTATTACTGTGAATAAATGACTAAATGTATAAATGATCCCGTCCGGAAACATACTGCCGGTCAAACTAAGGGGAGCAAAGTGATCAGGCCGAAACTTTCAGGGGAAAGGGAGTGTAGTTTTTTTTTTTTTTTTTTTTGTTCCAATTTTGCCTATTTCTTGAAGACCCTTTTTATTCAATTATATTGCATTTGATAAATCTGTCATTGTTCATTAGTTTTTAATTTTGTAGAAAACAAGGATAACCTCGACCTTTTCCATTTATTGTTTTTTGATGGATTACCATGCAGCAAATTAGAGCAATACGATTACTTTTCCTTTATTTAATTTATTTAATTACTTATTTTTTATGAGTGCTAGAATATATTAGGGCTTGAACCCATTTAGATAGCTCCACTCATGATTAAGATTTTTTTGTTCTCCACTCCTTTTAGGATTTCTTATTCTCTATTCTTTTTTTCCCCTATATATATGTGTTAACTCTATTGTAACATTCATACTGATCAATACAAAATTATTTCATATTCTCTTCTTATTTTATCTCTCTCTATTATTTTAATATGGTATCATAGCTAAAGATCTTTTCTTTGATTTCTTCCGCTCAAGAATAAATCTTAGTGGTTCACGCAACCCCAAAGAGATATTAGAGAGTATTTTTATATTTTGGTGTCAGAATACACTATTTTCGACATCCGTTCATTATTAATTTATTTTTTTATTAGTCAAAAATGGAAATCACAAAATTCCGTTATGTATCTCTGTTTCATGTCCAAATACAAGTTTTTGTTTGTCGAATCAAATTTTTGCTCATATTAGAGATAAGTTGCGTTGAAGACCAATCCGATGCCTGTTTACACCTTAAATGAGCCAAAATATAGACATGTCAATGGATTGGATTTTGACCCGAATCCGATCCGATTAGCCGGATTTGGATTGGAAAAAAAATCCGATAACCCGAATACGATCCGAATCCGATAATCCGATTCCTTAACAAATTTGATTTGGATTTACCTAATACCATCCGATAATAACCCGATCCAATTAATTTTATATATACACATATATATTATGTTATTAATATGTAAATATTAAATAATATACTTAATTATATTTCAATTTTTTTTTCACTTTTTCATTTTTATGTTTTTATAGTCATGTATTATAAGCATTGATTGTAAAATATATAATTTAATGTTTAATATTCTTAACAAATAATATAAAAATAAAAAAAAATTAATAATTGTTTGTATTTTTTTTTTACTTAATTGGATCGGGTTATCGGATCGGATATCAGAAAATTAACAAATTCGGATTTGGATCAATAAAGTAAAAATTCATCGGATTATCGGATCGGATCAGATCGGATATAAGCTTATCGGGTTCAGATCGGATCAGGACAGGTCCGATCCGAATGCGACCCGTTTACAGGTCTACCAAAACATGGCATGGCAAATATGGATATACTGGGCCAGAAATAGTGCAAAAAATGGACCAGAAACTGGCCGAAATCTGGCCATAGACTGGGCCAAAATCTTGCCATAGATTGGGCCAAAATCTGGACAAGAACTGGGCCAAAATCTGGATAAGAACTGGGCCAAAATTTGGACTGGAAAATGGGCCATATGCGGGCCAGAATTGAGGCTAAAATTTGGCCAGAATATAGTTGTAATGGCCAGAATCTTGGCCATATTATTGGCTGTGAAGTGGACCAAAGAAAATGGTCAGAAAACTAGGCAAAAAAATGATTGTTTTTAAAAGAGTTTTGGCCCAATATGAAGCACATGTTGGTGAAGTAATCTTGTTGATCAAGGCTAAAAGATTTGTGGAGTATTGAACACTACTAAGAAATATGAGTTGTAGTTGGTTAGTATTTTATTTAGGTAGGTTTAGATTTAGATTGATTTATCCTTTATTTAGTTATTTATTTCTAGTGTATCTTTAGGTTAGTTTTAGGATATAAATAATGGATGTAAACTTTTATTTTAGAGGTCCCCGACCAAACACAAAAATCATGTATTTTTATTGCGTTTAACAATCTTTATCTTTCTCGTTCAATTTATTTTTCATTGTCATCGTCCTTTCAATATCTTTATTTTCCTTGCAATTTATTTTTCTTACACTATTTCAATTCTCAGTCATTTAAATTCTATGCAATCGCACCTTCAATTCCTTTCAATTCTTAGTATTTTTAAATTCCTTGTTTCGCACTTTCAATTCTTTTCTATCCCTTTTGCAATTTTTCTTTCGGTTACGAAAAGTCCTATTTGTTGAGGCAATCAGAATCCATTCGTGTGAGTTCAGTTCTCTCTCGCACAAATTGTCTGATTCTATTCCACATGTTCAAAAGAGACAAAAATTTGTTCCTTTTGAACCGGTTAAACTCCGTCACCGATTCTGGCATGCCCGCCGCACCCTACGGATATGAAGAATATTATCGGCTCTTCTATTCGGTCGATGATTATTTTTTGGAGCGAATAATGCCACAAAAGTCAAGTTCGCAAATCTGATCACGGGTGCCCAAAGGTTCAAGCTCCTTTTGATACCTCATTAGACAAAGTCAGTTTTGCTACATTCAATATTTCAACAGTGCCTTGAATATTCCATCCCATAATATTCCAACATCAGCGAATCTGCCTCTGCCACATCAGCTTGTTTTACCACATCAGTAAATTTTGCCACATCATTAGTCAACGACACGTCATCACCTAAAAGCTGAAAAATGAAATTTGACCTATCCGGCTCAAATTTTCACACTGATTGCAGATTTTCAATCTGTTTTGTCATTTGAGTTTTTCTAGGTGGCACAAATAGCTCAAAACAAGGTAACACACCTTATTTTTGTTATCCTTGATGGCGATAATTACTCATTTTGGAGTCAGAGTATGCGAAGTTTTCTTAAAGGGAAAAAATAGTGGTCCTATGTTGTGGGACTCCATTCGGCTCCTACACAAAACAAAGATGAAGGAAATGCTACTTATCTTTCTCGTATGGAATATTGGGACAACAACAACCATAATATTATCACATGGTTTTGCAAAACTGCAACCTCTTCTATTGGGATGGAATTCGGAAGTTATGACACTACTAAAGAAGTATGAGATATGCTTGCCTTTAGGTATTTTGGTTCAGATGGCGCTCGACAATATCAATTGATGGTTCAACTTTATAGCCTCAAACAAAATTCAGGTCAATGGATTACTGAATTCTTTTCTCATATGAAGTATCTTTGGGATCAATTGGCTCTTTCAGAGCCCTTGTGGGAATATTCTTCTGAAGCTAATAAATTCTTTGAGTATCGCAATCAATTGCGTGTTCACTAATTTTTTATGGGACTTCATAGTGATTTTGAGTCTGTGCACAGTTAGCTGCTTCATCGTTCTCCTCTTTCCTCACTTGATCAAGCTCTTAATGAACTTGTTCGAGAGTAAACACGTTTGCGGACTCTTCGATCTCAACCTACTTTACCAGTATTTGCTACTCTAGTTGTTCAGTCCCAGTCCATGTCATATACTATAGGGAATGGTTCTTCTACTCCTCAGTCTTATAAAGGGTACAATCAGCAGTCTAAAACATGGTATTGTACTTATTGTCATCGAAATGGGTATACAATGAAATTTTATCGCAAACGTGATGCGGCGTCAGGTGTGCAAATACATGTGGTTAAAAATAACACCTTAATGACTCTAGGTTTTACCCTACGCAAGCGCACGTATCAATTGTAGAATAGCAAATGGATTGAGTAAGGGATATTGATCCCACAGAGACTAAAATTGTTCACCTTAGCAATTCAAAAATACTTAATTATATTTTCTGAGAATGGTTTGTTTGGGTGGTTAAAGACCAAATTATATATTTTAACTAATAATTATCTACAAAACAAAGTAAATTGGTTGTGATTCAGATGAGAGATAAAACTAGGGTTTTCGTCACTCCACCACTAACCGCATAATATAGTTCATCACTGTATCAACTGTATGAGGGCGATTCATAATTGTGAATCAGGTCATACCGCAAATAGCTAAATACGATCCCAAAAAGGAGTACCATCAACCGGATTGCGATAACCCGTCTCATGACTGACCTAACTAGTACATGCTAATTATATTACTCTAATCTACTCATACTATATGAAAATAAACTAAAGCATGTATATATTAAGTCGCCAAGGCACGACCTGTATCAACCTAGGATTTCAAGTTTCATTACCACCATTGTGTAGAAAACCATGATTAAGCATCCGAGTTCTAGCTCATAGTGAATAATCATAATTGTGCAAAATAATATATTTATTCCATCTAAGACAAGAATTTAGAACAAACATATAATTTTATATTGTAAATAAGTGCAATCTCTTAACTATTATAATTATCACAGTATGGTCAACAGTTTCCCCTCGTTACAATTAAAAACAATGAAAGAAGTACATTACTTGGCTAGGGTTT